>CM035152.1:113431720-113899485 GCA_020205615.1 Panax quinquefolius
GATATTCTTGGGGGTTCCTACGAAGTGTTTTATTATAGTATAAATCAAAGTATTTACTCCATCAGGTGGCCCAATTCCTATAGCTTCATCAAAAATCGGGTTACCTTCAAAGATCTAGCGAACAAGACATGGATAATAGATAATCTAGAATCTTGATGAGATGTTTTTCCCACCAAGACACGAGAATACCAGCAAATCCACTCAGCCAATAATTCAACAATATCACGGTTGAGTAAGAGTGTTGAATTTAGTTAGATAGTTATTTGCCACCATGGACATATGATTTAACTTATTGAGGATTTCTTGTTCACTAAATCCGTCAATATTCCATTCATAAATTTTATTAGATCGAAACGTAAAATTGTTTATCTAGGTTTTCTCTTCAAATTGTAAACTGGAGGAGTTGGTCTAGAATACCAATTTCGGTCATACTAGTATTATGGACGGTTAACTTATTTAAGCGTTCTATGAATATCTTCATATTGATGAGGTAGCCGATTGACTATCGATCGACTATTGCTTTCATTATCGAATTAATCGATCGATAATAGCAAAAGTACCGCATTGTTTCAGTTCATCTTAGTTTTTAATTTTTAAATAACGATCAATGGCTATTATAAGATCAACGTCTTTATTAGGTAAACCTAATTTTCTCTATTTTCCGGTAGTTTTAATAGTGGTTGAACAATTTTTGACTACGGTTTTTAATCATATTTTTTTCAAATTTTCTTCAATCACTGTCTAGCCTGCTTTTCCACAGGTTGCTAGGTATTGATTACTAAAATTTAATTGTTCAATGATTTTTTTATCATCATTAATTCCATTAGAGATTTTAAATGGGCTGGCCGTTACTGAAGTATTTTTTACTGAAATTAAGACAGATTCTAAAGGTGGGTGACTCGACGAAACCTTAGACTTGTCTTCTTTGACCCATTGAGTTTTAGTTATAACATTGCATTTAAATTGATACTGTTCATACCAATCATAGAAGGTAATATTAATTTTTTCATTATTAATAAATTTCTTCCATTTATTGACAATTTTATCCCTTTCTTTCTCAGTTGGGTGATTTTTTCTAAATTGATGTCTTTTAATTTTATTAGACTTAGAGTTAAAATCATTCACAAGATTAATCCAATCTAACACAAATTCTTTCTTAATGACTCTTAATTGATTATTAATTGGAACATCAAAATCAGACTGAGTGGGGAGCTCAGAAGGAGTCGGAGAAGAAGAGCTTTCTTCCCTCGGTGGGTAATTCGAGGGTGACAAGAATAACAAGGATGACTTGCTTGACCTTGATTTAAAATTCCTTTTAACTTAATGTCTCTTATAGAAGGTTACTAAGGACTTCGTAATCTCTTCTAAAAGTGATTCATAGTAAGGAGTGAAGAACTAGAATAATCTTTATAATAATTGGTCTTCTAGAACGCTCAAAGCTAACTTTGACAGTTCCATCGTAAAATTGCCTTATGTTTTCAATGTTCACTACGTTGTTAACTACTGATGTCTTTGGGTATTTCACTTGGTAAAATCCATTGGTAGGTAATGAAATATCTTTCCATAGAATTATTTCTAGGGATCCGGATATTAGCGTCAATTGGTTGAACTTTGAATTAATACAGTGATCTTTAGGGCTTTTATTAAGGGCATGGACATTCAAATTAGTCTTCATGGTCTTATAATAAATTCTAAAGATTAGAGCAATTCAGTTGAGAACCTTCAATCATTTGTGTAATTTCTCCTATTTGCTTTTAATATTTAATGTTAAGGCTTTTTAATAGGTGTTGATCACTTAGGCTAAGTGTGAAGTCAGAAAGCAATTAAAATGGATAGGACCATTGTGCAGATCGGAAATGCTAATGAAAGGCAATGTCTTGACATATTTTTTAACTTGTTGATCGTGCGAAGTATGAATGTCGATCCATGGTGGAGGATTATTTGCAAATGACATATATTTTTAACTTGTTGGACCGCGAAGTATGAATGTCGATCCATGGTGGAGGATTATTACTTGAATTAATTCCTTTAATATTGATGGTTTAAGCTGCTACTTGAACTCCAGACCTATGTGAATGAAATTATAACCCTTTTTCTATGTTTTTAATGACATCGGGAAAGAAGGCTACAATTTTCATATTCTTTGTTAATTGCATAGACCTTTTCAATCTGTTTTAACATTATAATGCTTTTAAAGTTATCTAAAAATGTTGATGATAAATTTCTTTGGGAGAAATTCAGGTATATTCCGGTTATTGTAAAACTTCGACCGATATTTTTCGAATCGTTTTCTTCTTGATTAACTATATATGCGGTATAGGTTGCAAAGGTTGACTTATGACTAGCCGAGGAGTTAGATCTAAATAACCTACTCATTGTTTTACGCTTCATTGTTGTCATAGTAAGGCGAGCAAAGACGAGGATTTCATTGGGTTTAATTAACCCTTTATTAAGGAGATCATTGATTTCATTTTTACATAACTCCATTTGTTCATGATTCATCTGAATAGGTCTAGCCTTAGTAGAATTAAATGTTCTTTGAATTCCTTAGCATAAGCAAAAGCTAACCATATGTTTCTTCTATGCCAAAAGGCGTTGGGGAATCTGAACAAAGGTTATTTTTCATGTAGGTTTTTAATTCTTCAATTTTGACCGAGAACCTCTTTATTTTGAAGTTGTTCTTCAATTCTTTTATATTTGATTTCTTTTAAGAAATTCAAATGTGTAGATTCTGATTTATTAAATTCAATGATTTAGAAATGGATTCTTCTTGAATGTATTTTAAATCTCTTTCTTTTAGTTTAATAAGAAACTTAAATGTTATTTTCTTTCTTAAATGTTTACTGAGTTAATCCTTCATTACTAGTTGTAAATGGGTATAATAAGTATATAAATGGTAAACCCAAAATAATTTTATCTCAGTAAGATTATGAATCAAAACAAAGATGTTTTGAAACACATGTTATCTTGACAAATACGTGCTTTAGGTAATTTATATCTTATCTCCATTTGACTACCATTATTTGAATTTAATTTTCACTTTGGTTTTTTTTAATATTTAGTCTGGATTAGACCTTCTTGGATACAATTTAAATCAGACTTTATGTCTACCAATGATGGTCGTATTGAAAAGTTTTTATCCACAACTAGGTTAATAAAACATACCATTTTCGAATGGTGATGTCTTTAATTCTTTTAAGTGAAAGACCTTGAATGAATAAGTCCGAAATATCTTTAGTACCGGATGATTCGGGTTCATCGTGATCTTCATCACTAGATGAGAATCATTGATCCGAAAGATCAGGCCTTTTAATCCAAATCTTTCTTAGAATAGAGACTTCTATTTTTAAATTAGCAATTTCTTTCTTTAATTTATTAACTTCTTGATTTAATTACGGAAGGTGACTTCTTTAATCGGAGATTTAAATCTTTCCAAAGTTTTATTAAGACTAAAATTGGTTTTCTTTAGCTTTAATAAACTTATCATTTCTCTATTATCTTTAGTTAATAAATCTTTTAACTGTTTTGTGTATTGGGCTTTTAACTTAGGATCGGTGATTTTACTAATTAAGTCGATTAACAAAGAACTTTCTTCATCATCCTTATTAATTACATTAATCTTTTTAGTGCAAACAATTTTCATTACAATTATTAGCACGGATGGTGACTTAAATCGGATTCTTACTAGCGAATTATTTTCCTTTGTTAGTATCGAGAGGAATATGAAATGTTAGAGTCTTCATTATTACTAACTTCATATTCTATCCTCATTAATTCTAATATATACTCGATTCTTCATCGAATAATATTTAAGCGGGACAACTTACATTTTTATTTTACATTCACTTTTATAATGACCTTTTGCCCACAATTGTGGCTACAATTTACTTTTATCAAATTTTTAGTTCTTTTATTGTGTTTTTATTAATGGGTTTGGGCTTATTATAATAATTATCTTGATTTTTATCTTTATGACGATTGCGTCTTTTCTTGTGACGTCTATGACTTTTGTGAGAGTCAATATGTTTATACGTGCTTTCGTGCAGAAGGAGCCATGGAGGTAAACCATATTGCTTTCAGTATATCACCGAAGCTCATATTTAGCCTTTTTCTTGTCTTTACTAGCTTGTTTGGCTAACTTAAAATCAATGCACATTTTAATCCTATCTTTTGAATATAACTGATTATGTCACCATAAGTGAGATTATCATAATCAATATATCCTAAATTTTACTAAGTTCTTCCACGAACTTTGTGAGCAAATAAGGACGGTAAACCATTAACAAATTTTTCTTTTCAGAAGGGTTTATTACTGTCATTTCTCATCATAACTCTAGAAGTAAAAACATCTTTGTACCATCTAAAGTCACTTAGAGTGGGACACGTGAGATTACTTAGCTGATCGTGGATTCTTTCGGTTGATGTTCTTTGGGGTTCCTACGAAGTGTTTTATTATAGTATAAATCAAAGTATTTACTCCATCGGTGGCCCAATTCCTTTAAGTTCATCAAAAATCGGGGTACCTTTACATCTAACACAACACAGCATGGATAATAGATAATCTAGAATCTTCAGTGAGATGTTTTTCCCACCAAGACACGAGAATACCAGCAAATCCACTAGTGATAATTCAACAATATCTGGTTGAGTAAGAGTGTTGAATTTAGTTAGATAGTCGTTTGCCACCATGGACATATGATTTAACTTATTGAGGATTTCTTGTTCACTAAATCAAGTCGATATTCCATTCATAAATTTTATTAGGCGAAAACAGAAAATTGTTTATCTGGGTTTCTCTTCAAATTGTAAATCGGAGGAGTTGGTAGAATACCAATTTCGGGTCATACTAGTATTATGGATGGTTAACTTATTTAACTCGTTCATGAATATCTTGTATTGATGAGGTGGTGATTGATTATCGGGACCGACTATCGCTTTCATTATCGTAATTAATCGATCGATAATAGTGATAGTACAGCTTGTTTACGGTTCGATCTTAGTTTTTAATTTTTAAATAAGCTGATCAATGGCTATTATAAGATCAACGCGTCTTTATTAGGTAAACCTAATTTTCTCTATTTTACGGTAGTTTTAATAGTGGTTGAACAATTTTTGACTCGGTTTTTTTAATCATATTTTCTTCAAATTTTCTTCAATCTGTCTGCTTTGTTTTCCTACGATTGCTAGGTATTGATTACTAAAATTTAATTGTTCAATGATTTTTTATCATCATTAATTCCATTAGAGATTTTAAATGAAATTTGGTAATTCTTTGAAGTATTTTTCTTTGAAATTAAAATGATTCTAAAGGTGGGTGACTCGAGCGAAACCTTAGACTTGTCTTCTTTGACCCATTGAGTTTTAGTTATAACATTGCATTTAAATCGAATCTTTCATACCAATCATAGAAGGTAATATTAATTTTTCATTATTAATAAATTTCTTCCATTTATTGACAATTTTATCCCTTTCTTTCTCGGTTGGGTGATTTTTTCTAAATTGATGTCTTTTAATTTTATTAGACTTAGAGTTAAAATCATTCACAAGATTAATCAATCTAACACAAATTCTTTCTTAATGACTCTTAATTGATTATTAATTGGAACATCAAAATCGGTGAGTGGGGAGCTCGGAGGAGCTTAGGAGAAGAAGAGCTTTCTTCCTCATTTGGGTAATTACGAGGGTGACAAGAATAACAAGGATGACTTGCTTGACCTTGATTTAAAATTCCTTTTAACTTAATGTCTCTTATAGAAGGGTTACTAAGGACTTGAGAATCTCTTCTAAAGCGATTCATAGAAGGAGTGAAGAACTAGAATAATCTTCTATAATCGGTCGGTCTTCTAGAGCGTTCAAAGCTAACTTTGGCAGTTCCATCGGAAAAATTGCCTTATGTTTTCAATGTTCACTACGTTTGTTAACTACAATTTCTTTGGGGTATTTCACTTGGTAAAAT
Organism: Panax quinquefolius; assembly: GCA_020205615.1. Lineage (NCBI taxonomy): Eukaryota > Viridiplantae > Streptophyta > Magnoliopsida > Apiales > Araliaceae > Panax > Panax quinquefolius. The sequence goes on from CM035152.1 coordinate 113,437,677, forward strand.
CCATTGATAATTGAATTGTATTAATGATTCATACTATGTACAAACTAAGGCGAAAATAAAACAAGAACTTACAAATTTAAAACATTTAACTAGAGAATTGGAGAAGAGGGGTTAAGTAGGGTGATCGAGGAGGTAGAAACTAAAGATTCTTACGAGAGAGAGCTGAGAGTCTTTCTAAGTTTCGAAAAATTGATTTGCCAAATGAGCTCGCCTTCCTTTTATAGAACAAGGAAAGGGAACTATTACATTTACTTGGGTAAAGTAAGAAACATTTCACTAAGGTAAAAGTGATTTACTAAAGTAAAAGCAGAAGTAAGAAACATTTCACTTAGGTAAAAGTGAATTACTAAAGTAAAAGCAAAAAGTAAAAGCAAGTTACTAAGGTAAAAGCAAAAGTAAAAGTACAGACAAGCAACTGTTGATGAACGATTGCTAACATTCAATTTATTTTGGCCGAAATGACTTTTGACTTTTTCGGTGGAAAAGAGCTTCTTTTCTTGTTGAAAGCAACTTTTAATTTACCGGAAAGTGGAATCTATATGATTGAATAGTTGGATCGTCACGGAAGCAGTCTTTAATTAATCTAAAACGATGGGTCATTTGAGCAGTCGTTAAGTTAATCGGGCGATGGTCAGGCTGGAAAGTAGGAGGCTGGTTAACGGAACAGTAACTTTAGATGTCGCGAAATGGGTCTGGGCATCTCGAAGGTTGATGGTGCTAGTAGGGATCGTGATGACCATCATCTTCAAAGAAATTGATTTTAATCGAAGTCATTACGGGAAGAAGGCGAGGAATGCCTAGAGGCTTCTTCGTAATTCATCAATTCTCCTATTGAGGGCTTGAGCAATAAGTTTTAACTCACTACCGGAGCAATCTTTGAAATCAGAAATGCTACGGGAACAGGAGGATCCTGTAGGACTGGTTTTTGACTCAGATTCTTTTGAAATCTTTTTCAGACTTGAGGAAGAGGGCTCTAAAGGAATGGCTTTAGAATCCTTAGCTTTGAATGATTTGGGGATTTAAATGAAAGCGTAATGAAGGGCAATGTGAAATTCTGTTGAACGACAATTATTCTCATTAATGTCGAACTTATCCCACCATTTGATGTAGAAAAAGCGGGAAAGTCTCAGGAGTGGATCAGGATATGACTCTTTGAATTACTAGCAACAAGAGGGTGGAGAAATACCGTATTGCCATTTAAGAATCCATGGAACTTTGTATTTACTTAATGAAGAGGAGAGTGATAGGAATGTTTTCATTCCTTGGATGCAATTTACTATTATTAGAAAAATGGGTAACTTGGACCTTAAGGGGTCGGGAAGGAGGTCATAGGTAGAACCATGCCTATACCACCGGAGAACGAACCAATAAGGGATTGGACTTTTGAATTTATGATCGAATGAATAAACCGGGAATGACTATGGGACTCGTTCTGATGAAGGAGAACCTTATACCGAGCTTCAATATAATCATAAAAACAAAAGGATAACTATGATTGAGAGTTCCATTAGATCGGAGGATGTTTTCCCCAATCGTAATCTGAAGGAATTGTTTAATATACAAAGAATGATAAAGAACTTTTGATTTATCATTGTTTGCATAAATTGGTTTGATATTTACTGACTCGGTTTCAAGGAGAATGTCCTTATAATAAACAAGAGACTTATAAGGAGCTGCTGGAGGAAAACTGTTTAACAAGAGAATGTTATAAAATAAGAGACTTATAAGGAGCAAGCTTAACTGGATCATTTTTTGGTTTCATGTAGGGTTCAATATGAAACAAATAACTTTCCCATTTGAGCACATGCTCGGGAAGAGGTGTTGGGAGCTGAGAGCGAAGTTTCTTTGGGGTTCTTGAATGGGGTCAATGAGTTCAGTTTATTTACTGAAATGAATCAGTAAGGCTTGGGGATTGTCCCAAGAACGAGAAAATTTGTTTGGACCGGTAGAGCGAGGGGGTTGGCTGGGTGAGGGACTAAGGTGCCTCTTGGTTGATTACTTGGGCCACTTGGGCGACCAGGACCTCGAGAGGAGGATGAGCCTCTGAAACTCCTCGATCGATAAGTACTGTATGAATAAATTCTCCGGTAAGAAAATCGGGAATAGAATTATTTTGCCCTTAATGTATTCAATATCAAAATCAAAATGCTCAATAAGGCTTGCCATCTAGCGAAAAAGAATGCTTAGAGGCTAAATTTTCAACATCTTTTACTAATATGTATTTGGCTGACTTGCAATCAATGCGAACCAGAAATTTCTGATTTAATAAGTCATTTTGAAATTTATTAATACATAATACTAATGAAAGAATTTCTTTTTTAATAGTACTATATTTTGATTGTGTAGTATTCCATGTAGGAATGAAATCGAACAATTTGTTCAGGGAAATGATGTTAACTTTTGTTTAAGAATGCCCCGAATCAATATCTCCGAGAGGCGTCTGTTTCAACAATTTTGAACGCTGAATCATTGGAAATGCCAAGGCAGGGCAATGTCTTGACATATTTTTTAACTTGTTGGACTGCAGAGGTATGAATGTCAGTCCATGGTGGAGGATTATTTGCAAACAACGAAAAGAGGTTTGCAAATCTTCCTGAGATTCTTGTAGAACTTGCCAATATAATTCAGCGAGCCAAGAAATCTCTGCAGTTGGGTTTTATTGGTTATCTTATCTGGGAACTTGTCAGCGAATTGAATAGCTCGTTCAATAGGCTGAACTTGTCCATGAAGATATTAAGACCAAGAAACCTTATTCGACACAAAGCAGTGCATTTGGAAGGAAAAGAACAAGACCATTTACTTTTAACAATGAGTGAAGAACGATTTTAAATGTTTTCATGTTCTTCAATAGTCTTGGAGTAAACAAGAATGTCGTCGATATAAACAACGATAAAATGGTGAAAGGGTTTAATATGTCATTGAGGATATTTTGAAATTCACTTGGAGCATTTTTAGGCCAAATGCTTGAACATTCCATTCATAATGTCCAAACCGATTGGTGAATCATTGTTTTGTCTTGATCATCGGGATGAATGGCAATTTGCCAAAACCCGATTTAAGGTCGAATTCTATTGAAAATGGTGGCATTACTTAACCTATTGATAAGGTCGTCTTTGTTGGGAAGGGTTTTAATCCATTCTAAGACCTTGTTCATTTGGTTTGTAATTGATAACTAAACGAGGTACACCTCTTTCTTTTTTCTTCATTGTTGACATAGAAGAAGAGCAAGACCAAGGGATTTCTTGGGTTTAATTAACCCTTTATTAAGGAGATCATTGATTTCATTTTTACATAACTCCATTTGTTCATGATTCATCCGAATAGTTCAGCCTTAGTAGGAATTAAATGTTCTTTGAATTCCTTAGCATAAGGAAGCCTAACCATATGTTTCTTTCTATGCCAAAAGGTATTGGGGAATCTGAACAAAGGTTATTTTTTCATGTAGGTTTTTAATTCTTCAATTTTTGATCAACCTCTTTATTTTGAAGTTGTTCTTCAATTCTTTTATATTTGATTTCTCTTTAAGAAATTCAAATGTGTAGATTCTGATTTATTAAATTCAATGATTTAGAAATGGATTCTTCTTGAATGTATTTTAAATCTCTTTCTTTTGGTTTAATAAGAAACTTAAATGTTATTTTCTTTCCTAAATGTTTACAGGTTAATCCTTCATTACTAGTTGTAAATGGGTATAATAAGTATATAAATGGTAAACCCAAAATAATTTTATCTGTAAGATTGCGAATCAAAACAAAAGATGTTTTGAAACACATGTTATCTTGACAAATATGTGCTTTAGGTAATTTATATCTTATCTCCATTTGACTACCATTAGCTGAATTTAATTTTTCACTGCTTTTTTTATAATATTTAGTCGGGATTAGACCTTCTTGGATACAATTTAAATCTGCACCTGTATCTACCAAGGCAGTAAGCTGTATTGAAAAGTTTTTATCCACAACTAGGTTAATAGAAACATACCATTTCTGAATGGTGATGTCTTTAATTCTTTTAAGTGAAAGACCTTAAATGAATAAGTCCGAAATATCTTTAGTACCAGATGATTCAGGTTCATCGTGATCTTCATCACTAGATGAGAAATCATTGATCTGAAGATCAGGCCTTTTGTCTAAATCTTTTCTTAGAATAGAGACTTCTATTTTTAAATTAGCAATTTCTTTCTTTAATTTATTAACTTCTTGATTTAATTACGGAAGAAGACTTCTTTAATCGGAGATTTAAATCTTTCCAAAGTTTTATTAAGACTAAAAATTGGTTTTTCTTTAGCTTTAATAAACTTATCATTTCTCTATTATCTTTAGTTAATAAATCTTTTAAGCTGTTTTGTGTATTGGGCTTTTAACTTAGGATCGTTGATTTTACTAATTAAGTCAATTAACAAAGAACTTTCTTCATCATCCTTGTTAATTACATTAATCTTTTTAGTGCAACAATTTTCATTACAATTATTACTTACATGGATGGTGACTTTCGCTATGGTCTTACTAATCAATTATTTTCACCGTTAGTATCGTGAGGAATATGAAATGTTAGAGTCTTCATTATTACTAACTTCATATTCTATCCTCATTAATTCTAATATATACTCAAGATCTTCATCAAGTAATATTTAATGGGACAACTTCATTTTATTTTACATTCACTTTTATAATGACCTTTTGCCCACAATTGTGGCACACAATTTTACTTTTATCAAATTTTTTAGTTCTTTTATGTGTTTTTTATTAATGGGTTTGGGCTTATTATAATAATTATCTTGATTTTTATCTTTATGATGATTGCGTCTTTTCTTGTGACGTCTATGACTTTTGTGAGAGTCGATATGTTTATGCCGTGCTTTCTCTCAGAAGGAGCCACACAGGAGGTAAAAACCATATTGCTTCGCAGAAATATCTTCGAAGCTCATATTTAGCCTTTTTCTTGTCTTTACTAGCTTGTTTGGCTAACTTAAAATCAATGCACATTTTTAATCCTATCTTTTGAATATAACCGATTATGTCACCATAAGTGAGATTATCATAATCAATATATCTAAATTTTACTAAGTTCTTCATTTAACTTTGTGAGCAAATAAGGACTGATAAACCATTAACAAATTTTTTCTTTCCGTAAGGGTTTATTATCGTCATTTCTCATCATAACTCTAGAAGTAAAAACATCTTTGTACCATCTAAAGTCACTTAGAGTGGGACACGTGAGATTACTTAGGCGATCGTGGATTCTTTCGGTTGATGTTCTGGGGTTCCTCTGAAGTGTTTTATTATAGTATAAATCAAAGTATTTACTCCATCGGTGGCCCAATTCCTATAGCTTCATCAAAAAATAAGTTACCTTCAAAGATCTCAATCAACAAAGATGGATAATAGATAATCTAGAATCTTCAGTGAGATGTTTTTCCCACCAAGACCTGAGAATACCTGTAAATCCACTAGCCAATAATTCAACAATATCTGGTTGAGTAAAGAGTGTTGAATTTAGTTAGATAGCTGTTTGCCACCATGGACATATGATTTAACTTATTGAGGATTTCTTGTTCACTAAATCCGTCAATATTCCATTCATAAATTTTATTAGACGAAACAGAAAATTGTTTATCTAGGTTTCTCTCTTCAAATTGTAAATCTGGAGGAGTTGGTCTAGAATACCAATTTACGGTCATACTAGTATTATGGACGGTTAACTTATTTAAGCTGCTCATGAATATCTTGTATTGATGAGGTAGTCGATTGACTATCGATCGACTACATCGCTTTCATTATCGTAATTAATCGATCGATAATAGTAATAAGTACCAGCTTGTTTACGGTTCAGTCTTAGTTTTAATTTTTAAATAACTCGATCAATGGCTATTGTAAGATCAACGTCTTTATTAGGTAAACCTAATTTTCTCTATTTTCCGTAGTTTTAATAGTGGTTGAACAATTTTGACTCTGGTTTTTAATCATATTTTCTTCAAATTTTCTTCAATCGCCTAACTGCTTTTTCCACAGGTTTGCTAGGTATTGATTACTAAAATTTAATTGTTCAATGATTTTTTATCATCATTAATTCCATTAGAGATTTTAAATGGGGCGTCAATTCTTGAAGTATTTTTACTTGAAATTAAGATGATTCTAAAGGTGGGTGACTCGTGAAACCTTAGACTTGTCTTCTTTGACCCATTGAGTTTTAGTTATAACATTGCATTTAAATTGATATCTTTATTCATACCAATCATAGAAGGTAATATTAATTTTTTCATTATTAATAAATTTCTTCCATTTATTGACAATTTTATCCTTTCTTTTCTCGGTTGGGTGATTTTTTCTAAATTGATGTCTTTTAATTTTATTAGACTTAGAGTTAAAATCATTCACAAGATTAATCCAATCTAACACAAATTCTTTCTTAATGACTCTTAATTGATTATTAATTGGAACATCAAAATCGACCGAGTGGGGAGCTCGGAAGAATTAGGAGAAGAAGAGCTTTCTTCCCAATTTGGGTAATTACGAGGGTGACAAGAATAACAAGGATGACTTGCTTGACCTTGATTTAAAATTCCTTTTAACTTAATGTCTCTTATAGAAGGGTTACTAAGGACTTCAGAATCTCTTCTAGGCAGATTCATAGAAGGAGCTGAAGAACTAGAATAATCTTCTATAATAACTGGTCTTCTAGAACGTTCAAAGCTAACTTTGACAGTTCCATCAGAAAATTGCCTTATGTTTTCAATGTTCACTACGTTGTTAACTACAGGCTGCTGGGGTATTTCACTTGGTAAAATCCATTGACTGGGTAATGAAATATCTTTCCATAGAATTGTTCTAGGGATCTGGATATTAGCGTCACTGGTTGAACTTTGAATTAATCTGATGTGATCTTTAGGGCTTTTATTAAGGGCATGGACATTCAAATTAGTCTTCATGGTCTTATAATAAATTCTAAAGATTAGAGCAATTGGTTGAGAACCTTCAATCATTTGTGTAATTTCTCCTGCTGTTTTAATATTTAATGTTAAGGCTTTTAATAGGTGTTGATCACTTAGGCTAAGTGTGAAGTGTAGAACTTGCCAATATAATTCAGCGAGCCAAGAAATCTCTGCAGTTGGGTTTTATTGGTTATCTTATCTGGGAACTTGTCAGCGAATTGAATAGCTCGTTCAATAGGCTGAACTTGTCCATTGAAGATATTAAGACCAAGAAACCTTATTACGACACGAAACAGTTTGCATTTGGAAGGAGAAAGAACAAGACCATTTACTTTAACAATGATAGTGAAGAACGATTTTAAATGTTTTCATGTTCTTCAATAGTCTTGGAGTAAACAAGAATGTCGTCGATATAAACAACGATAAAATGGTCAAAGGGTTTAATATGTCATTGAGGATATTTTGAAATTCACTTGGAGCATTTTTAGGCCAAATGCTTGAACATTCCATTCATAATGTCCAAAGCGGAGTGGTGAATCTTTGTTTTGCATTGATCATCGGGATGAATGGCAATTTGCCAAACCTAGGATTTAAGGCCTAAATTCTTGAAAATGGTGGCATTACTTAACCTATTGATAAGGAACATTTCACTTAGGTAAAAGTGAATTACTAAAGTAAAAGCAAAAAGTAAAAGCAAGTTACTAAGGTAAAAGCAAAAGTAAAAGTACAGACAAGCAACTGTTGATGAACAGTGCTAACATTTGACTGTTTTGGCCGACAACTTTTGACTCTTTCGGTGGAAAAGAGCTTCTTTTTACTGTTGAGCAACTTTCGGCTGGAAAGTGGAATCCTATGTTGAATAGTGATTGGTCACGAGCAGTCTGCCGGTTAATCGAATAAAGAATCGGGTCAGGACGAGCAGTCTTAAAGTTAATCGAATGAGAATCGGTCAGGGAGGTGAGGCCAGTTAACGGACGATAACTTTAGATGTCGTGCAAATGGGTCTGGGCATCTCGAAGGTTGATGGTGCCGTAGGGATCGTCTGATGCACCATCATCTTGACAAATTGACTAAATCGAGTCATTCGGGAAGAAGAAGCGAGGAATGCCTAGAGGCTTCTTCGTGTAATTCATCAATTTCCTATTGAGGGCTTGAGCAATAAGTTTTAACTCACTCACCGAGCAATCTTTGAAATCGAAATGCTACGGGAGCAGGGAGGATCCTGTAGGGATGGTTTTTGATTTCAGATTCTTTTGAAATCTTTTTACGACTTGAGGAAGAGGGCTCTAAAGGAATGGCTTTAGAATCCTTAGCTTTGAATGACCGGGATTTAAGCGAAATCAGTAATAGGGCAACAGAAATTCTGTTGAACACGACCAATTATTCTGTTAATGTCGAACTTATCCCACCATTTGATGTAGAAAAGGGAAAGTTCTAGGAGTGGATCGGGAAATGACTCTTGAATTACTAGCAACAGAGGGTGGAGAAATAATAGTATTGCCATTTAAGAATCCATGGAACTTTGTATTTACTTAATGAAGAGGAGAGTGATAGGAATGTTTTCATTCCTTGGATCTGGTTTACTATTATTAGAAAATGGGTAACTTGGACCTTAAGGGGGGTGGGAAGGAGGTCATAGGTAGAACCATGCCTATACCACCGGAGAAACGAACCAATAGGGATTGGACTTTTGAATTTATGATCGAAATATATATATATATATATATATATATATAACATTAGTCACGGGTTATAAACCCCGTGAACTTTGTTTGCCAAACAATCAAATTATTAAATATATATAAATATAATAATAATAATGATTGTACTTCTTCTTTGTCAACTTGCAAACCAACACACACACAATATATATATATATATATATATATATATATATATATATAAAATACATAAAAGTACACCACCCGTCCATTAAATTCCCCCCCCCCATTATCAACCCATGTGCCAAATTTCTTATATATATATATATATATAAAAAAAGAGAATATATATATATATATATATATATATATATATATATATATATATATATATATAAAGTTGAGATAATTTTTCACCGATAATTTTTTTAAAAATGGGTAAATGGGGGGTCCAAAAATAAAATACATATTTCATAAAAAATTTCCCTCAATATTTTTAACAACATTTATCATCATTATTATAATTCACAATATTAATCGACCAGATCGTTCCCAGGAAAGAGAGGGCTTTCCAATAATGATTTCTCCTTATTGGCGCGCAATTAGGTGACCAAACCTCTCCTTGGCAGAACCTTTAGACATCGTTAATATTACAAATAATAATATTAATAACTCTGTCATCTCAATTATTGATTTAATAATATATAAAATATCGACAATAATTGAAACAAATAACATGAGATACTATGCAACAATTACTGTAACAATAATTGAACAAAACTGAGTGACTTCTCACGAAGCATCAATAATCAATACCGTGTGCTACTATGCAACCACGATATTTCATACTTTTAACATTGTGTGTTTCAACAGTTAATCAGTGAAACTTCCTACCGTTATTTTCATAAAATATTTTTGTCGTTTTCTCAATCCGACAATAATTCCGTTAATAGGGTCCACTAATGATTGTCTTGCGTCGTCACGAATATTCCCCACCAATCGAATATTATATAACAACTTGCGACTTTTGCAAAATTTATAAATATTTCCCACAACTATAACATTATATCAAATTCATTCCATAATATTCAAAATGATAATTATAGAAAATTCATCTTTATTCATAAAAGTTGGGGTCTTTAAAGATGCGTTGACATGAAAAATCAACAAGCCTAAGGGCAATAAGAAAGTAATATAAGATCTTTCTCGACACGTCTTTTCCCTTTTTTCTTATTTGTTCACGATTCTACTTGTACCACAAATATCATGACCTCTTATCTTTATTGACATCACCGTAATACAACATACGATTATTCTCACAAGCATCAATCTTCTCATACCCTAGATTGAGCCTTTTGACCATTTTCTTCACATCATAGTACGACTCCGGTAACTTATTGCCTATAGGTAAGCACTCCTTCACAATGCTTAACAGTTCATTAAAACCTCTCGCATTCATACCATGCTCGTTCTTAAAGTGTAAAAACTTAGTCACGCCAAATAAGGCAGTGCTTTTCGTGCCTCATCATACAATTGGCATCACCGCTTTCATGCAATAACTCATAGAAACCCTTAGCCCCATCATTCGGCTCTTGCTTCGACGCCATCGCCATCCATATCAGTATTCCACGGAAGTATGAACCGCAGACCGACTATCATGTTAGTATAGTCAAAGGTTTCGTCACCTCCGAATTTGGGTTTTGATTCATGTTCATCCAACCAGGTTTCCCCATGATAGATCCATGTCATATAACCCTACTTGAACCCATACGCAAATAAGTCTCACATGACATCACTCCTTTCCTTCCACACTTCATTCACACACCTCTTACAAGGACTTCTGATCTCATCGTCCCGACTTACTCAAACGCGAAGTTGAGAAACTGTTCAACCCCACTACGATACTCAGAGCTAAGCCCACTCCTATCAGTGGCTACCCTACGTTCCATCCAACTTCAATTAATAGACATCTCGGACAACTGTCTGCTATATATATGGAAAGTTAGACAAACACAATCAAGTCTCCAAGTTAATGTATATGTAAGCTTATGAGTTTCCTAACTTCATCTCCCACTCTAACGGGTCAGGCTTCTATCCCATTCCCGGATGTGTCGCCTCACTGATGCCAACAACTTGAACACATCTTTAAATTTTTCATAAATTTTGGCAGCACCTCCCCATGGTCTTCAAGTACACGAAATAGACTAACACATCGTAGTCTAAATATGCACCCAAAGAACATCAAGAGATATATACTGACTGAAAATTCAAAAAATATAAAGACGTGCTCAAGTCGTTAACACCGACCTAAGTGAGATTGAAACATACAAGAACATTCCCAAAACGGGGACTATTTGAGAGCCACTCTTACTAAGTGAATCTCAAACGGGTTTCTAAGCTTCCTAAACTATATGAAAATATGCACATGTCAAGAAATTGAAGTATCCACTGAATAGTAATGATAAATTAAGAAGATTATGTCATTTTATAATTGTAAAAAAATTGACAATGTCAACTATAAATGAATGTTGTGACGCCCCCAAAATAGGTCCACACGACCCATTCTGAGTCGCCAGATATCACACTACAGAAATCAAATACAAACTTCATTTATACAACTGTTGAACTGTCGTGCAAAATACAACAACATATATGTTGTGAGTTTTGATACAAATATATACCAACTGTGACTCATGTCCCAACCTTGGATAGCACATCACAATAGCACCTTACATAAAGGTACAGTCAATAACTGTTTTAGAAATTAAAATCTTTGGGAAGTGCTCAAGGAAACCTTCGTACATGGGAGGCCATGCGTCTAGGTTATGATAGATATTATATGTCTAAAGGATTATCCTTGGTTAACCCAATAGTCCCCAAAGAAAAACGAGAAGATTGCTATCATGTTCTTTCCAATGGTGAGTCTTCTCTTGACATATAATTATCTTCATTGTCTTCAATTGAGAATTATATTTCAACCAAACTCCAAGGTTATATAGGTAGTGCTCATAGATATACTCAGTAAGTGGATGTGCACAACCTTGTCTTATGATAACATGAGGTTGTATGTCATTAGACATCTTGTATGATAGTGTCAAAACACCCTTCCAAAGTTGGGTTCGCCTCACCCTATTATTGTTCACCACAATTAAATATTAAATGACGTATAAAATACAACACACTTATCTAAAGTTCTCAAAAAAATTATTTCCATACTGTATAGGGAGAACCTCAACAACTATAGACCACCGTTCTATTCCCCTGTTATCTCCGTTCGACCCAGCTACACTCTTATTACCTGAAAGGAATTGTGAAGCAAAAAGGTGAGTACAACTAGCCCTAGTAAAGAATATCATGACTAAAGATAATTAAACTATCAATAGCCTTCATCAGTAATAAATCAGAGATTTAGAACATATGGTAGATGATAAAACTTTTCAACCATAGTTGCAGCGGAACGAGCAATCCATTTGAAGAGTCAAATAGACTATAAGGTCTATTATCTTCTCCATGTTAAAAGTCCACCAACAATGTTTTATCCATGTAACATCAATCAATAGTTCCTGTCCACAATCATATGAATAGTTCATAATCATAATTGTGGTTCTAAATTCCTCTTCGCACCCAGGACGAAGATAATTTTCATCACCTGTCATTACCTGAAACATCAAAGATCATGGTTATACCAAATCACAGTTCTTGTTCATAATCATATTAACAAATTCATCTTTGCACTATGGGCCAAAGATATTCATTAATAGTTCATCTTTGCACTACAGGCCAAAGACATGCAACTGTATTTTTAGAAGAGTCAAATAGAGCATGATATCTACTATCTTTTACGAATTAAAAGTATATTATCAATATTTTATCGTTGAGACTCAGCTTAATAAATAATCCACATCATCGAATCATCCTTGCACTATGGCTAAGGATATTCATTAGTATCACGACCACGAATTATCCATGCACTACGCCAAGGATATTCGTGTTTTCCTAATGGTCATGATTATCTAGAATAATTTTCGGTCATAATCATACCAACAACTGTCCATCAATGCACTATGGCCAATGAGGACTTTTACCACATCATTTGTAACATTATGGGTCATGATTATACCGAATGATCCCTGGTCATAATCATACCAATCAACAGTCCATCTATGCACGTAAGCCAAAGATGACTTTCATCACAATATAAGCATGAGGATGATGACAATGATATAAGAATTCAATCAAACGAGATCAAGGATAAATATTAAAGACTTTAACAATTTAATTTATCCAGAATTTAAAAATGTCCAAATTATCAACATGATATTTCTTTGTGGAGTAAAACTCAAGAATAATATCCATGTATCAAAATATTTTATACAGAAAAGAAATAATTTTTTCGGTGAATAGTATCCTGTGAATAGTACCCCATGAATAGTACCCCAGCATAAAAAGTGCCCTAAATACCCGAGTGAATAATACTAGAGTGAATAGTAATCGGGTGAATAATAACTCGTGAATAGTACCCCGGCATGAAAAGTGCCCCAAATACTGGAGTGAATAATACTAGAGTGAACAGTAACCAGGTGAATAGTAACCCATGAATAGTAACTCGTGAATAATAACCCGACATGAAAAATGCCCCGAATACCCGAGTGAATAATATTATAATGAATAATAACTGGGTGTATAGTAACCCGTGAATAGTACCCCGGGTGAAAATATTGATATTTAATAAGAAAGTTTAGATCAATATTCCAATAAAACGATACTTACCATAGTAAGTTTAGATTTAAGAATATGAAAAGAAATAACATATGAAATTGCAAATGGATTTTCATCTGTCATACGTAATCTGCGTAGACATGTTATTACGACATATTAAAGGATGAATACGAAAAATAGTATTCCTTATGAATACGAAAGAAATAATACCCCTTACGAACACAACAAATAATATCCCTTACGAATATAAAAGAAATACCGTCCCTTACCTTAGTAGAAGACCGAATACTACAATAGTGAAGTAGCAGAATACTCTTCTTCTTTCTCTCTATAGTTTCTCTCTCTATAGCTTCTCTTGTGAATCTCAGTGAATTGGTGAGAATGAAAGAAGAATTAAGCTTCTATTTATAGGAGAATGGACTAAATAGTAACTAATTCATGAACGGTCCAGATTAATTTACTTTTAAAACCACCACCAACGGTCCAGATCGATTACTTTTAAAACCACAACCGACGGTCCAGATTGATTTACTTTTAAAACCACCATCAACGGTCCAGATTGATTTACTATTAAAACCACCACTGACGGTCCAGATTAATTTAAAATTAAAACCACCACCGACGGTCCAGATTGATTTACTATTAAAACCACCATCAATTGTCCAGATTGATTTACTATTAAAACCACCATCAATGGTCTAGATTGATTAACTATTAAAACCACCATCAATGGTCCAGATTGGTGTACTATTAAAACCACCACCAATGGTCCATATTTATTTACTATTAAAACCACCACCAATGGTCCAGATTGATTTAACTTATTACGCTTTAGTACCCCTAAAGTTTTCCAAGTTTTCATTATTCCCCTCTAACTTTTGTAATTCACTTATCTTCAATAAACTCATTCTTAATACTTCAATAATTATTCATCATTAATATTATAACTCATAATATTTAACAACCAGATCGTTCCCAGGAAAGAAGGGGCTTTTCGATAAGGATTTATCCTTATTGGCGCGCAATTAGGTGACCAAACCTCTCCTTGACAGAACTTCTAGACATTGTCAATATTGCAAATAATAATATAAATAACTTTGTCGTCTTAATTATTGATTTAATAATATAAAATATTATGCAAATGATACTGTGACAATAATTAAATCAAATAACGTGAGATAATATGCAACAATTACTGTAGCAATAATTGAGTAAACTGAGTGGCTTCTTACGTAAGCATCAATAATCAATACCGTGTGCTACTATGAAACCATGTGTATTACTATATTTTTACCACCGGGTAGTTCAACAGTTTAACAGTAAAACTTTCGCCGTTATTTTTATAAAAAGATATTTACGTAGTTTTTCTAACTACAACAATACTTACATTGTAGGGGTCCATCAATGATTGTCTTGCCGCGATACGAATATTCCCCTGTTAAAATGAATATTCCCAATTTAATCGAATATTCCAAACACAACGAATATTTTATATCAACTTGCTTACTTTGCAAAATTTTCAAATATCACCCTTAACTTTAACCTTTTATTAATTTAACCATTTACTAAATAGAATAATAATTATAAGAAAATTAAATACTTTCATTTCATAAAATTCAGGGTCTCACAAATGTGTTCCAACATCTAATAGTTGAGCTAGAACAAGAGTTATAATTACGTAAGCTTTTGAACTACCTTCAAGAAGTACAGTTGCTAAATGAATTTGGAAAATCTAGAATATACAAGAATCCATTTATAAAAACATTAAGAAAGGATTTCAACTCCTATCATAAAACAAAAATTAATTCAACATTTGTAAGAATTGAATAAGAATTTTAAAAAAAGTTGAGAATTGAATGAAAACCCTAATTAAACTACTTCAAGTTTTATACCCTAATTAAACTAGTAATAAGAATTGAATGAAAACCTCTCTTTCTCATCTCTTTAAAATTTTGGGATTTGGGTTTTGGATGCAAGTGTTGTGCGGAGACATCTTTGAGAAATATGCATTGCCTGTGTCATTCAAACATGGTATAAGCAATGAATTATAGATAGAATAATTAGTTTTAGTCTGCAGTCCAATCAATCTTTAGGACCGAGAAATGGTATCAGGTTTTGAAAATTTTAAGCTGTTGTATTCTGTGGAAATAATGAGGTTCGTGTGGACAAGGTTCTACAGGAGGATGATCCAAGAGGGTCATTTTAATTTAAATGTCTAGTTTATGTAAGCCCTTAGTGAAGCCAGAAAATAAATTCTTTCTCAAAGCAAAGGGAGAGAAAGATATCTAATCATTAACATTCTAACATTGCTCTCTATTAATATTTTCCATAGAATAGCAAACAAAGCACATAACCACAAGATCTTCGGGTTAAATACACATCACCAAACTAGGGACTGACTTTCATTCTCATCAGTGAACTTAACTTTTTTTACAATTCAATGTATCTGTATATTTCAATTCAACTACTTCAAGTTTTATACCCTAATTAAACTAGTAATAAGAATTGACTGAAAACCATAAATATGAATCAACAAGTTGTTATACAAACTGAAAAGTATTGCATTATATGAATATCATACCCACATCAAGTTCATCTATTCAACCCACTTAAACAAACCCCCAATGTGAAATCAAAGTTAACATTGATATAATTTTATGTTCATAATAGGAGTAATAAATCATGTTCAGTGGCTATTAAGAGAAGAAACATTACCTTTAAGAAGACGAAGCGATTTGACCAACCGTGAATTGAGCGAAGCAGAAAGAGGAAGAAGTAACAGAGCAAGAGGGAGGAAAGGGGCGAACTGTAGTGAGATAATGGAGTAAAATGGGTGCAATCAATTAAGCATTCCGACCTAGTTAAACCAACTGAGTCTTCAATTGAGAGGGAAATGAGCAAATTGAGAGGGAAAGGAGAAAATCTCAAACAGAGGGAAAAGGAAAAAAAGAAGACGTTGCCGTCGTGAACCAGGGTTTTAAACTATATTACTCATTCTCGATGGCGTGTCCCGTCGCTCGAGTCCCGTCGCCATTAAGTCATTAGCGACGGCACTGCCGTCGCCTTTAATTTTATGTCCGTCGCCAATGAGTTTCCCTCCACCGCCAAATTTTTGCACCTATTTTTCCTGGGGGAAAAGGTATTATCGACGGTACTCATAAGCGACGGCGTGCCCATTGGCAGTGACGTCATTATCGACGGGTTAATGGCCGTCGCCAATAACCCCGTCGCCAATGACCAATTTCCTTGTAGTGAATCCTAGAGTACCTTTTAAGTTGCTTATGCGCCTATTCTTTTTAGGTAGATCTGAACATTATTGGTAACTTTTGTTTTTGTTCTCTTAACCTAGCTCTAATACGTAGTTTATGTTGTGTTGTTACAGCAAACAAAGGCTTACATTCAACAGGTGTGAAGAGAATGGGAAGACATGGA
The DNA here is from genome assembly GCA_020205615.1 of Panax quinquefolius. Lineage (NCBI taxonomy): Eukaryota > Viridiplantae > Streptophyta > Magnoliopsida > Apiales > Araliaceae > Panax > Panax quinquefolius. Next base: position 113,454,420 of record CM035152.1, read on the forward strand.
CACGATGAGCCATATTACCTTCACTCAAAACACATGTACAACTTGGACAAGATGAAACATCAAGCCCTCAAGACGAGCCTTGGTGTCTTTGCTGCTTTCAGCATTGGCGTTGGAGTCCCAATTTATATCGTCATCTTCTAGCAGAATAAGACTGCTTCTGGTTAACTCATCACAAATTAAAAGCTATTTTCAAGTTGGTCCAGAAATTAATTACTTCTTCAAGTCTGGATTAATATCATATTTTAATAATTTTATAGCATAATCACCAAAGGGAAGTTTTGGTTCTTTTGAGTGCGCATGACCTCATTATCATGTTCAACTATATACATCATCGCTATAATACCTTTTCAAAACTATAATGACAATCAAGTGGTTGCAAAAATGAAAAGCAAGCACATGGCAAGAATATTCACAAAGAAAAAGAAGTGTAAGCAAAAACACAAATTTCACACACTAAGCCCTAAAAAAGCTATTATTGAACACCAAAACACAAATTGGAATGAATCTAAGCCTAATTTCAACCCATAAAACAAGAAAATCAATATACAAAGTTCTAATTTTGTTACCTTGGTCTAATATTGACGAATTGACAAGAAAGGGAGAAGGGGCCGATTCTCGCGAAGGCAGAGATTCCTCGCGAAGAGAGAGGGAGAAAGCAGAGATTCCCGAGGCTTAGAGAGGGAGAAAGGGCCGATTCTCTTTCGATGGAACAGTTTACAGTTTTCGCGATGAGAGAGGGAGAGAGAATTTTCCAATTCACGTTTCTGTTTTTTCGGCTGGCTGTCTAATGAGGAGAGAGAAGGAAAACTAGGGTATATATATAGGTGAGTTGGGTGAGTTTTTTATTGGGTGAGCTTTAGATCCTTATTGTGTGTGTGTGTATATATATATATATAATGTTCTTAATAATTTTATAATTAAAATAAAGAGTTTATTTTAATCTTGAAATTAGATTTCATGCAGCTTAAAATTGCCCATTAAATGATATTCATATATATATGGAATGATTTTATTTATTGATGCATATGATGATATGTATGATAATAAATGAGATTAACTATGGACTATTGACCAATGTGATTGGATTTATTTTAGTTAGATGTTTGAATGAATGAGGTTTATTAAATGGGGTCTACGTACCTCGTCTTTTCTGATTTTATTCTTGATGTAAATTATATCTCTCTCATATGTACTTCCCATTGACTGCTGATCAAGATTTCTATTTAAATTAAATAGTTTATGTAATAGGATTTGTTAGAATTTCTCAAGAACCGGAGATCAAGGAGAAAGGAGCGCTCGAAGACCCGTTTGTAATGGAGCCCGAGTTTAAATGTAATAGTTATATTTAAATATTTATTCTTGCACCCTAGGGAACCTTTTGGTTCACTTTGTGGCTCTAGTGAACCAAACTAGAATAAAAGTCCATAATCAATCCGGGTAGAATATAGTATTCTATATGTGCATGCTAGTATTATATATATATATATATATATATATATATATATTATATTATGCAAACATGCTTCGCATGTTTAATGATATGACACGTATTTTATATATATATTTGCATGTGCGCTAAATAAGATGAGACTAATAATAACAAACCCCTCAATGAAATTATATTAAGCTGTAACGTTCAAAGATATTTGGAATATTGAGCGTTGCCTTCTAGCTTGATAAAAATAATAGAGCATTGAATATTCAATATGAGTTTGTTGTGCACACACAAGGCGAGTATTAAATATTTGAGATGTTTTATTACATATGATGTTTATAAGGAATTGAACATTACCGCTTTGTTGTGCACACACAAGGGCTGTATTTTTTTCTTCACTTATATGGAAATACTGGGCATGACTTAACTTAAATCATCTTAGTTCGGATGTGCACACACTTGACCATTATGATTTAAGAGGCAAAATATAAGGAGTTACATGATGATGTAATTGACAAGAGTTGTCTACCTGTTTATTTATATATAGTTTTTTGTGCACACACAAGGCTATATACATTTGAAATGAGATCCTTATTCTCACTAGTAAATCTTTAATTAGATATTGTCGAACTATATTTATGAGGGTAATATAGTTTGAAGAAAATAGTGGGAAATACCACTATAAAATAAGACCTAATTTATTTAGGTAATTAATTAAATGAATGTTTGCTAAAATATTATCTTTTTACATACAGAATTTTGAAAATGTCACACTCACTTATTTCACTGCGTAGCATACTTGATTCTAACAAACTGACCAGATCGAATTACACGGACTGGTTAAGGAATCTGAGAATTGTTCTCACTGCTGAAAAGATTTCTTATGTCCTAAATTCGTCCATACCTGCAAAAGTTACAGAGACAGCCTCTGAGGAAGAGATTGCTACTTTTAAACAGTGGCAAGATGATGCATTTATGGCTCAATGCATCATGCTCGCATCCATGAGTAACGAGCTTCAGCGTTAACATGAAACCATGGATGCTCTTACTATGCTACTGCAGCTGCAAGAGCTATATGGTGAGCAAAGTAAGACTGCTAGATATGAAATATCTAAGGAGCTCTTCTGATCTCGGATGACTGAGGGTACTACCATTGAGACTCATGTCTTAAAGATGATCAATTTGATTGAAGGTCTTGGACAGCTTGGGTTCGTTATGGATGGGGAGTTGATTCAAGATTTAGTCTTGCAATAACTCCCGGACACCTTCTCACAATTTGTTGTGAATTTTCACATGAATAAGTTAGATGTTAGCTTGCTTGAATTACTTAACATGTTGAAAACTGCTGAAGGTCACTTCCCATCCAAAAAGGACCATGTCTTAATGGTGGATGATTCTTCCAAGAAAAGGAAGAGGCCCAAGGTATCTTCTCAAAAGAAGAAATCCAAGAAGGTTAAGGGAAAGGCGAAAGTGAAGGATAAAAAGAAACCTAATCCAGCTAGCAAAAGAATTTGCTTCCATTGCAATAAGCAAGATTCTTTGGAAGAGGCGCAAGGATTATCTTATGAACAAAAGCAAAAAAAGCTTGGAGAAGCTTCGAATCCTAATCAAGGTTTGTTTATGATTGAAATTAATTTTTCTGAAAGTCAATCTTCTACTTGGGTATTGGATACCTGCTGTGGTTCTCACATATGTAATAATATGCAGGGACTGGTCAGAAGTAGAAAGCTGAGAAAGGATGAGGTCGTCTTACGAGTGGGAAATAGAGCAAAGGTTGCTTCATTAGCTGTAGGGACTAATTATTTAGCACTGCCTACGGGGAAGTTCATTAATTTAAATAATTGTTATTTTATTCCGAATATCATTAGAAACATTATTTCTATCTCTGTATTGGATATGGATGGTTTTAACATTATAATAAAGAACAACAGTTATTATATTTATAATGATAATGTTTTATATGGTGTTGGTAATTTGAAAATATATTTCAAATTGAACAAACTAAGAAAAGGAAAAGAGATGATGTCAATTTTACCTATACGTGGCACTGTAGACTTAGTCATATTAATGAAATAAGATTATCCAAGTTTCATAAAGATGGGCTCCTAGAGATATCGAATTATGAATCATATCCAACTTGTGAATCTTGTCTCATGGAAAAAATGATTAAATCTCCTTTTAGTGGAAAAGGAGAAAGAGTTATAGAGTTGTTAGCATTGGTACAAACAGATGCATGTGGACCTATGACAACGAATGCACGAGGAGGGTATTCTTATTTTATTACATTCACTGACGATCACTCAAGATTTGGATATGTGTATTTAATGAAATACAAATCTGAATCATTTAAAAAGTTCAAAAAGTTCAGAAGTGAAGTAGAGAAACAAACTGGTAAAAGTATTAAGATTCTTTGATCAGATTGAGGTGGTGAATACTTAAGTGGTGAGTTTCTCAATTGTCTCAAAGAAAATGGTATAATCTCACAATGGACTACACAAGGGAGGCCACAAATGAATGGTGTATCTTAAAGGAAAAATTGAACACTGTTGGACATGGTTCGTTCCATGATGAGTTTTACTAATCTTCCGGTGTCATTCTGCGGATATTCCTTTGAAGCGGCTACATATCTATTAAATAAGGCTCCCTCGAAATCTGTCCCTAAGACTCCATATGAGATGTGGACAGGGATGAAACCTAGTCTTAAGCATATTAAGATTTGGGGATGTCCAGCTTATGTGAAAAAGTTTCAGAATGATAAGCTTGGGAAAAGATCTGATAAGTGTACTTTTGTGGGATATCCTAAAGAAAGTTTAGGATATTATTTCTACAATCCTACTAAACAAAAGGTGTTTGTTCAGTAGAAATAGATCTTATCCTTGAAGGGGCCAGTGGGAGGAAAATAGATCTTAAAGAAATTCAAGAACTACAAACCACTACAGATCAAATGGACAAACCTGTACAAGTAGAGATACCCTATGTACAACACCCTATTCATAAATCTGGAAGAGTACTGAAGATACCTGATAGGTATGGATTTGTCATAGAATAAGACAATAAGGTACGCATCATAGATGATGATGATCCATTAAATTAAGAACATGCTATGAATAGTAATGACTCAGAAAAGTGGCAAGAAGCCATGAAATCCGAAATGGACTCCATGTATGAAAACCAAGTATGGACTTTGGTTTCACCACCTGAAGGCATTAAGCCTATTGGGTGTAAATGAGTCTATAAAAGAAAGACTGAAGCAGACGACAAGGTCCTATAAGGCCTGATTGGTCGCAAAAGGTTTCAAACAAAGGTAATGAGTTGACTAGGACGAAACCTTCTCACCAGTAGCGATGCTCACATCCATTTGGATTTTGCTTGCGATTACAGCTTACCATGACAACGAAATCTGGTAGATAGACATGAAAACGGCATTCCTCAATGGGAAACTTGAGGAGGATGTGTATATGACACAACCAAAGGGATTTATTTCAAAGGTTGGAACAAATCAAGTCTGTAAGCTACAACGATCCATTTATGGATTGAAGCAAACTTCTCGTAGGTGGAACATCCATTTTGATGAGACAATCAAAGAGTTTGATTTTATTAAAAATGAGGATGAACCATGTGTGTACAAGAAGGTTAGTAGGAGCTCTGTTTCATTCCTTATATTATATGTTGATGATATATTACTGATAGGGAATGATATTCCTATGCTACAATCAATTAAAATCTTGTTATCTAAACACTTCTCCATTAAAGACTTGGGAGAAACATCCTATATTTTGGGGATAAAGATTTATAGAGATAGATCTAAAAGGATTTTTGGCTTGTCACAAGGAACATATATTGACTCGATGCTAAAGAGGTTTAGCATGGAAGATTCCAAAAGAGGTCTCATGCCAATGAGCTATGGAATACATCTCTCCAAGAAACAGGCTCCAAAGATACCTGAGGAGAAAGATCGTATGAGTAAGATACCTTATGCTTCAACAATAGGATCTATCATGTACGGTATAATATGTACTAAACCGGATATCGCTCATGCTCTTAGTGTACATAACAAGCAGATATCAGTCGAATCCCGGAGAATAACACTGGAAGGCAGTGAAAAATATCCTAAAGTACTTAAAAAGAACTAAGGATATGTTTCTTGTCTACAGTGGGTCTGAATGAAACTAGAGGGATTTACAAACTCAAGTTTTAAAACGGACCAAGATGACAGTAAATCCATTTTGGGGTATGTGTTTACCTTAAACGGTAACGCACTGAGTTAGAAGAGTTCCAAACAACAAACAATTGTTGATTCAGTGACAGAGGTAGAGTACATAGCTACAAGTGAAGTTGCAAAGGAGGCTATTTAAATAAAGAACTTCATTACCGAACTTGGTGTGGTTCCTAGCATTACAGGACCAGTACCTTTATTCCGTAACAACACCGGAGCTGTTGCGCAGGCTAAGGAACCCATGTCTCATCAGAAATCCAAACATGTGTTGCGGCGGTTTCATTTAATCAGAGAGATCATTGAAAGAGGATACTTCACTCTAGAGCGTATGGACTCTCAAGACAATATAGCAGATCCATTTACTAAAGCGTTAACACAACAGCAGTTCGATCATCACTTAGAGAAGATGGGTATGAGATACCACGACGATTGGCTTTAGTGCAGGTGGGAGATTGAAAGTAGTATGCATACAAGCTAATCATGTTTTCAATCAATGGATTACTAAAAAGGGGATTAGTGAATCCGGATAGATTGGTAGATACGTTGCTTGCTCATTGGATGAGGATGATTGATCTCATGATCAATTTTGTGGAGACACTAAAGCAAGTATGTAGGTGCTTATTAGAGAATAAGTTCACTGAACGTGACTCGCTAAGGAATACCTAATGGAGTTTTACTTGCCTATCAATAGAAATTCCTGTAGTGATAGTAGTACAAATGATCTTTAGACTTGAGATCATCATAGTATCTTATATATAATAAACTACACTTTGACTTATTCCTTAAGACCCTTTGGGTATATCAAAGGGTATGCTTGGGTGTAATAAGTTATATATGGAGATAATGAATGATCAATATATAATCTACCACTTTTAGTAAAAGAAGAAAAATATCCTATGTGATTCGATAAATGACAACCCAGTAATCCTTGGCCAAGGTAAAATAGAATTAGAAAGTAGTTTCTAATTTGTATTTTTTCAGAGTTGTGCATTTAGGAATCGAAATACATATAATTAAATAAAATAAGACTTGATAGTAATTCCATGTCTTATATTTAATTGGGACATTGTATGGTGGAAGGATTGAATTATACGGTAACTATTTACTCAAAGGTTCTTTTATGATTAATGTTAAAATCTATATTATCTAAAAAGTTGTTGATTGCTAGGGGGGCTTATCCTATTATAGAATAAATATTATTTATTTAAATAAATTAATAGTTTTATTTATTTATTTAAATAAGATTATAATTATTCTAATTGGTTTATTCACAATAGGTTTAATATGGAGAACCTAAAGGGTCAAACCATAAAAGGAAGAATAATTATTTAAGAAGTTAATGGCATAATCGTAATAATATGTTAAGTATATTTAATTTAATTTATGATGATAAAGTAAATTAAATAGCTTAATATTTATTATTTAATATTTTGAAAATATTAAATATAAATTAATAAAGAAGTGTCTTATTAATATTATTATTATTATTATTAATTTTAATTTCTAAAAGAGTTTAGAAATTAATTTAATATAAGTACTCTCATCTATTCCTAATATGATTATGAGGTAAATTAATTAAAAGAGTTTAATTAATTATCCCTAATTAGATTAGGGAGCCTATTTAATTAAAGGATTTTAATTAAATAAATAATATCTTATTATATTAAATAGGGTTACCTAATATCTTTATAATAGGAGTCTTATATCAGAAATTAAACACACGTGATTCTAATAGTTGGAGAGTACGCCCTCTTTTCTATAGAGATAGGAAAACTAGGATTTAAGCCAATACATCATTCTTCTTGAAAATTCTTCTTCCTTGGTGGATCACCTGTAGAGGACATACACTTGGGTGGCTAACATTAATCAAAAGAAGGAATCTACCCGGAGATTCAAGGAGATCGCGAAGAAGTAGGAGTTGAACTCGTACCTGTGGAAGCTCGTATGTACAAGGATATGATTCCATAACTTCTTTTTCTTCGTTTTAATTAATAATATGCATAAAGGATGATCTGGGTAATTGGTTTGTGAAAAATTTAAAATCTGATTTTACCATGCTTCCGCTAATTTTGCAATTTGATTGCCACTTTGATTTTCACAAAACCGTACATCTATTATTCATGGGTATTGTTCATACGGTACTATTCATGGGTACTGTTCAAAACAAAATTTATTTTTCTTTTCTGCAAAAATTATTTTTGATACATGAATATTATTCTTGAATTTTACTTCACAATTAGTTATTATGTTGACAATTTGGACATTCTTGAATACTGGATAAATTGAATTATAAATTTCTAATATTTATCCTTGATCTCACATGATTGATATTTTATATCATTGTCATAATCCACATGATTATATTGTGGTGAATGTCATTTTTGGCCCGTAGTGCAAAGATGAACTATTGATTGGTATGATTATGACCAGGAATTGTGTATTGGTATAATCATGACCTGTAATGTTACAGACAAAGGTTTGTGGTGAAAGTCCTTTTTGGCCCGTAGTGCATAGATAGACAGTTTTTTGGCATGATCATGACCACTGGTGATACAAACGAATATCATTGGCCCGTAGTGCATGGATAATTTGTTGATTTGAAACATTTATTGATTGGTTTATAGGGATAAAATATTTATGATGGGCGTTTAAATCATAGAAGATAGTAGACATCATGCTCTACTTGACTCTTCTAATGGATTGCTTGTTTCGCTGCAGTTGTTGATCTAAAATTGTTGTATATTGTATTCTATCAGACTTTTCACTGTTAAGGACTAAGGATAATTTTTTCTTCATTATCTTAGTCATAATATTCTTTACTGGGCTAGTTGAGCTCACCCTTTTCCTTTTGGTTCTATTATTCTTCTCAGGAGGCAAGAATGTAGCTGAGACTAGTCGGAGAATGGAGTAATAGTCCAAGATGGTTATTATAGTCGTCCTCTTTATTTTGTAAAATAGTGTGACAATAATTATAATGAGGACTTTATTTGAGTTTGGATATTGTCTACGAGACAATATTTGTATTAAAACTCACAGCTTATATTTTGTCGTATTTTACATGATAATTAATAGTTGTATAATTGAAGTTTGTATTTGAATTCTTTACCATATATTTGGTGACTCATAATGGGTTGTGTGGACCTATTTTGGGGGCGTCACAGTTGGTATCAGAGCTTAGGGATATGATCTCTGGTGGAGATCCGTGATTAGAACTAGGAGGGGAGAGACGAGTAAAACATTTGCTAGTGTGTCCTACCTAAGCTTATTTGTTATATAATTGGTCGATCAGAATATAGGGATAATTTGTGACATGTCAATTTCTTTAATTAACCCTTGTTTTGTGGCAATATTTGAGAATGACATCTAAATATTTTGAGATAAGCAATGAAGCATATGCGACCATTGAGTCACCACCAATCAATAACCAGGATAATGTGCATCATGAATGCAATAATCCTTATGTAAACAACAACACCGACCAAACGATGAACGTGGGATGTTTAGGAGATTTCTACAATTTATAAAACACCAAAAGAGAGAGACTCCTGTTCAAAATATAGGTGGAAATAATGGTAACTCACGGCTGGTCACTGTTAAGCAATTCAAGGAGTTGAGACTGCCAGATTTTTTGGGAAAGCCAGAGCCACTTAAGGCAGAAGCATGGATTAAGCAATACACCAAGATATTTGATGTCTTGGGGTGCACAGAGGAGCAAAAGGTTCTCTTCGCCACCTTTATGTTATATGGACCCCCACTTACTCATTTTTCAAAAATAGAAAACTTTTTATATAAAATAGAATACTTTTTATATTATATATAAAGTTATTCATTTTATTAGATTATAAATAGAATATATTATATTTTATATAAAGTTTTTGTTTTATTATAACATTTTATTTCACAATAATGAATAGTAAAAATTAGATTTCTCGCCGATTTCGCCCTGGATTTTTTTACTGTTCATTCGTGATTATGTTGGATAGGTTGACGGGTCACAAATTCTATTGTCTGTTAGATGGGTATTTTGGGTACAATCAGATTGCCATATCGACGGAGGATCAAGAAAAAACCACATTCACGTGCCCTTATGGTACGTTTGCATTCTGGCGTATGTCTTTTGGTTTGTGTAATGCTCCGGTAACTTTTCAACGATGTATGATGGCCATCTTTTCAGATATGGTAGAACAGAACTTAGAAGTTTTCATTGATGATTTTTTCGTGTTTGGTGATAGTTTTGATTTATGCCTAAAAAATCTGGTTTTAGTTTTGAAGTGTTGTGTGGATACAAATCTAGTTCTCAACTGGGAAAAGTGTCACTTCATAGTGCAAGAAAGGATAAATCTGAGGCATAAGGTTTTGGTAGCAGGGCTAGAGGTTGATAAAGAAGAAATTGAAACTATTGAGAAGCTACCTCCACCGCCATCTGTGAAGGGAATACAGAGTTTCTTGGGACATGCGGGTTTTTATTGACGTTTCATTAAAGATTTCTCCAGAATTTCGAAACCCTTGTGTCACTCCTTGAGAAAGACGTGCCATTTAAGATGGACCAGTTGTGCTTAGACGCGTTTGAAGTACTAAAAAAGAAATTGGTCACAGCTCCAATCATAGTGGCTCCCGACTAGACTTTACCATTTGAGCTTATGTGTAACGCCAGTGACTACGCGGTTGGAGCAGTATTGGGACAACGACGGGATAAAATTTTTCACATTATCTATTACTCTAGTAAGACATTGACAGATGCTCAGTTAAACAACACTACCACCGAAAAAGAATTACTTGTGGTCGTATTTGCTTTTGATAAATTTAGGGCTTATCTAATAGGGACCAGGGTAATTATCTACACCGATTATTCTGAAATAAAGTATTTGATTGAAAAGAAGGATGCTAAACCAAGGTTAATTCGGTGGGTGTTGTTACTTCAGGAGTTTGATTTGGAGGTCCGGGATAGAAAAGATACCGAAAATCAGGTGGTGGAGCATCTTTCGCGGTTGGAGAATTCAGAAATTTAGCAGAAAGATGAAGTCATGATTAATGAGATGTTTCCCGATGAACAACTTCTTCAAGTTACAATAAAAGTGACTTGGTATGCGGATTATGTGAATTATCTAGTTAAACATGTGCCAAAAAGGATTAACAAAAGATGGAGACTAATTGGAGAACAACAGAGAATCATGGAATAGAATTCAGGTGGGAGATTGAAGATTGAAGGACTTATTTTAGAGTTTTCTTCTTCTTCTCTATTTCAGTTTTGTAATTCTATTAAGATGATTTTTATGAGATTTTTATTTTATTTTCCAGTATGAACTAACTTTTTCATTAAGACTATAAATTGAACCTTTTATGTCTATGAATTGATTATTTAGTTTAATCTAGTTAATTAAGTCAAATTGAATTGTTTATCATGTTTTGTATTTATTGATTAATTATTTGGCCAATAATTACTGTGTTATACTAGGTAGATTCGAGAGATGAAATCTAGGGTTGGAGCTGAATGTGATAACATGTATGCTTAATTATTTGCATATGATAAATAATTAGGGTTGTGGATTGAATAAGAATATCTCTTTTTACTGCATGTAATAATTGGGAATCAGACTTAATAAATTTAATTTTATTATTTTGCATAGGGATATCGTTAATTGAATTAAATAAAAGTTATTTGACCACTTGGAAAAAGGGTTTTAAACAACTAGAATTCTTGTTAACAATTCGGGTGAAGTAATAACTGGAGAAACTGGATAATTGATTTGTATTCCATAATTGGGGATATTTTAGTCTTAGCCTTTTATTATTTGAATCAATTTCTAAAGTAAGACAATTTTAATTAGTTAAATTTAGTTTTCTTAAATAGAAAATCACAAATTAAGATTGTTTAAATAAAATTGAATTGGTATAATACTAGTAATTGGAACTTGTTAATTAGAATTCTTTGTGGGTACGACACTTTACTTTACCACTTTATTACTTGTTAACTATGTATGCTTGCATGAAATTGTTGATTGTGAAATCAACTAACAACATCTGAAAATTTTGAGATAAGCAATAGAGCACATGCGACCATTGAGTCACCGCCAATCAATAACCAGGATAATATGCATCAAGAAGGCAATAATCCTCCTGTAAACAACAACACTGGCCAAATGATGAACTATTGAATGTATAGGAGCTTTACTACAGTTTATGTAACACCAAATAAGAGTGACTCCTGTTCAAAATGAAGGTGGAAACAATGGCAACTCATGGCTGGTCACTGCTAAGCAATTCAAGGAGTTGGGACCGCCAGATTTTTTTGGAAAGCCAGAGCCACTTAAGGCAGAGGCATGGATTAAGCAGATCACCAAGATATTTCATGTCTTGGGATGCACAGAGGATCAAAAGGTTCCCTTCGCCACCTTTATGTTGCGTGAAGAGGCACATTATTGGTGGGAATCTATAAAACGCACTCATCTTTCCGCACTTAAGATGTCTTGGGAGAAGTTTCAAGAATTGTTCAACGACAAATATTTTCCAGAAAGTATTCGTCACATGAAGGGGGAGGAATTGTGACAACCCGAGAATTTGGATATTTATTAAAATATTATAATATTGAATTAAGGTTAAATAATAATCCTAGACAGAAAATAAATGAATGGATTTGACATTTCTGAGAAGAAATTTTATGGATTTAAAAATTTTTGTGGTGAATTATTCAGCATTAAGGGTATAAGTGTATATGTATCTGTGTATGTGGTTTTATGTGTGAAATATGTGCTTAAGGGTCAAGGATTGACCAGATAACTTATATCAGTGGCAAACCCTAGTATTTATTAAGAATGCCAACGTTCAGTTAGAAAACCCTAGCAATGGAATAGAAACCCTAGTACCAGCTCTAGAAACCCTAATCTAATTAGGAAATCCTAATTATAATTTAGAAATCCTAATTTAATTTTTTTCTATTTTAAAACCTAAATTAAAAATCCTAGAAAATTATTTTTTTTAACCTTAGGGTTAAACCCTAAGGGTCCAAAACCTAAGGGTTGTAGCAAATGTCAAATGTACCATTAAAATGGATAGCAAAATGACCAAGTTGCCCTTTGATACATTATTGGAGATAACTTGTAGATTTTGCCCTAGTTGTAGTTGGTAAACAACTCTAGCTAGCCACGTGACTAAAAATAACAGCAATCAACCACATTATATCAGCCAACTTCATTACACTTAGTTATTTATAGATCAAAGAGAGAGAAAGTCAACAAAGCTTGCTCATTCGCTATCTTACACTCAACCAAACTTTTCTCTCTCTTTACCCACGAAATCCATAAGTGGATCAGTCCTTAGAATGATCCATAGTATCTCAAAAACAGATCATGATGATCAGATTCAAGGATCAAAGCCTAAAGAGGTATAAACCCTAAATTTGCTAAATCTTGTTAGATGATATGATTTGTTGTTTTAAGTTGTGTATTAGGGTGTTATTTAGTGATTTGGGTTATTACATCCTAGATCCATAACATCTGGATGCACGAATTTGAAGTTTTCAAAAATCTGGAAAACTGGAAAAATATTGTATGACAGTCTAATGTTAGGGCTTCTAGATCTCTTTGTGTTAGTTGTTTGTTGTGTTTATGGTTATATATGTGTTCTATGTTGTTAGGGCTTTGATATAGAACTTGAATCAAGACCAGATCATGTATAGATTGTAAGATATAAGCGGTCAAAGTACGTTGACCGAGCGTGAATTCTGGAAATTTGGGAAAACCCAGAATTTCTAACAACGTTTTACAGGGCTTGAATCTTGTTGTGTTTAAAGTATTAGGCAGTGTTAGTGATTTGATCATGTAATCTGACATGAGAACTACATATTCAAGCCTTTATATGACCCAGATCTGTAGCAAGATCAAAGATACGACTGGTCAAACATAGATTGACCAAACTGCTCAAGAACATTTCTGGAAAACCCAGAAATGCTCAAGAGCAAGTTTTCTTACATAGGTTGACCGGCCAAGATCTCTTAGATGTGATGATGATATACTGATCTAATATTGTATTATTGTACCCTGGCATCTTTTCTACATGTTTAAACCATTAGATCACATGGAGTAAACTCAGAATCAAATATACCAAGCTTCAAAGTAGGACCCTTGAAACTGCTTGAGTTTCTGGGCAACCTAGAAACTCAAGAACACGTCTGACAAGATCTTTGGTGGCTTAGATCTTTCTGTGGTGTTATGTATTAATCGTGAAACTTGCTTCTAGTAGTAGTGTTACACTTATAATACAATCCTAATACAAATTACCAGACAAGAATCAACAAGAACCTAGATCTATTACTGGTCAAACTAGCTAACCTGCAAACTGGGCATGAAGATCTGGGCATGCTCAAGAACACATTCAGCGACGGTTTTTTCGCCTATAGAACATTTAGCGACACTTAATTTCTGAAAATTATTATTTTATTAAATAATTAGAGAAATTTAGTTTTAAATTATTAAAATACATAATAAATTACTAAAAATTATTTTTAAGTCCAAAAATGAGTTTTTAATTATTTTGAATATATTTCATTAATATTTAATATTTTTGGAATATTAATGGTATTTAATTTATTTAATTATAATATTAAATAAATTATTTAAAAATGATTTTAATACTTGAAAAATCATGAAAAATTATATTATGGTATAATAAAATATTTTAAGTTATTTTGAAGACTTTTAATATTTTGAGATGAATTTAATTAATAAATTAGTATTAATGATAATTAATTTATTTAATAAATATATTAAATAAATTACGTAAATATAGAATTTATGATTTAAAAATTATATAAAAATTATTTAAGTGTTATAAAATATTTTAAGTTATAAAATATAACTTTTGATATTTTGTCATGAAAAAATTAATATTTAATATTAATGGCGGTTATCGGATAATGGATTTAAAGGTTTAAAAATCATATAAATACGATTTTAAGGTATTAAAAATACTTTGATATATTATAAATAAATTATAATATTATGACATGTATTTCATTAATATTTGGCATTTAATAAATATTAATGATAATAGAATATTGTAGTAATTAAATTAGATTAATATGATATTAATGATTGAAAAATCATGATAAATGGTAATAATTATCTGAAAATTATTACGAGCTTATGAAAAATATTTTTACTAATAATAAATTATCTAATATAATTGTTAAGTGTTTAGGCAGAGTTTAATTGTACTTAAACTCGATAATTCTCCGACTAGGCCGTGGGGATGTCAGAATTGTGCCGGATTCAACTCAGACTGCAATAGTTTGACTTGATACTAGGTCTTATATGTTGTAAAGACTGATAAGATTATGTGTTAATGTGTTTAGGTTATTTTAAAATTGTGATGATATTATTCTAATTTGTATATCGATATTATTTATATATTAGGTCTTCAGACAAAGCTTAATAAATTGTGTAACAGTAATCGATCGAACGTGCAAGTTTCTTATACTCACTTATTGTGCAAGTTTTCCTTAACTCAACTTTGAGTTGTTTATTCAAATATATTTATGGATAATCATTCCTGATTACCATGTCTATGAATTGGTTAAGCGTACTCTGTGTATATTGAATGTAATCATCAGGTATGTAAGGCTAATCACCTTCATTACCATTTAGTCCAGATATAATTGATATGTTCTTGTTCAATGTTTGTTCAGCTATGATAGTTTGTTCATGCTAGTTCACAATTATACTGTTGAATGTTAGCCAGCTATTATTCAAATTCTTTCAGTCATGATATATTATACATTAAACTTAAACTTGATGGGCAAACTTGTTGCTCACCCTTGCTATATCATGATAAACATTGCAGATTAGGCGAATACGTCAGATACAAGGAAAAGTCAAAGCCAAGTTTAGCATGGGACTATGTGTGCAGCTAGATTTGTAACAGTATTGTATAATAATAACATTGTGTGTTAGATAAGATATTGATTTAGGTATTATGTGAAGGTTCTCGACCATGGGATTAGTGTGTAATGTTTAATGTATAAACAATCTATGTTTATATCTTCCGCAATAGTTATAAAATAGAATACTAGATCCTTGGTGATTAGGACCGGGATTTGGGGATGCTATAGTTGGTATCAAAGCTGTTGGTTATGAATCTTAGGTAGGGTTACCTGAGACTAATAACAACAGTGATTAGGATTTAATCTAACTCATATAGAGTTAGTGAGTCGATAAGATTCAAAGACGAATCTCAGCGGGTTATAAAGACACGGAGTTGCCTAACTCTGTTAATAAAGGTGAACAGTAATGGTGAATAGATAGAGTCTAAAATACTAAAGGTGCAAGGATAGGAGATCGTCAAACAAAACGATCATAATATAGAAATTAATCGTAATATATACGATGAGATCACCCCGTGATCTGAAAAAGTTATAACAGGGAATAGAATCAATCAAATGATTGAAAAGTCTACAACAAAGATTGTTGTGTGTCATTTGTACTATGAATTGGTACAGATTCAGGAAATGATTATGAATACGAGTTGAATGAAATTCGTATTGAGAAGGGATTTAGTATTAGGTGGGGATTTCAAGTGAGGACTCATGTCAACAGCTGAGTTGTATGATTCCTTGTTATAGACGGGGAATTGTACTTGGTGTAAAAACTACTTAGTTTCTGGCACTGATAATCATTGAAATGTATGTGTCGCGCTATTTGCCATATACCTGTTAAGAAGGTGATTTTTTTCTCAGGTGTATAATAAATAGATAGGTTATAGGTAGAGAATATAAGGTTAAGTACGAGTTCTTAAAACTCATACTTATGGTACGTTCGTGACTTATGATTATATGAAATGTTTATGAACCCCTTAGCGAATGGACGCCAAAGGTCTGACTAGGACAAGTTCTTAAACTCATATGATTGTGGAAAGTTCCTGAACTCATAAGTGTGTTAGGTTTGATGAACTGGGTATAGTTTTGTGTGAATGGAGTATTGAGGATAATAGGAATAGATAGACTGTTTAAGCATTTGATCATTAGTGGAGACATAGGTTTTCCAAATCTCCTAGATATGCTAAACTTCGAACTTTTTGGACATCAAGCTAAATACGTACTATGTGTTTTTGAAAATGAATTTTTATTCTCAACTTTTGGTGACCATTGTGTATGTGTGGACTTCGGGCCACTGACACCTTGTTACCTGTTGAGATGATAAAACAGATTTGCAATGATTTTTGAACGGTTTAAGGAATAGTCTATGCTAATTGTTACGGCTAGATGAAAATGATTTGAAATATCAAAATTTATTTTTATTTATCACTTATGTACCATATAACCTGGTGCAGAGATGATAAAAAAGTTGATGAAGTCGTAAATACAGGAATACTTAGTGTTAAATTTGATCTATAATTATTATTCCACTATTGTATGATGTGTTATAACAAAGTCACTCGATGACGGCATCCTCAAAAGGGCTGTTAATACAGTACGACATCATGACGTCATTTTCAATAATATTTTAAATTTTTAATTTGCCAACGGGGTTTGGCTATACCTTAATATTCTTTTGAAATTGATTATTGATATGAGTCTAAGCTATTTGATTTAGCTAGACCAACGTTTATGAAAACTCTAAGCGTTCTTTGAAATTTTTTTGAATAAAATTATTTTGGTGTGGATTTCGATAAAGACTGAGGTAAAAAATTTTTGTGCGCCTGAGGCGGATGGAATAGAAGGAAAAGGGAATAATTGTTCCAACCGGTGAAAGATTGGCGATCAAGACAGGCATATACGGGCTAATTACCCACTATATCTGTAAGATAAGACGGTTTGCGGATGAATTTTTGTATAAACCTTTTGCGAAAATGACAGATAATTGTCTATATAACTCCTCAGCACTATTTGAAAATTTTTACTCTTGTGAGGGATGTATTGGGTAGTATGTGATGCTGTTTATGAATGATGTATGGTGCATGGTATAAGGTGTAAGTTGAATTTCGAAGACGAAATTTTTAGAAGAAGGGGTGAATGTGACAACCCGAGAATTTGGATATTTATTAAAATCTTATAATATTGAATTAAGGTTAAATAATAATACTAGACACAAAATAAGTGAATGGATCTGACATTTCTAGGAAGAAATTTTATGGATTTAAAAATTTTTGTAGTGAATTATTCATAATTAAGGGTATACGTGTATATGTATCTGTATATGTGGTTTTTTGTGTGAAGTATGTCATTAAGGGTCAAGGATTGACCAGATAACTTATATCAGTGGCAAACCCTAGTCTTTATTAAGAACGTCAACGTTCAGTTAGAAAACCGTAGCAATGGAATAGAAACCCTAGTACCGGCTTTGGAAACCCTAATATAATTAGGAAATCCTAATTTATTTTTTTTCTATTTTAAAACCTAAATTAGAAATTATAGAAAATTATTTTATTAACCTTAAGGTTAAACCCTAAGGGTTGTAGCAAATGTCAAATGTGCCATTAAAATGGATAGCAAAATGACCAAGTTGCCCTTTGATACATTATTGGAGATAACTTGTAGATTTTGCCCTAGTTGTAGTTGGTAAATAACTCTAGCTAGCCATGTGACTGAAAATCACAGCAATCAGCCACATTATATCAGCCAACTTCATTACACTTAGTTATTTATAGATCAAAGAGAGAGAAAGTCAACAAATCTTGTTCATTTGCTATCTTACAATCAACCAAACTTTTCTCTCTCTTTACCCATGAAATCCATAAGTGAATCAGTCCCTAGAATGATCCATAGTATCTCAATAACAGATCATGATGATCATATTCAAGGATCAAAGCCTAAAGAGGTATAAACCCTAAATTTGCTAAATCTTGTTAGATGATATGATTTGTTGTTTTAAGTTGTGTATTAGGGTGTTATTTAGTGATCTGGGTTGTTACATCCTAGATCCATAACATTTGGATGCACGAATTTGAAGTTTTCAAAAATCTGGAAAACTGGAAAAATATTGTATGACAATCTAATGTTAGGGCTTCTAGATCTCTCTATGTTAGTTGTTTGTTGTGTTTAAGGTTATATATCTGTTCTATGTTGTTAGGGCTTTGATTTGGAACTTGAATCAAGCCTAGATCATGTATAGATTTTAAGATATAAGCGGTCAAAGTACGTTGACCGAGCGTGAATTCTTGAAATTTGGGCAAACCCAGAAACCCAGAATTTCTGACAACGTTTTGCAAGGCTTGAATCTTGTTGTATTTAAAGTATTAGGTCGTGTTAGTGCTTTGATCATGTAGTCTAACATGAGGACTACACATTCAAGCCTTTATATCACCCAGATCCGTAGCAGGATCAAAGATACGACTGGTCAAACATAGGTTTACCAAACTGCTCAAGAACATTTCTAGAAAACCTAGAAATGCTCAAGAGCAAGTTTTCTGACATAGGTTGACCGGCCAAGATCTCTTAGACGTGATGATGATATACTGATCTAATGTTGTATTATTGTACCCAGACATCTTTTCTACATGTTTGAACCATTAGATCACATGGAGTAAACTCATAATCAAATATACCAAGCTTCAAAGTAGGACCCTTGAAACTGCTTGAGTTTCTAGGCAACCCAGAAACTCAAGAACACGTCTGACAAGATCTTTGGTGGCTTAGATCTTTTTGTGGTGTTATGTATTAGTCATGAAAATTGCTTCTAGTTGGAGTGTTACACTTATACTACAATCCTAATACAAATTATCAGCCCATAATCAACAAGAACCTAGATCTATTACTAGTCAAACTAGCTATCCTGAAAACTGGGCATGAAGATCTGGGCAGGCTCAAGAACACATTTAGCGACGGATTTATCGCATATAGCACCTTTAGCAACAATTAATTTCTGAAAATTATTATTTTATTAAACAATTAGAGAAAATTAGTTTTAAATTATTAAAAAAACATAATAAATTACTAAAAACTATTTTAAATTCCAAAAATGAGTTTTTAATTATTACGAATATATTTTATTAATATTTAATATTTTTGGAATATTAATGGTATTTAATTTATTTAATTATAATATTAAATAAATTATTTAAAAATGATTTTAATACTTGAAAAATCATGAAAAATTATATTATGGTATAAGAAAATATTTTAAGTTATTTTGATGACTTTTAATATTTTGAGATGAATTTCATTAATAAATTAGTATTAATGATAATTAATTTATTTAATAAATATATTAAATAAATTATGGAAAAATAAATTTATGATTTAAAAATTATATAAAAATTATTTAAGTGTTATAAAAATATTTTAAGTTATAAAATATAACTTTTGATATTTTGTCATGCAGAACATTAATATTTTATAGTAATGGCGGTTATCGAATAATGGATTTAAAGGTTTAAAAATCATATAAATACGATTTTAGGTATTAGAAATACTTTGATATATTATAAATAAATTATAATATTATGACATGTATTTTATTAATATTTGATATTTAATAAATATTAATGATAATAGAATATTGTGGTAATTAAATTAGATTAATATGATATTAATGATTGAAAAATCATGATAAATGGTAATAATTATCTGAAAATTATTACGAGGTTATGAAAAATATTTTTACTGATTATAAATTATCTACGATAATTGTTAAGTGTTTAGGCAGAGTTTCATTGAACTTAAACTCAATAATTCGCCGACTAGGCCGTGGGGATGTCAAAATTGTGCCGGATTCAACTCAGACTACAATAGTTTGACTTGATACTAGGTCTTATGTACTGTATAGAATGATAAGATTATGTGTTAATGTGTTTAGGTTATTTTAAAATTGTAATGATATTATTCTAATTTGTATATCGATATTATTTATATATTAGGTCTTCAGACAAAGCTTAATAAATTGCGTAACAGTAATCGACCGAACATGCAAATTTCTTATACTCACTTATTTTGAAAGTTTTCCTTAACTCAACTTTGAGTTGTTGATTCAAATATACTTATGGATAATCATTGTTGATTACCATGTTTATGAATTATTAAATCGTACTCTGTGCATATTGGATGTAATCATCAGGTATGAAAGGCTGATCACCTTCATTACCATTTACTCCAGATATAATTGATATGTTCTTGTTAATGCTTGTTCAACTGTGATAGTTTGTTCATGCTAGTTCAGAATTATATTGTTGAATGTTAGACAGCTATTATTCAAATTCTTTCAGTCATGATATATTCTCAATTAAACTTAAAATTGCTGGGCAAACTTGTTGATCACCCTTGCTATATCATGATAAACATTGCAGATTAGGCGAATACGTCGGATACAAGGAAAAGTCAAAGCCAAGTTAAGCTTGGGACTATGTGTTCAGCTAGATTTGTAACAGTATTGTATAATAATAACATTGTGTGTTAGATAGGATATTGATTCAGGTATTATGTGAAGGTTCTCGACCTTGGGATTAGTGTGTAATGTTTAATGTATAAACAATTTATGTTTATATCTTTCGCAATAGTTATAGAAATAGTACACTTGATCCTTGGTGATTAGGACCAAGATTTGGGGATGCTACAGTTGGTATCAAAGTTGTTGGTTATGAATCTTAGGTAGGGTTACCTGAGACTAATAACCACAGTGATTAGGATTTGATTTAACTCATATAGAGTTAGTGAGTCGGTAAGATTCAAAGACGAATCTAGATGGGTTATAAAGACACAGAGTTCCCTAACTCTGTTAATAAAGGTGAATAGTAATGGTGAATAGATAGAGTCTAAAAGAATAAAGGTGCATGGATAGAAGATCGTCAAAAAAAATGATCATAATATAGAAATTAATCGTAATATATACGATGAGATCACCCCGTGATCTGATAAAGTTATAACAGGGAATAGAATCAATCAAATGATTGAAAAGTTTACAGCAAAGATTGCTGTGTGCCAGTTGTACTATGAATTGGTACAAATTCAGGAAAGGATGATGAATACGAGTTGAATGAAATTCGTATTGAGAAGGGAGTTAGTATTAGGTGGGGATTTCAAGTGAGGACTTATGTCAGCAGCTGAGTTGTATGATTCCTTGTTATAGGCGGGGAATTGTACTTGGTGTAAAATCCACTTAGTTTCTAGCACTGATAATCATTGAAATGTCTGTGTCGCGCTATTTGCCATATACTTGTTAAGAAGGTGATTCTTTTCTCAGGTGTATAACAGATAGATAGGTTATAGGTATAGAATATAAGGTTAAGTACTAGTTCTTAAAACTCATACTTATGGTACGTTCGTGACTCATGATTATATGAAATGTTTATGAACCCCTTAGCAAATGGACGCCAAAGGCCTGACTAGGACAATTTCTTAAACTCATATGATTGTGGAAAGTTCCTAAACTCATAAGTGTGGTAAGTTTGATTAACTGGGTATAATTTTGTGTGAATGGAGTATTGAGGATAATAGGAATAGATAGACTGTTTAAGCAATTGATCATTAGTGGAGACATAGGTTTTCCAAATCTCCTAGATATGCTAGACTTCAAACTTTTTGGACATCAAGATAAATACGTACTATGTGCTTTTGAAAATGAATTTTTATTCTCAACTCCTGGTGACCATTGTGTATGTGTGGACTTCGGGCTACTAACACCTTGTTACCTGTTGAGATGATAAAATAGATTTGCAATGATTTTTGAATGGATTAAAGAATAGTCTATGCTAAATATTTCGGCTAGACGTAAATGATTTGAAATATCAAAATTTATTTTTATTTATCACTTATATACCATGTAACCTGGTGCAGAGATGATAGAAAAGTTGATGGAGTCGTAAATATAGGAATACTTAGTGTTGAATTTGATCTAAAATTGTTGTTCCACTATTGTATGATGTGTTATGACAAAATCACTCGATGACGGCATCCTCAAGCGGCCATTAATATCTGAGATGACAAGATCGTGACGTCATTTTTAATAATATTTTAAAATTTTAATTTTCCAACAGGGTTTGGCTATACCTTAATATTTCGTTTGAAATTGATTATTGATATGAGTCTAAGCTATTTGATTCGGCTAGACCAACGTTTATTAAAACTCTAAGCGATCTTTGAAAATTTTCCCGAACCAAATTCTTTTGGTGCGAATTTCGATAAAGACTGAGGTAAGAAAATTTTTGTGTGCCTGAGGCGTATGGAATAGAAGGAACAGGAAAAAATTGTTCCAACCAGCAATACTTGGCCAGTACAGGGCATACCGGGCTAATTACCCACTATATCTGTAAGATAAGACGGTTTGCGAATGAATTTCTGTATAAACCTTTGCGAAAATGACAGATAATTGTCTATATAACTCCTCAGTACTATTTGAAAATTTTTACTCTTGTGAAGGATGTATTGGATAGCATGTGATGCTGTGTATGAATGATGTATGGTGCATGGTATAAGGTGTAAGTTGAATTTCGGGGATAAAATTTTAAGAAGAAGGGGTGAATGTGACAACCTGAGAATTTGGATATTTATTAAAATCTTATAATATTGAATTAAGGTTAAATAATAATACTAGACAGAAAATAAGAGAATGGATTTGACATTTCTGGGAAGAAATTTTATGGATTTAAAAATTTTTATGGTGAATTATTCAGCATTAAGGGTATAAGTGTATATGTATCTGTGTATGTGGTTTTATGTGTGAAGTATGTGGTTAAGGGTCAAGGATTGACCAGATAACTTATATCAGTGGCAAACCCTAGTATTTATTAAGAACGTCAACGTTTAGTTAGAAAACCCTAGCAACGGAATAGAAACCCTAGTACCGGCTCTTGAAACCCTAATCTAATTAGGAAATCTTAATTATAATTTAGAAATCCTAATTTATTTATTTTCTATTTTAAAACCTAAATTAGAAATCCTAGAAAATTATTTTTTTTAACCTTAGGGTTAAACCCTAAGGGTCCAAACCCTAAGGGTTAATCCCTAAGAGTTATAGCAAATGTCAAATGTGCCATTAAAATGTATAGCAAAATGACCAAGTTTTCCTTTGATGCATTATTGGAGATAACTTGTAGATTTTGCTCTAGTTGTATTTGGTAAACAACTCTAGCTAGCCATGTAACTAAAAATCACAGCAATCAACCACATTATATCAGCCAACTTCATTACACTTAGTTATTTATAGATCAAAGAGAGAGAAAGTCAATAAATCTTGCTTATTTGTTATCTTACACTGAACCAAATTTTCTCTCTCCTTACCCATGAAATCCATAAGTGGATCAGTCCCTAGAATGATCCATAGTATCTCAAGAATAGATCATGATGATCATATTCAAGGATCAAAGCCTAAAGAGGTATAAACCCTAAATTTGCTAAATCTTGTTAGATGATATAATTTGTTGTTTTAAGTTGTGTATTGGGGTGTTATTTAGTGATCTGGGTTATTACATCCTAGATCCATAACATCTGGATGCACGGATTTGAAGTTTTCAAAAATCTGGAAAACTGGAAAAATATTGTCTGATGCCTAATGTCAGGGCTTCTAGATCTCTTTGTGTTAGTTGTTTGTTGTGTTAAAGTTATATATCTGTTCTATGTTGTTAGGGCTTTGATATGGAACTTGAATCAATCCCAGATCATGTATAGATTATAAGATATAAGCGGTCAAAGTACGTTGACCAAGCGTGAATTCTGGAAATTTGGGCAAACCCAGAAACCCAGAATTTTTGACAACGTTTTGCAGGGCTTGACTCTTGCTTTGTTTAAAGTATTAGGCCTTGTTAGTGCTTTGATCATGTAGTCTGACATGAGGACTACACATTCAAGCCTTTATATCACCCAGATCCGTAGCAGGATCAAAGATACGACTGGTCAAACATAGGTTGACCAAACTACTCAAGAACATTTCTGGAAAACCCAGATATGCTCAAGAGCAAGTTTTCTGACGTAGGTTGACCGGCCTAGATCTCTTAGATGTGATGATGATATACTGATCTAATGTTGTATTATTGTACCCTGACATCTTTTCTACATGTTTGAACCATTAGATCACATGGAGTAAACTCAGATTCAAATATACCAAGCTTCAAAGTAGGACCCTTGAAACTGCTTGAGTTTCTGGGCAACCCAGAAACTCAAGAACACGTCTGACAAGATCTTTGGTGGCTTAGATCTTTCTGTGGTGTTATGTATTAGTCATGAAACTTGCTTCTAGTTGTAGTGTTACACTTATACTATAATCCTAATACAAATTACCAGCCCAAAATCAACAAGAACCTAGATCTATTACTGGTCAAACTAGCTAACCTACAAACTGCGCATGAAGATCTGGGCATGCTCAAGAATACATTCAGCGACGGTTTTATCGCCTATAGCACCTTTAGCGACACTTAATTTTTGAAAATTATTGTTTTATTAAATAATTAGAGAAAATTAGTTTTAAATTATTAAAAATACATAATAAATTACTACAAATTATTTTAAAGTCCAAAAATGAGTTTTTAATTATTTTGAATTTATTTCATTAATATTTAATATTTTTAGAATATTAATGGTATTTAATTTATTTAATTATAATATTAAATAAATTATTTAAAAATAATTTTAAAACTTGAAAAATCATGAAAAATTATATTATGGTATAAGAAAATATTTTAAGTTATTTTGATGACTTTTAATATTTTGAGATGAATTTCATTAATAAATTAGTATTAATGATAATTAATTTATTTAATAAATATATTAAATAAATTATGGAAAAATAGAATTTATGATTTAAAAATTATATAAAAATTATTTAAGTGTTATAAAAATATTTTAAGTTATAAAATATAACTTTTGATATTTTTCATGAAAAATATTAATATTTAATATTAATGGCGGTTATCGAATAATGAATTTAATGGTTTAAAAATCATATAAATAAGATTTTAAGGTATTAAAAATACTTTGATATATTATAAATAAATTATAATATTGTGGCGTGTATTTCATTAATATTTGATATTTAATAAATATTAATGATAATAGAATGTTGTGGTAATTAAATTAGATTAATATGATATTATTGATTGAAAAATCATAATAAATGGTAATAATTATCTGAAAATTATTACAAGCTTATGAAAAATATTTTTACTAATAATAAATTATCTAAGATAAATGTTAAGTATTTTGGCAGAGTTTAATTGAACTTAAACTCGATAATTCTCTGACTAAGCCATCGGGATGTCAGAATTGTGCCGGATTCAACTCAGACTACAATAGTTTGACTTGATACTAGGTCTTATGTGTTGTATAGACTGATAGGATTATGTGTTAATGTGTTTAGGTTATTTTAAAATTGTGATGATATTATTCTAATTTTTATATCGATATTATTTATATATTAGGTCTTCAGACAAAGTTTAATAAACTGCGTAACAGTAATCGACCGAACATGCAAGTTTCTTATATTTCACTTATTGTGCAAGTTTTCCTTAACTCAACTTTGAGTTATTTATTCAAATATACTTATGGAAAATCATTGCTGATTACCATGTCTATGAATTGTTGAATCGTACTATGTGCATATTGAATGTAATCATCAGGTATGAAAGGCTGATCACCTTCATTACCATTTAGTCCAGATATAATTGATATGTTCTTGTTCAATGTTCGTTCAGCTATGATAGTTTGTTCATGCTAGTTCACAATAATATTATTGAATGTTAGCCAGCTATTATTCAAATTCTTTCAATCATGATATATTCTCAATTAAACTTAAACTTGTTGGGCAAACTTGTTGCTCACCCTTGCTATATCATGATAAACATTGTAGATTAGGCGAATACGTCGGATACAAGGAAAAGTCAAAGCCAAGTTAAGCTTGGGACTATGTGTGCAGCTAGATTTGTAATAGTATTATATAATAATAATATTGTGTGTTAGATAGGATATTGATTCAGGTATTATGTGAAGGTTCTCGACCTTGGGATTAGTGTGTAATGTTTAATGTATAAACAATTTATGTTTATATCTTCTGAAATAGTTATAGAAATAGTATACTAGATCCTTGGTGATTAGGACCGGGATTTGGGGATGCTATAGGAATTCATCAAAATAGAGTAGAAAAATATGACTGTATCACAATATGAGGCCAAGTTTGCAGAGTTATCCCGGTTTGCATCCCATTTGGTGGATAATGAGAAGCGAATGACGCGAATATTTTGAGAGGTTTGAAACTCGAAATTCGTCAATACCTCATTTCTCATAAACTGTGTTTGTATTCAAATTTTGTGAATAGGGCTCAATTATTGATGTGAGATAATGAGATAGTTCAACCAAAAAAAATAACCAACAACACGATAATAATCATACTGGTGGCAACGGCCATCGAAACAATGATAACTATCGTGGAGGAAATTATCATGCCAAAAATGGTAACCACTTCGGCGGTAATAATGGCCAAGATAATTGGAGAGGTGAACTAAGTGGGAATAATTTTAAGAGGAGAAGATTCAAAAATGGTATAGTTATGGGTGATATATGCAAATTTTGCAAAACAAGCAAGTTGTCATAAAATATTCGTTTAGTCGGAGAATATTCGTACGATGGCACAATCATTGGTGGATCCCACAACGGAATGACTATCGGATATAGAAAGCGACAGAAATAACCTTTTTATATAAATAACGGCAAGAATTTTACCGTTAAACTGTTGAAATACCCGGTGATAAAAATACAATGAATAATATGCGTGGTCGCATAAAGAGTGATTACACGGTATTGCATAAAGATATCTACGATTATTGATGTTTATGTAAGAAGTCACTCAGTTTTATTTAATAATTGTCACAGTAGTTGTTGCATAGTATCTCATATTATTGATTCAATTATTGTCACAGTATCATCTACACAATATTTTATATTATTAAATTAATAATTTAGACGACGCAGTTATTCATATTATTATTTACATTATTGACAATGTTTAGAAAGTTCTGTCGAGGAAATGGGTTAGGTTATTTAATTGCGCGCCAATAAGGAGAAGTTCTTATCGGAAAGCCCTCTCTTTCCTGGTAATGATCTGGTTCTCAATATTGTGAGTTATAATATTAATGATGAATAATTGTTGAAAGATTAAAAATGTGTTTATTAAAGATAAGTGATTTGTGATAAATATTTGTAAGTTTGGCTTATTACATGGACCCTCACTTACTCATTTTTCAAAATTATTGGTAGAAAGTTGTCTCAGTTTTGTTTTATTATTATTATTATAGTAATAAAACAAAATTTTTTTTATATAAAATAGAATACTTTTTATATTATATATAAAGTTATTCATTTTATTAGATAATAAATAGAATATATTATATTTTATATAAAGTTTTTATTTTATTAGAATATTTTATTGCACAGTAATAAATAGTAAAAATCATATTTCTCGCTGAATTCACCCGTGATTTTTTTACTGTTCATCCGTGATTATTTTCTTAAATAGTGCCTTGCCATTCTCCTATGATGCTTAGTTAAGAAATGAAAATCACACCAGAATCAGAGAATTATTCTTCTATAATATTGTGCGTATTTCTTTCTAGTATAAGAATACTTTGAGTGTAGCAAATAGTGCAAGTTTTCCTCAAGAATATCTCCGCTATACCAATCAAATTTAGTCTCATACTAAGGTAAGGGGTATTATTTATTTCATATTGGTAAGAGATATTATTTTTCGTATTCGTGAGGAATATTATTTTTGTTCAATATTCGTAAGGAATATTATTTTCTTCCATACCCTATAGTATGTAAGTGATATTATTTCATTTCATATTTCTAAATCTACACTTACTTTGATAAGTATTGCTTCTATAATTCCTGAAATTAGTAGAATATTCTTAAGTTTTACGCTTCATCTAGTATCGTTTCACTGGAATATTGGTCTGAACATTCTTATTAAATTTTAATCTTTTCATGTTGGGGTACTATTCATGGGCACCATTCATACGGTACTGTTCATACGGTACTATTTATACGATACTATTCGTGAGTACTGTTCACAACAGAATTTAATTTTTTTTTCTGTCCAAATTATTTTTGATTAATGAATATCATTCTTGAATTTTACTCCACAATTAGTTATCATGTTGACAATTTGGACATTTTTAAACTCTGGATAAATTAAATTATAAATCTCTAATATTTATCACTAATCTCACTTGATTGATTCATTATATCATTGTCATTATCCTCATGTTTATATTATGGTGAATGTCATTTTTGGCCTATAGTGCATAGATGAAGTATGATTATGACCAGAAATTGTGTATTGGTATAATCATGACCTGTAATGTTACAGACAAATGATGTGGTGAAAGTCCTCTTTGGCCCGTAGTGCATAGATGAACAGTTGTTTGGCATGATCATGACCACTGGTGATACTAACGAATATCCTCAGCCCGTAGTGCATGGATAATTCGTTGATGTGAAATATTTATTGATTGTTGTTACATGGATAAAATATTGATGATGAACTTTTAAATCATAGAAGATAGTAGACATCATGCTCTACTTGACTCTTTTAATGGATTGCTTGTTCTGCTGCAGTTGTTGATCTAAAACTTATTTTCTATTGTATTCTATCAGATTTTTCACTGTTGAGGACTAAGGATAATTTGTTCTTCATTATCTTAGTCATAATATTCTTTACATGGCTAGTTGAGCTCACCCTTTTTCTTTTGGTTCCATTGTTCTTCTCAGGAGGCAAGAATGTAGCTGGGACTAGTCGGAGAGTAGAGTAATGGTCCAAGATGGTTATTATAGTTGTCCTCACTATTTTATAAAATAGTGTGATAATAATTATAATGAGAACTTTATTTGAGTTTGGATATTGTATACGAGATAATATTTGTATTAAAATTCACAGATTATGTTTTGTCGTATTTTACTCGACAGTTAATAGTTGTATAATTGAAGTTTGTATTTGAATTTTGTACCATGTATTTGGCGACTTAGAATGGATTGTGTAGACTTATTTTGGGGGCGTCACAGATTACTGGTGAGAATCTATAAAGCGTACTCATCTTTCCGCACTTAAGATGTCTTGGGAAAAGTTCCAAGAATTGTTCAATAAAAAGTATTTTCCAGAAAGTATTCTTCATATGAAGGAGGTGGAATTCATCAAACTGGAACAGAACAATATGACTATATCATAATACGAGGCCAAGTTTATGGAGTTATCCCGGTTTGCATTCCATTTGGTAGATAATGAGGAGTGAATGACACGAATGTTTCTGAGAGGTTTAAAACCTGAAATTCGTCAATAACTCATTTCTCATAAACTTTGTTTGTATTCAGATGTTGTGAATTGGGCTCAATTATTGGAGCGAGATAATGAGACTTTTCAACCAAAAGAAAACGACCAACAACACGATAATAATCGTACTGGTGGCAACGACCATCGGAACAATGATAACCATCGTCGAGGAAATTATCATGCCAGAAATGGTAACCACTTCGGTGGTAATCATGGACAAGATAATAGGAGAGGTTAACTAAGTGGGAACAACTTTAAGAAGAGAAAATTCAACAATGACAACGGAAAAACATCGGCAGCAACACCAACACCCATTTCTAACGAAGGAGAATGACCACCGGTCGTATGCTAGAAATGCGGACAGGAGGGACACATCAGTCCAAACTGTACGTAGCAACCCAAAGTGTGTTACAATTATAGAAAAGAAGGTCACTTAGCTCGATTTTTTCATGCAACAAAGTCAAGTCCAGCGGTAATGATGACACTAAAGGTTGTCCCAGACAAGTTAAAGTCGGTAGTTCAAGGAAGAGTGTTTGTCGTGAATTCCCAAAAAGCGAGGAACCCGAATGAAGTTATCACGAGTAAGATAATCATAAACTCTTACGAAGTCTATACCTTATTAGATACCGGTTCTACCCATTCTTTTATTTCACCTGCTTGTGCTCATCGTTTGAACCTGACTCTTGAGAAATTAGACTTTAACTTATCTATTGAAACTTCGTTGGGAGAAACCTTCATTACATCCACTGTTTATAAATTTTGTTTGATTCAAATCGACACTCTCACATTATCTGTTGATCTCATCTCTTTGAAAATACTTCCATTTGATGTGATTTTAGGGATTGATTGGTTAACTACTCATCATGCTAAAATTAATTATTTTCGTAAGGTCGTTAGTTTTCATATTTCTAACCAACCTTTTATGCGAATTCAAGCAACCAAACCACTAAAGTTAATCACTATCATATCATGCCATAAAGCCATTCGTTTATTAAAAAATGGATGTCAAGCTTTCTTAGCCCATGTCATGAATTTAAACAAATATACGTCAGTTTTGAATGATTTTTTTTGTTGTTAATAAATTACCTGACGTATTTCTTGAAGAACTTCCTGGCCTACCCACAGAGCGTGAAATCGAATTTTGTATTGACCTTGAACCCGGTACAAAACACATTTCCAAAACCTATATCGAATGGCTCCTATTAAACTTTAGGAGTTAAAAACCCAACTACAAGAGTTGTTAGACATTGGTTTCATTCATCCTAGTACATCTCCTTGGGGTGATCTTGTTTTATTTGTAAGGAAGAAAGATGGGAGTATGCGAATTTGCATTGACTATCGGGAGTTGAACCATGTCACCATCAAAAATAGATACCCGTTACCTCGCATTGATGACCTGTTTGACCAGTTACAGGGTGCTAAATTTTTCTCAAAGATCGATCTTCATTCCGGATATCATCAGTTAAAGATTAAAACTGATGACATTCCAAAGACTACTTTTAGAACTAGGTACGGGCATTACGAATTCCTAGTCATGTCATTTGGATTGACTAATGCTCCTGCTACCTTCATGGATATGGTGAACAAAATATTCAAAAAATATTTGGATCATTTCGTGGTTGTCTTTATTGATGACATCCTAATATACTCCAAAACCCTCAAATATTTCTTCATCTAAAAGGAACATAACATACGTCAAAGACGTTGACTTGAGTTGTTGAAAGATTACGACCATACCATTCAATACCATCTTGGAAAAGTGAAAGTAGTAGCTAACGTGTTGAGTAGAAGATCATATGTGGGTACGAGTGCGATGTTGTTAACACAAAGACTCATTTTGTATGACTTACAAAGGATGGAGATAGAGTTAAAGACTCTCAGGGACCCACGTAAAGATATTGAATATACGATTATAACTGACTTTAATTGATAAAGTTAAGGCTGCTCAAGCTACAGACACGGAGCTGATAAATATGAAGAAAAAAGTACAAGAAGGATTTATTTTAGAAGCAAGAATCGACGAAGTGAGGAAAGCTCAAACCCTCAATTTATTGTTTAATTTAAAATCCTCAATTGAGTAGGAACTGTGGCTTATAGACTCGCCTTACCGTTAAGTATGTCTGGTGTTCATAACATTTTTTACATATCTATGTTACATAAATATGTGGAAGACCCAAATCACATTATTGAATTATAACCAGATGAGATAGCAGAAGATTTAACGTATGAAGAGGTACCTATCAAGATCTTGGATAAGAAGGAGAAGATTCTACGCTCAAAGGTTATACATCAAGTCAAAGTTTTATGGAGAAACCATGATATTGAGGAAATGACCTGGGAGTTAGAATCTGAAATGAAAATAAGGTATCCTCACCTCTTCGACATACCATGTACTTACGTATATTTCGGGGACGAAATTTTATAAGGAGGGGAGATTGTAAGATCTCGAATATTATGAAATAAAAGTATTCAATTTTTCTTATAATTATTATTCGATTCAGTAAATGGTTAAATTGATAAAATGTTAAAGTTAAGGGTGATATGTGAAAATTTTATAAAGTAAGCAAGTTGTCATAAAATATTCGTTTGGTCGAAGAATACTCTTTTTTGTCATGGAATATTCGTACGACGGTGCAATCATTGGTGGACCACATAACGGAATAACTGTCGAATATAGAAAGCGACAAAAATAACCTTTTTATAAAAAATAAGGGCAAAACTTTTACTATTAACTGTTGAAATACCCGGTAATAAAAGTAAATTAATAAGCGTGGTTGCACAGTAGCACATGCACAATATCTCTGATTATTGATTTTTACGAAAGAAGTCACTCAGTATTCAATAATTGTCACAGTAGTTGCTGCATAGTATCTCATATCATTGATTCAATAATTGTTACCGTAATATCTTCACAATATTTTATATTATTTGAATAATATTTTTAGTTAGCATTATTGGCAATGTCTAGAAAGTTTTGTCGAGGAAAGGGGTTAGGTCATATAATTGTGCGCCAATAAGGATAAATCCTTATTGGAAAGCCCCCTCTTTTTTGGGAATGATCTGGCTGTTAATATTCTAAGCTTATAATATTAATTGTAAATAATTATTATGTAGGGGATATTGGTTCAATTTTAATATAAATGAAGGAATTTAGCATAAAACATTTGTGAAAAGTTTGACATATTTTTCTATGGTATCATAATTATTTTCTCCGATAAAATATTCATTTAAATATATTATTATAATATATTATAATTGTTTAAATAATAATATTATTATATATATATATATATATATATATATAATCATGTGATTAAAGGGAGGAGGTTAGCAAATTGAATTTAAGTTTTTTTTTTCAAAACCATTCTGTGTGCCTGCTTTTCAATTCTTCCTGCAAGCCATCTTTGAAATTCTTTTCTTAAAAGTGTGGGTCTTCAACAAATTAAAAGAAAGAAAAGGAAGTTAGGTATTGAAAGAAGAAAATAAAAATTTATGCAAAAGAATTTGTTTCTTCCTCCGAGATGAACTATAAAAGGCACCCATTTGCTGCAAATTGAAACACACCATCACAATATCAGAAATTCTTCCTCTATAATATTGTGAGTATTTCTTTTGAGTATAAGAATACTTTGAGTGTAGCTTTAGTGTAAGATTTTCTAAGGATAATATCCCAAGTAAGATCTAGTTTCTACTAAAGTAAAGGATATTATTTTCTTTCAATATTCGTAAAGGATATTATTTTTCTCTCGTAAAGGATGTTATTTCCTTTCCATACTTATAAGAGATATCATTTTCTTTCGTACTCCATATTATGTAAGTGATACTATTTCATTTCATAATATTAAATTTAAACTTACTATGGTAAGTTTTGCTTCTATAATTCCTGAAATGATTAGAAATTCCTTAAGGTTTGCGTTTCATCTAACATCATTTCACTGGAATATTGGTTTGAACTTTCTTATTAAATTTTAAATCTTTTCATATCGGGGTACTATTCATAAGTATTGTTCACAACAGAATTTAATCTTCTGTTCTGTCTAAATTATTTTTGATACATGAATATCATTCTTGAATTTTACTTCACAATTAGTTATCATGTTGACAATTTGGACATTCTTGAATTCTGAATAAATTGAATTATAAATTTCTAATATTTATCATTGATCTCACTTGATTGATTCTTTATATCATTATCATCATCCTCATGCTTATATTGTACTAAAAGTCATCTTTGGCCCGTAGTGCAAAGATGGACTGTTGATTGGTATGATTATGACCAGGAATTGTATAGTGGTATAATCATGACCTGTAATGTTACAAACAAAGGTTTGTGGTGAAAGTCCTATTTGGCCCGTAGTGCATAGATGGACAGTTGATTGGCATGATCATGACCACTGGTGATACAAACGAATATCCTTGGCCCGTAGTGCATGGATAATTTTTTGATTTGAAACATTTATTGATTGGTGTTACAGGGATAAAATATTGATGATGGACTTTTAAATCATAGAATATAGTAAACATCATGCTCTACTTGACTCTTTTAATAGATTGCTTATTCTGCTGCAATTGTTGATCTAAAACTTGTTGTCTATTATATTCTATCAGATTTTTCACTGTTGAGGACTAATGATAATTTGTTCTTCATTATCTTAGTCATAATATTCTTTACTTGGCTAGTTGAGCTCACCATTTTCCTTTTGGTTCAATTGTTCTTCTCAGGAGGCGAGAATGTAACTGGGACTAGTCGGGGAGTAGAGTAATGGTCCAAGATGGTTATTATAGTCATCCTCACTATTTTATAAAATAGTGTGATAATAATTATAATGAGAACTTTATTTTAGTTTGGATATTGTATACGAGACAATATTTGTATTAAAACTCACATCTTATATTTTTTTCGTATTTTACACGACAATTAATAGTTGTATAATTGAAGTTTGTATTTGAATTCTATACCATGTATTTGGTGACTCAGAATGGGTAGTGTGGACCTATTTTGCGGGCGTCACAATGAATACTCGAAATAATGGGCTTGAAGCCAAGAATCAAGGTCGTAAAGGTCTGAAATTAAGGTCATGAAGGCTAGAATCAAGGTCATGGAACCCATAATTAAGGCTCAGAATAATGGTCATGGAGGCCCATAATCAAGGCCACGAAGACCTAGAGTCAAGCCTATTGAGGTTAAGAATTAAGTAGCGCCAAGAATTAAGGCCATTAATGCCAAGAATTAGCGATATGTGACCTAAAAATTAAGGCTGTGTAAGCTAGAATTAAGGTCATGGAGGCCCATAATTAAGACCATATAGTGTAGAATTAAAGTCAATGCCCTAGAGGTCCATAGTCAAAGACATGGAGCCCATAGTCAAGGTCATGGAGGCCCATAATTAAGGCCACGGAGGTTATAATTAAAGTCATGAAAGCTAGAATTAAGGTCAATTTATGACAAGAATTAATCCAATAGGAGCCAAGAATTAAGGCCATATAATTCAGAATTAACGTCATGGGCGCCGGGGAATTAAGGCTATGTAGTCCAGAATTAAGGCCATTAAGCCAAGAATTAGCGACATGAGCACCAAAAATTAAGGTTATTAAGCCCAAATTCAAGGTCATGCAGGCCAAAAATTAGCGTCATGAACCCAAAAAATTAACGGTTGAAAAAAAAAAACTCTATTATTATTCAATTACTCCTTTTAAAACAATGTGGCTAAAAATAACCCACCAATGACAAGTTATCACATGTTATTTGTAAATCACTCTATAAATGAAGGGCAATATAATAATTTTGCTTGGAGCGTATTTTAGAAAAAGTATATTAAATTCAATAAATGATAAAATTTTATGAAATTTAACCAAAGGACTGACAACCTATAATGTTTCTAAAGTCGATTAGGATTCTAATTCCTTACTCTTGAAATCTCGTGCTATAAATAAGGATGTTCCAACACATCCAAGATACACAATTTGAACTCTCATAATAATTCTCTCTCGCCATATTTGTGTTCCAACTTAGGTATCAAAGAGTCCTCCCGGAACCCTTAACTCCGGTGGACCTTTTGCAAATTTTCTAATGAGATTGAAGTGGTTGCGTGGTGGTCAAAGTCAAAATTCGTGGATTGACCAAAATGCTATTATGGAAGTTACTGATTGACCCATCAGTACGATTTCTATTTTAAAAAATAAAAATATATTTATAAAACCTTGTCTTTTAATTAAAACTTCTTCTTTTTTCTTCCAAATATAACCTTAAAAATAGTTGACAATTTAGTGGTGGTTGTGTGATATTCGGAATAATAGTAAAATATTGAGAATAAACTGGATTTCCACTCCCCTTATATACACAGACATTTCCGTTTTTGTTGGGTCTTATTATGTATAGGACCGAAGTAAAGGATTTCAGTGCACGTCTAAAATTTGCAAATATCAGTTTTTGGAATGTAGGTAACTGCATGGAAATGGATAGAGGGATCCAAACATAATCTTGCACTATTCTAAGTTTCATGCCCAGTAGAATTTTTCTAGGTCCTTCATCTTAAGATTATATAGATACATTTAAGAAAAATACCTAAATTTAAACTTATATTTCACATTTGCTCAAAATATAATAGTGGTACTCAAATACTTATTATAAGTAATGACATTGTTTATTTAAGGTAACTTTATAATTTAAATATATAAATGTATCGCTTATTTTGGAACACTAGAATTGCCGTCTTTTGAAGAACCGCAGCTAGCAGAACGTAAAAAATTAGATTAAAATTTGAAAAATACTATATTACCTAAAGACTTGTTGCAACTTAAAATAACTTACAATCATACATAATAATTATCATAATTTACCACACTATCACAATAATTAATTTTCTTTAAAAATAGATATTAGGAAAAATCTAAACTTGTCTACAAAACTTACAATCATCAATAACAATTATCATAATTCATCACACCACCACAATACACAATAATAATAATAATAATAATTATTATTATTATTATTATTATTGTTGTTGTTGTTGTTGTTGTTGTTGTTGTTATTATTATTATTATTATTATTATTATTATTATTATTATTATTATTATTATTATATAATTATTATAATTATAATTATAATTATAATTATAATTATAATTATAATTATAATTATAATTATTATTATTATTAGTATTAGTATTATAATTATTATTATTATTATTATATTATAATTATTATTATTTTGAATTAAAATTAGAATGAATCAACTGCATTTGTGCTTTCTCTACCAAATCAATTAAAATGAATCAATTTTTATTATATAGATTACTATTACTATTACTATTACTATTATAATAATAATAATTATTATTACTATAATTATTATTATTATTACTATAACTATTAATATTATTATTATAATATAATAATAATAATAATAATAATAATAATAATAATAATAATAGTAATAAAGTAATAAAATGTAATTATTATAATAATAATAATAATAAAGTAATAAAATGTATAATTATAATAATAATAATAACAACAACAACAACAACAATAATAACAATAATAATAACAATAATAATTATTATTGTGTATTGTGGTGCTGTGATGAATTATGATAATTGTTATTGAACCAACTAAATTTTATAAATAATAAGTAGCCTATATATTGGGACATCTCAAAATAGAAAACCAGCCTATAACTATGGGACAGATGGAGTATTATTTTGCAAGGATTATTATTTAGTACTATTATATGCTTAAATATGATTTACTATCCTAAACTATAGGTCATATTCCACTTCGGTGATCCACCTTCCAATTTTGTCAATTAGATGATTGAACTATTAATTTTTTTCGATTTCATTCAATTCACCGCCACGTCGAGAATTTGGTTGACGTGGCATCCAAATAGGCTAAATGAGTGCTTATGTGTAAAAAGAATATGTATATTTAATGAGATCAAAGGACAAAAAGGTAAAATAACAAATAAAACAACTAAAAATTTCACAAATAATATAAATTAGTTGTATAATTATTTATTTATAGTTAAATAAATAATATAAATTATTTATATAATTATTATATAAATAATATAATAATTATTTTATTAAAATAATTATTTTTATTAAAAAAGCTGCGTTTTATTAAAAAATTGTGTTTAATATTAATGATAATAAAAATAAAAATATTAATGATAATAAAAATAAAAATAAAACTCAATTTTTTTGTAAAAAAAAAATATTTTTAATGAGAAAAAAGGCAATTTTTTGTAATAATAAAAAAAAAGCTGCGTTTTTTTAATAAAATAAAAATAAAATTTTATTAAAAAAAACTTTTTTTTTTTAATAAAAATAATTATTTTTTATTTTATTAAAAAAGCTGCATTTTTTTATTTTTATTAAAA
Organism: Panax quinquefolius; assembly: GCA_020205615.1. Lineage (NCBI taxonomy): Eukaryota > Viridiplantae > Streptophyta > Magnoliopsida > Apiales > Araliaceae > Panax > Panax quinquefolius. The sequence goes on from CM035152.1 coordinate 113,492,691, forward strand.
AAAGCTGCTATTATTATTTTATTATTACAAAAAAGCTGCGTTTTTTTATTTTATTAAAAAAACTGCGTTTTTATTTATTTTATTATCATTAATATTTTTATTTTTATTATCATTAATATTAAATACAATTTTTTTAATAAAATAATAATAAAACGCAATTTTTTTAATAAAATAATTATTATATTATTTATATAATAATTATATAAATAATTTATATTCTTTATATAATTATAAATAAATAATTATACAACTAATTTATATTATTTGTGTAATTTTTAGTTGTTTTATTTGTTATTTTACCTTTTTATCCTTTGATCTCATTAAAAATATACATTCTTCTTACACATGCACTCATTTAGCCTATTACGATTCCACGTCAGTAATTTCTGACGTAACAGGCCCAATTGAATGAAATCGAAAAAAATTAATAGTTCAATCATCTAATTGACAAAATTAAAAAGTAGATCACCGAAGTGAAATATGACCTATAGTTTAAGGTAGTAAATCATATTTAAGCCTTTATTAATATTACTATTATTATAATAATTATTATTATTATAATAATACTATAATTATTATTATTATTATTATTATTATTATTATTATTATTATAATTATTATTATTTGTTTGTGTGTGTGAAGAAGAGAGGAGAAAGAAAGATTTTGTGTATGAACATGAGAGAGAGTATGGTGTAAGGGTGAATTTGATTTGAGCGGGAAGAAATATAAGCTTTTAGATTAAGTTGAAAGTATTAAGTTAGAATGAATTAGAATGAATTTGAACCGTCTTGTGCTTTGTCAAATGAAAGATTCAAAATATGTTATATTTTATTATATAGATTATATAGATACAAGAATACACTTTCAATTCCAAAATAAAAATCACTTTTTAAATTTAATTTAAAACACTATTTAACTCAAAAGTAAAATAAATTTATTTAATATTAGTTAATAAAATGATAAATATTATAAACTATTAAAATTACTACTAATTATAACATTCATTCTTTGACCTCAAAAGTTAATTTATATATCTAATTTTGGAGCGAAATAAGTTTTATATTAATTTTGAGTATAAATATATCTCAAATTAGCTTTCATAAGTCAATAAATAATGTTTTTATAATTTGCAACAGTTGTGCTACTTCTAAATTATAGAACAGTGGGAGTAATTAGTTTTAGAACATCTTCACATCCAATAACAACAATACAGTTTAAACCAAGAGCTAGGAGAAAATATAAACCTCATCAAATCCCTTCCTGCAATTAGACAGATAAGATAACCAAGTTAATCATTTATTATCCCCACAACAAATAATTAATGATAATCATAATCATAATAATGATTATAATAATTGTAACGCCCCAAAAAATTTGGATTTTTGAGAATTATATTTTTATTTTTATTATGTAAATTAAATGAATTTAATTAATTATTTATGGGAGTAAGCTATTTGAAGGTCGTTCTATGACCTAGACATAGCGGAATGTCGTAGTATTTTAACTACGTAATAAAATTAAAGTGTTTGAATTTTCAAGACGAAAATAAAAATTTTCCGAAAAATTTTCCAAAAAACACTATTCACGCGCTTTCGCTTTCGGGAATTATTTTTGAACTTCCAGAAATACGTAATGATAGAATATCGAGGTGAGATAGAATATCCAATAATATTTCGATTATAAACGCAGATTTTTCACTGCTTGGACTTAAAACTTAAAGGTTAGGGAAAGTGAGTTCCGAGAAGGAATTTAAATGCATATAATGAATTAAAGCTATGATTGTATAATACGTAGGTATTATACGAGGTAATAAATACGAGTATAATACGAGGCATTATATGAGTATGTATGAATGATGAAATGACGTATATTAAATAAGTATACGAGTTAGCATACGAGAATTATATGTGGTGCATATATGTTAAGATTCTAAATTTAATGTAATGGACTTGTAAGATTATTAGCTTAATGGTAGAAGACCAATTAGTAAGTGATACTCAAGCCCAAGTGTTTGATATGTCATGAGTCCAAACTATTGTAGTATGAGCCCAACAAGAAATTAGCTAGATTAATTAAGCAAGCCCAATGAATTGGCCATGATCCATGGAGCAAACCATGTTAATGTGGGTAGACTTGATGAGCAAGAACTTTGTGTGGTGATCAAGTGTTGTGATGAGCAAGAAAGGAAGTGGCTAGCAAGTTAACTTAGAGCCAAGGTTATGAATAGTAAGGAGGTGAAGTTGAGGAGGTTAGTTAAGGAGGTGGGATGTCTTAATGTCCATAATACCCTCACTTTGGATTGCCTATAAATAGAGAAGCCTCACTTCATTTGTTGGTTGATAAATTTCTCCCAACTCCTCTCAAGTTAAGCAACTTATTGGTTAGAGAGAATAAACACTTATAAGTCAAACTTCCATTATGAGATTTTCAAGAAGCAAGAAGGAGATTAAAGCTTAGTCAAGTGATATTCAAGGGTAAGAACTTAAACCATGAATCTCTTTCTCTTCCATTGGTAGAGAGATGGGTAGTGGTAGAACATGTATGCTAAGAAATGATAGGAATGAGTAATCAAAGGGCTTAAGTCTTAATAAGTCGTATAAGTTATGAATAAGTTATTCGTAATCATATAAGTTATGAATCAAGAAAGAACTTGTAGGAACTTGTAATATGTCACAATAATGAAATTTATATGGCTAGAAGATGAGAGAATGATGGTTAAAAGATTTAGACCATGTTAAGTTATGTGAAGTAAAATCATAAGTAGTTATACTTTTATAAGTTATAAATTCATGAAGAACAAGTAATAACTTATAATGTCAATAAGTTAATGAAGTATGTATGTCAAGATATTATGATGGATTGAATCCATTTAAATCGATGAACAAATCATAAGAAATGAAGTTAAGGTGAACTTTACGAGTTTGGACGATAATCGTCGAATTCGTGAAATTCTCGGAATGGAAGTCGAATTTTGATATTGAGCTTGGAAACATTGGTTTTCAATGGAGACAAGTCATATTTGGCATTATAGAGTTGCGGACTCGAAAAATGACCGAATTCCGACTTAGAACGAAGAAACGAGCGTTGAACGTTCACGAACGTTTATCGTTTTTGTTAAAAATGAACTAATATGTGAAATTTTAGCAAACAAAGTCAAATAGATAAAATTCTTGCATGAACGCGTAGAGTATAGAATTTGTGAACCGTAAGCTTTTGAACGAGCTAATTCGAACTTATAACGAAGAAGTTATGCGTCCAGAAAGTTCACAAAATTTAAAGTTTGCAAAAATTTTCAAAGGCACAGAATTGGGCATGGCCAACCCAAGACAAATGGTGGCGCCAAGCAGAGCCATAATGATGTCGTAAGAGCATTTTGCTAACTCAGCCATGGCCATGAGATGAATGAAGACTAAATGTGTAGCCGTAGGCCCAATCCCAAAGTTTTGATAGACAAGAATGTTTACAAGTATAAAAGGAAAGATAACTCATTAGTAATGAAATAAGGTATTACTATAACATTGTTAAGGTATTGTTATACACTTAATATATGATGATTAAAGGTTAATAATCAATTGAAGATGAACGTAATGAGAACAACGTAATGTGTTAAGCCGGCTATAGAAATTTGTTGACCAAGTTGATTATGAATCCAATGGTTTGCAATACAAGTATGGATTATGTAATTACTTAATGAATAATGATAAGACCTTTCCTAAATCACTGTTATAGTGATGACTTTAGAAATTTAATGTTGTTTAATGAGTAGTTAAACGACGAACGTAAAGTATAAAGAACATGAACCGTATTCAATAATGATAAGGCCTATAACGTTAAGAGTTACAACTAAAAGTTGTTAAGTAATACGTAACGTAAGCCAGATGCAATAAAGTGTACTTAACTAACGACGATCGAGTTTCGATTAATAACGTAAGAATGTTAGTAAGCTGTTAGGAAGGATGATTAACTCGAAACGAGTTCTATTAATGAAGTAAATCCACGTAAGACATAGAAGAGAAAGAACTTGGTAAAAATGATGTAAAGATAATGGCAAGCTGGAACCAATAGTAACAAATCTAATATATAATTAAATTGAGAAGAAGGGTAAGATTCATTTGGAACCATGTATGTTCATTCATGACCTAATGTAGTATGTTATGTGGTTATGTATTGTAGAGACTGTAAAAATTTGAGAGAAAAGTTATTTTCTTTGTAGCAGATATCAAAGGTAAGTTTTTCTTAAACGCTTGTCTAACCTTCGTGTTAGCCAAGTTTTCTGTGATTCATGTTATGAGAAGCATGAAGTGTTTTACTAAAGGGTCAATGCCAGTTTTATCTCAGCTAGACTAATCTTGAAGAGTTGATTGATTTATTTACAAGTCTTTCAATATAAAATTTTTAACGCTATCCTACGCCAATTGTTTGGTACGAATTCAAAGTAAGCCTGAATATGAATAAACAAATGTATTTTCATCGATTATTCGATGGGCACGCGAGGTTGCCAAAACTTAAACGTACATACGTTTAACAGGATGTAGTGTTGATCAACATAGAGTACTATGGCTGATCACTCAGAAGTGCTCGTAAGATATACCGAACTTACGGACTTGGTGTCGGATTGTCCTTTTCAAAGAAAATATGAAATGCTCATGGTCTTGAGCCAGAATTGATGTTTTACTGAATATTGAAATTGTAAAATGTTTTGAAGGAATAGAAATGCTATTTTGAATTATTGATAGTACTCATAACTATTATCTAGTTATTGAATATATACGATTCCTATGTTTCAAGCATGTTGTTTAAAAGAAATTGTTGTACTTGCTGAGCTTGTTATGCTCACTCATGCTTGAACCATATGAATGCAGCTATGACCAAACGAACCAAAGAATCTGACAAGGGTAGAGGCAAGACGAAGCTGAACGATTAGTTTACCTTGAAATAAACTAGTAAGTTGTATATATTATAGAATGATGAACAAAGAATGTAATGGTTTTAGAACCTGGAAACGAGATGTAATATTATTAATGTAATAAGAATGTTGTTGATACACACATTTTGTTGTCGTTTCAATAGAATGAATGTACAATTATGAGTATCGTGTAGCACCATCTGTCGGGTTGAAAGATACCCGGATTTGAGGGCGTCACAATAATAAGATATTGATATTAACAGTACAATAAAGATTGGCACATGGCTATTTATATTTTTACTAACAACTCCTTTCTCTCTTTGCGATGAGATTCTTCAAAAAAAAAAATATTTCACTCTTAACATCTGCATAAACATCAATTATGGTCCACCACCACCATTTATCACTCATTCACTCTCATATTAACACATCACGGAGACCTCGTGGAAGCATTAACATGGGAAGAAAATACTGTAGGAGTCTAAAGTCTAAACCAAGTTAAACTCTTGGGTCTGATATACATTCAATTAGAGAGAAAATAATGATATATAGTGTATTGTAAGGCAATCTGGCCTGCTTTGTGATTAGAATTGTTGGTTCAAACAAATTGTTAACAAATACAGCAAAATATATGCAGGACGGAGAGGCTCGGCTTAACCTCTTAATATTCCCCAAAGTCCCTATGACCCACTACAACAAGTAGATAACTCATCCAACAAAATTCATCAAGTTTTGAATCATCTAACCTGCAATTGTACTCTCTTATGGGTAAATTTTAGATGACAGTTAACCTCAAGAAGAAATTCAGGAGCCACCAAACTCTCCTATGCAAATCATCCATCAGTCATCATCATCAAGACCTTTCATTTTGACGTGACACTCTCAATTTCCAACAGAAATTCTCTCGTTCAACAGACTTAAATTCGTTCTTCATTTCATTGATTCATTGTTTGGCCCAAAATTCACACCATGAAAAGAGAAAAGTTTATAAGGGTATAATTGTCAAAAGAATATAAATTGCCATATGCCCATCTTTATTATCCTGTTAATGATAATGATCATCATCATCATCATCATCATCATCATCATCATCATCATCATAATAATAATAATAATAATAATAATAATAAAGAGGAAATAATTTTTCTTTTAGTGCAGTCTTTGAGGCATCCCAACACTTACCCAGCCATCCCACAGAAAGTTGGACTGTAATTGTAAATAAGGTTGGCAAGTACTTCACGAGCAGGAGGCCTATTTAAAAACTTCCTAGCCTCACTGCAATTGAGAAACAAGAATATAAATTAAATATACAGAAGTAGAAGGATCACAGACTAAAACCAATTAGGTCTTTTATGCTTATTCAATATTACCCAAGTTACGAAATGCAAGTCTGGGAGGAACAAATAACCTCTTCGGATTAGATGCAACCTCTTAACACTATTTAAGAGTTGCAAAACTTTTAAAACAACAATAAAAAATCAAGGATTCCACGCACAAATAATTATGCTTTAATGCTTAGCAAAAAATACAGATTTTGTGAAAGCTATGTTTTAACGAGTTCTCCACTTTGCCCTTCTACCCTTTGTGCCAATGTCAAACATAGTGATGCACATTCAAATTATTATGGGGCATAATTTTAAGAAGCCTGGAGTGTAATTAAGCAACCATCTTTGAGTGACTTGAGGATACCTGACAAAAAAGTTTGCAACATGTTGAGTCACTTGAATGGCATCCTCTGAGTGTGGAATCTTAGGTAAGCCCCATTCAAAAGCATTTTTCTGCAGTGTAGAAAGATCAGGATTTCATATTTAGAGAAGCAGCAACTGTATTTATTTATCAAAAAGAAAAAACTGCAGCAGCTTTATTCCTGGCAGTTCCTTAAAATAGAAGCAACCAGCAAAATAATTGCTGGCACAATCTTCATAAGACAAATTACTTTAATAGAGAGAGAGAGAGAGAGAGAGAGAAGAGAGAAAAAGAAAAAAAAAAAAAAGGGGTTTTTGAGAAAAAAAGGTTTGGGAAATTAAGTAGGCACAATAATCATAAAACAATGTTTTTCCTTCTGTCTATAAAGAAAGAATGAGAGGGGGGGAGATATTTAAACCAACAAATCCTAACATTAGCCCCTTTGCACAAAATTAGCAATTTAGTGAAGCCAGTCAACAATATTACATAAATCTAAAACACAGCTTGATTTCAAACAAATTAATCACTTCCATTTAAATTATATAATAAGGCTTCGATTGCCAAAACATACAATATTACATTAAAATAAGTGTAGCTCGAGATTTTAAAAAGATATGCCCACCACTTGTTCTTTTCCCCTCTCCCCTAGCAGATAAGCCGTTAAGTCTAAAATACTAAAGAAGATCAAAGTGATTAGCATCCTACCATAATTTTGAAACTTCCCTAAATTCATCAAATTTCCCAACAATTTACTAGATAATTAAGATACCCTAGGTTTCAACAAAGGGTGCTTATCATTTTCTCAAAGAAATTATATGACTCATAAGCCAAAAGACATTTTGGGATTGGTTTTCTACAATACCCATGATAACATTTTTAAGGAGGGTTTTCAACCATACTGAACCTCAGCCTCTCCTTTTATATATAATGAGCCATTAGCCAATTGCTCACGCACAAGGTAATCCATCTTTTAACTTCTATTGCTTGTTCCCATACGAAACAGGAGATTCTAAAGTATATGATGGAAGCATGTTAAAATATATCCTAAGAGCATTCACAACAATTTCTTTATCTCTATCCCTATTCTGCAGTCTATTGTGTCATTCTGCAAATTAGAGATTCAATTTTTTCACTATGTACCCAACAGGTTCCTTATATTGTTTCTTTAAATAATGAAATTTAAAAATTAAAATTTGAAAGTTCCAATAGTCAAAACATCAAATTAATAATAATCTTATAATTTATAAAAGAGAGAGTATAATTTATCAATTGTATCTCACCGTAAAATAATTTTTATTTTATTTTAAATTTTAAATAATTTATGGATCGAGTATTGAATGGATTGTATATCGCAAATATACATAAGATCAATATTAACTTTTAAAAAGTTAATTTGTTATACTTTTAAATTTAAATTTAATATGATTCATTTAAATTTTGAAAATAATAAATTTTATAATTAATAATACTTTTATAATATTTATAATTATATTGACATAAATTAAATAAATTTATATCAATTTTAATTTGAATATGTATGAAAATAATTTTTAAAATAAATAAGTCAATATTAATTTTATAATTTGAAAATGAAGTAGTAAAACAATGTCAAGATGTGTATTATTGATGAGTTATCCAATTAAATGAGTGTGTGAAATGTCATTTTATATATATAGAGAATGGTATTTTGACTCCCTCATACTATAGGGAGTAAAATCATATATAGGGATTAAAATAGAGTTAAATAAAGATAAGAAAACTATTGGATAATGATTTATTGATGTATTCTCCAAAATTAAGGATAGAGAGTTGATTAGGGAAACTGCTGTGAATGCTCTAAAACCTATAAAAGTGATCAGTGGTTTCTTGTTTAACCAACAAAAGTAGAACTGGTCAAATGTATATTGAAAATGGAATCAGAATTTTCTTTAATTAATTTAGTTATGAAGGATTCTTCACTTAAGCACTCCTGCTGGTTTTCAAACAGCACCTTCTTCCTCAAGAACTCGTGATATGAAAACCTTTATAAATACAATATGACGGAATAAGGAATGTCCACTACTATATTTGAATAAAACTGAAAGGATATACATATAAATTATAATAAGCATTGGAACTTTTCGATCAGAAAACATGGCCTTCAAGGTATTTTTTTTTTTGGAATCAGAAAGTAAATAAAGTATTTATTAGAGTGTCAGCCATTCTTCTCTTGTTATACTGATTAATCATTTGCTCTTTCAGCTAGTGCCTACCAACACTTTTCATACTGGTGTGCTGCTCATATGCCTGGACTCTTTTCAAATCCTTGATAGATAGGGGTCATGTAACCTAATAACCTTTGGGAGTGTGTCAGATCCTCCCTCCCTTTTCTCTGCATACAAGTTATTTCTTTTCTAGATAAAAGATGCACAAGTTCTTCCTCCATGTGATTCATCTTAATGAGAACCCACCAGCGTCATGACTAGATATTATTTCAAACTTATAACCAACCAAAACAAGTACTGGACCCAAGCAAACCTAATCAATATAGATCAGCAATAACAAGATATCAACTTCTTTTAGGAAGTACAATAATCAACTAATCTACCAACTCCCATCACGTCAGTGCAGCAGATCTCAGAAGAGGGCTTGCGAATGCACTAGACTTCAGTATTAAAGTATCATAAAGAAAATTTTAGATGATTATAAGAGCATATAATCCTGGCTGACAGATTATTGCACTGTGTCGAAGAAAACAAGATAGGAGCCAAATATTTTACAGGTAATGAATATGAATCATTTGATTATACCTCTGGGTGCCACTGGAAAGCAGTCACCGGATAGCTATGTGCTTGAACTGTGGACACGTAAACCTAATTTAAGTGAATTTATGAATACTTTAGGCCACATACAATATCGTATGATTTAACATCTACAGAATTAATGTGACACCAAGTACCTTATTATCTTCATCAGCGGTGGTGGTTAGGATCTTGAAGAAGGAAGCTAAATCCATGTTTTCTTGAAATCGTTCTGGTGATATACCATACTGTTGCATAGGGAAATCAATGCTCAGATGACCAATACTAGCTCATATCTTTTGGATATGCAAGTTTTGTTATAAACATCAAGGTGTAACCCAGAACGATATATCTAAACCTAAAGAACAACCACAACACAAGAAACAAAACAAACAGGGTATCTCTACAGCGGCTATTAGTGTTACTCACAATATCCGATGATTAGAATTTATTCTGAATTGTTTAAGACAACCAAACTGACCAAAATAAATAGATTCCCAAAAATGAACAAAAGTGACCTTGAAACATGGAAGATGTCCAAAGATGTTTCCAATTCCAAGCAAACCAAAACAAAAGATTGGAATGAAATTGTGATCCTTGACTGCATCCATTTCCAATTGTTTAATATATACATTAAAGTTTGATAAATACCGTTGAAGGTGTTCTTTCTGGTTCAAGTTAAGGGCATGCTTACAATTTCAGGTGAAAAAGAGTATGAGATAAATATTTAGTGACTTGTAAACCGAAAAATTCCACAATTTTCCAAACTCACATAATGGTTTTGCATGGCTAGGCAATCAGTGCTTAGCTTTTTGAGTAAATCTGGAGGAAATCTGCAGAAAAGACAAAAATCAATTCAAAATCATAGCTTCAGCAACCAGCCAAGTGTACCTATGACAATATCTTATACATGTAACATAATATCAGCACCTGCCACCTACTCAATAACTTTCACATGAAATCACAAATGTTTACCAATTTTCATTTACTTGTCTAGATTTCCAATAACATTACGCAAATACATCTTCTAAAATCTTTTTTTTTCTTTTTTTATAGGTAACATAAGACAAATACTTTGTTGGGACTAAGACTTTGTTTGCGAGTTTGGAGGTAAGGGAAAGTATAAGTGGGGAAGGGGTCGAAAGGACTTTCACTTTCACTTGCCATGTTTGTGAATTCAAGAAGGGAGGGAAGAGAAATTGTACTTTACCATGTATGTGAGTTTAGAAGGGGGAATGGATTTTAATTGTTATAGTATACTATTACCATATTTCTATTAACATAAAAGTAATGAAATAGATGTTAATTTATTTAAGACAAGGATATTATTGGTATTTCGAAATGTCCAACTTTCCCATGCCTCCTAGTCCCACCATTTTTGGGGTAAAGTTTTTAGAGCAACGTTGCATGAACTCTACCTTCAAATCCCTCCCCTTCCCCTCTTAAAAAAACTCACAAACGTGATATTTGGAGGGTTTTAAATACTTTCCTTTTCCCTCAAAATAGAACTTACAAACATGGTGTAAAGGCCACATCTTTACATATCACATTTTCAAATCAATCTATATGAGATCACTAAATAACAGCTGACCCCATCCTTTTCAAATTTTATCTGTAGATATAAGTCTATGTCTGTATGATATCATACACAACAACTGCTTCTTTCTTTTCCAGTAGCTTGTTTTGTTTTTTATGTTATCACTTATATCATAGTTTAACACAAACTTGAAACGAACCAATGCATCAATATATAGGCCCTCTCAACCACTAAAGTTCTTCAAGTTTGGCCCTATATTGTCATGGAAGGCTTTCACTTTTGCCTTTTCCACACCATCCTTCACAATATTATATGTTTAATATTTCTTTTTTTAAGAAACACATCTATTAAAATTGTTCTTCTTTAGATAGAAACGTATTACAACTTCTTTCTTTTGATATTAATGTATTAAAATTTATTGTTCAAGTAATATTACATTTAAAATTCCTGATTATAAGATTAGATATGAGCAACAAAACAAAAGAAGCTCAAATCTTGTAAATTTGTTTTCAACTTGACTAATCATTTTTTTTAATGCTTTTAGAAATTCTTGAAATTCTCAGATACAATTACATGGGTAAAAATAATAGAGAATGATTGACTACCGTTTGAAACCTTTCAGCATAACAGAACTAAAATTTAAACTCAACCTTATCAGAATGAAGTGTTTACAAAAGGTCACTGATTACTTTTTCAGAAAAATGAAAAACTTGTATACCTTTGAAACACAGTTCCTTCTATATTTATGTTTTGCACGAACTGCAGTGTTGACCCTTGATCTTCTGCGTTAAATTCTTCGAGAATGTTCTTGTCCTAGTGAAATTAAAGAAACATGCAAAGTCTTATGATCAAAATATAGTTATCAGATTACAATTAGAAAATGTGCAACTGAGTAATTATCCTCACTTTTTACATATAAAGTGAAAATAATAAAATTCAAATTCAAATATAGTAAATTTGCATGACTGCAACCACATCAAACTAATTTTGTATTGGAAACAGAAGATGGTCTAAAACATAGAAGTAAGCAGTGCACTTCATGTAGCTAATCACTCCATACGTGGTAGATTAACATTCACCAAATTAGTTGGTAATTGTATTGTTATTTTTGGCTGTAAAAGCTGGGAATAGAGCAGCTACATCTTTGTCAGATAAATAAAAAACTAGATTCTTAGCATACGGAACGCAAATGGAAACCATGTAATAAGAATATTCTTACGTCAAGCAAACAAGTTAATTACTAAAACTAAATTCAGGTTTAGAATTCTTCATATGGTTCTTCTTTTTTACCCTTATGGTGGGGATGACGTGAGGAAATTCGAATATATGAGTGAAAAGTAACTTTATACCAACTAACCTTGCTGACGATCATTGACAAAAGTTCAAATCCTAAGCATATTGAGATTAAGGGAAAATGATCTCCTGCGTCATTCTTCTCCAATACTTTCTGCAAGTAACATGTCAAAAGTTAGTCAAAATTAACACGGTGCAACTACAAACACATGCCAAAACTTTGTAGCTTATTCCTATTCATTAGAAAGTCAAGTCCTTGCCCTTGTTGATTGAAATTTTGTAAAGTAGCAACTCCCTCAAGAATGATTTACCTTAAATATATCCTCAACAACCTCAAAGTAGAGTCCTTCTTTACACCACCCTCCGGTAAAAAGAACTCCATTGACCAGATTAAGTTTCTGCAGCAAAACACAATAAAATTAACACATTCGCAACATAGCCCTTCTAAATTACAAAGGAAATGACACTCATTTTTAGGACAGAGAGAGTATAAATAAGCAATCTTCAAAAATAAATACATGTTGAGTTTACTTGGGGATTCATTTTCAGCCTAGGCCAACTAGTTTGGGATAAAAGGAGAAAAGGGAGTGTGTCGACAAACATGTCATTAGAAACTGATTATGAGACTTTAGCATCATTTCAAGTTTTTTGTCACAGCATAACTCTTTTACACAATTCACTAATAAATATCATTTAATATAAATCCACTGAATCCAGCACATTAAATAGTTTGAACAATTGAAATGATCAAATGAAGACAAGACAATAATACTACAATAAATTGTCGCTTCAATGGAAAAAAACGAAGCAAAATAGTACTTATTAAAATATCTAAAGCTAATCCATACAAGAAAAGCTAACATCAATAATCCCTCTAAACAGCAAGACAAGAAATAACATACAAACAATCAATTGTTAGTTAAGAAATGGTTTCGTTAAGAAAACAACAAGTGTAAAGGTAATGGGTACAATTACATAATGGAGAATCTCCAAAGGCTCGTTGTAGATAAGAGGAATGACCCTGGCCCCGGCGGATTCAACGAACTTTACATAAGATGCGGCAATATAAGAAGCGTTTGTTGCGTTGTTGAGTCGGCCGGAAGCTCCGTCGCCGGGATGACTTAAAATACCGATGACCGGCCAGAAATTGAGGGGACAGCTGGGAGTTGCAGTCTGACTGGGAGTTGCAGACTGACTGGGTAAGAGAATCGTTGATTGAGATTTAGCGGAGCTAAATTCTTTGGAGAGAGAAATTAGGAAAGGAATCCAAAGGTACTTACACATGTTGTTGGAGGGTTTAGAAAAGAGCCGATGAGGTGGATGGAGAGTTGGAAAGATTGCTGGTGAGATTAGAGGAGAGATTTTGTTGTGACGGCACCTGTGGTTTTGTCATAAAAGAAGGGAGAATTGGCAGTGGAGGTAGAAATAGTGGGATTTTAACATTGATAGGGGTTGCATGGCGGCCGGTAACCTATGGCCCGTCCACTGAACAATTTTGGGCAGGGATGGGAGGTGTGAGCATTTAGGTTATAACCAAACCGAATTTAGCAATAATCAACTTGCCGAAAACGGAATAACCTAATTTACAATTTCGGTTTTTTGGTTAATAACTAAAATTGAGACCCTACACGAATTTATAGTTTCCAAAATCTGAAAAAGGAGATCCAGATTTCTCTTTCTTTTATTTATTCTTTATTTTTTCCAATAATAAGGTAATTTGATAACTAAAAAATTCATGTTTTCGATTTTAATACATAAACCATAAGAAAAACAAGCACACCAGTCACCAAACTAGATGTGTATTACCTAAAAAAAATGAAAAATAAGAAAAAAAAAATGAAAATGAAAAGATGACCAGATTGAGCGAAACAGTTCAAAAAAAAATTCTCATCCGTTCAATACTGAAAATCTCCGATCCAAAAAGTGCGACTCTTGTCGGCCAAAGTTGGTTGGGCCGCGGCAGATGTGTATTGGCTTTGGGGATACGCAACTAATTTTGGAATTAGGGACTCAGGATAGAGAGATACGAGAGATCAACTTTCAAATTTCAAACTCTCCGTCTCTCCCTCTGTTCTGTTCTTACACACGCAGTTCAAACCCTCTATCTCTTTCTCTCTGTTCTCATTCCCCCAAATAACTCTATCTCTCTCAACTACCCTAAATCTCTAATCTCTCATACCCAACCCTAAATCTCTTATCTCTCATACCTAACCCCTAATTTACGCTCCAAAGCATAGAGAAAGTACCTAGAATCAAATTGGGTTCATAGAGAAAGTACAGTTTTCTTGTTCACTTCAAATGATTCAGCAAAATCCTGTCACTGCTTGACGCCAACAAAACCAAATAGGAAATCACGGTTTGCAGAAGCAGCAGCCTTCAATACTTTGACCAGTTCCTTTGATTTTCCTCTTATCATCTCTCAATGACTTTAGAGGGAACAAACTCTGTTTTATAAAATCTTCCAGGAATTTGTCTGCATCGTCCTTCTTCAGATCTTACGGACCCCTCCTCTTCTGCATCTGTTTCATCTTTCCGCCTAATTCCCCAAGGTAGCCTTTTGTTTTACAATTCTTTTTTTTAATAATTATAAAATGTTTTAAAACATGTGAAATAAATGAGGGAGTTGGCATTTTGAAGTTGAACTCTTATTTTTCAAATAAATGTGCTGAACCTTTTTCAAAACTTATGTGCGTATGTAAAATTTGTCAGTGTATTGGCATTTTTTATAAATAGGTTGCTTAGTTAAACAATGAAACTCACATCAGAATCAAAAATTCTCTCTATAATATTAAGCATATTTCTTGTGAGTATAAAGATATTTTGCGTGTTGATAGCAGTGCAAGATTTCCTCAACATAATCTCTGTTATTTCAGTCAGAACTACTTTCCTACTAAGGTAAATGATATTATTTTTTTTGTAAAGGATATTATTTTCTTTCAATACTCGTAAATGATATTATTTCCTTCCATACTCGTAAGGGATATCATTATCTTTCATACTCCATATTATGTATGTGATATTATTTCATTTTATATTCCTAAATTTAAACTTACTATGGTAAGTATTGCTTCTATAATTCTTGAAATGATTAGAAATTCCTTAAGATTTGCGCTTCATCTAATATAATTTCACTAGAATATTGGTCTAAACTTTCTTATTAAATTTTAATATTTTCATGTCTGGGTATAATTCATACGATACTATTCATATGGTACTACTTTCATGAATCTTATTCTTGACTAGCGATAACCCGTGCCTGAAGGCACTGTATAATTCTCAAAAAAAATAAAAATAATTATGAACACAAAAAGAAATGAAAGTTATTTTGCGGACTTGCACTGCTTTTTCTTAACAAACACATGCTACTAAGAGGAGAATTATCTCCTAGTGACACAAAATCTAGACGCATCATGTACATATAACAACCATCTTGAAATTAGATTAGATTAATATCAGTGCATGATGTACATATAACAACATAAAGGCACGGCGTAATGAAAAATATTACATTATCGAAATATAAATCCAACACCACCTCCGGATATACGATATTGCCATCACTTCCCACAGAAGCAAGAAATTTCCCATCAGGGCTGCAAGATAATGAAATCCAGAAAATCAAAATATTTTACATTTATGAATTTAGTATGATTTTATTGAAGCTTGCACTTGCATAGGTTGAGGAGTTTAAATTTAATGTGATTTAGCAATTATTGTGAACCCGAAAGCCAAATCCTTTACGAGGAGGTATGAGCATTAGACTTATCTAAAAGCAAGATATCCATGCTAGGCCACTTGAAAACCCTCAACTTGCCATCTGTCATCGCACCATAATGAAATCATCAACAAATATATTCTTCGCATAAAGAGGATAATTTGCTTACGTATATCAACTTTATTGTGTTAAACATGGTTGATATAGCATCCGATCGTAGTAAAAAGCAAGAAAGATCAACAATATAACTACTTTAAATCACTTCCTACAATCGAATTACAAAATATAGTTATTTTTACATTAAAGTTTGGAAGTGAAAATTAGAACAAAACAATTATTTTAAAAGTCTTTCAAAAAGAAAGGCTCCCTATTTATTGTATAATAGTATAATACTTTCAAAAACAAAATATAAGTATGTGCCAATAGCATAAGTCTCTTCAAGGTAGTTCAGGAGTACTATTAAAAGAAAATTGGAAAGCAAAATACTTGTGACTGCATGACTCTGTATAAAAGTAAAACGCCAAAGTCACCTATTTGGTTATTTCTCATTTCAACACAAACATTTATTAGAAATAACATGACCGATGAATACTACCTCACCACCAACAGCAAGTACAGAACCGTCATCATCAAAAGTCAGTGCTAACTGTTGTCCTAATAAAGTGCTAACTGTTGTACTCGGTCCTAATAAAAGTTTTGAGAAAAGATATCACTACCTGATCTTCAACCTTCATATGCTTTGAGAAAAACTTGGCAGCATGACATTCATTATCTAATTATGTGAATATTTAAAGAAAAATAGTATAGGTCAGCAAGATATGTATTGAGAGAACTCCGTGTTATGCTTAAATGACTTAGTGTCCTTTCTTTTAAATTCTACCAGCCCCGTCACTGAAAATTGATTTCGTTTGTTGCCATAAATTCACATTAATTTGTTTCTTATCGTAGCAGATAAGAACAAAGGGATTAAACCAGAGGCTATGCTATTTGAGATCGCTTGATCAAGTAATTCAGGAGAGAGGGCATATTCAGTGCAGTGAGTCTGCCAAAGACCCTACAGTTCAGGATGAATTTCGCGCTATCTCGCGAGACATAAACAATGGTAAATATAGATTACGTAATTATTGATGAATAAGCGGCATGCACGGCCAAAAATTGGTAAAGAAATATAAGCAACTTTGTCTACAAGGATACTTGCGAGGAAGCATCGCAAAATATGAGTCAGATGCATAACGATTTACAATTACATAGAATTGGTTGTTAACCATATTGGCAATTAGATTATATGTACCAAGATTGTTCAGATATGGTGAATGGAGCATAAACTTTATCAAAAACTAATCGAAGGATAGAAAAAATAATCTTTGAATAAAGAAAAGAAAAGGAATACAAACTGTTTGTGCACATTTATGAATGTACTGCAAGCCTTCTATATAGCAGAATGAGTTTGATCGAATAATAAACCACAAGCTTTCCAAGAGCATCTTTACCTATTCTTCTTAAAACTTTATCACGAGCAGCCAGAAGTACAACAAGCATAGCTCCACTTGCAGTGCCTTGTATTACTCCACCACCCTATCCTGTAACATGGTTCCCAACAGAAAATCTCTGTCATGGTCAACTATTGCACATAAGTTGATCCAATATTGTTCTTACTGAAGAAAGAAAGAGTACAGATGCATACTTGAGAGAGGAGAAAAAAAGAAGCCCTAAACCAGCCATATTAAGTATAATTCTTATAAATTATGTCTAAACTTTTCAGTTTCTAACATCCAAAAAATCATTGAGCCAAAATTTCTCTCTTTAGAACGATTTATCAGTATATTTTCCTAGAAAACTGGTTGTCAAATTATCAGTATATTTTCCGTTGCTTATGATTTTAGTTTTTAGTTACATTGACATGTTTTTAGTTCCTCAACACTTAACATACCTAATTAAAAACAACTTATATATAATACATACATACATTGATACGTGAAAAGTTTATGCTTATTTGACTACATTAGAAATAGCAAGTATTGGGTAGTCAAGGATTATGATGATGTGGGTTTCTTGAAATCGACTTCGAAGACTAATCAAAAGACTTTTGTTCACCATCTTTTTTGCAAGTAGGCTAACAAATGGTTGTAATAAAATAGTACAATGTAAATATCACAAGATAATTTTTTTAAAAAGAAGCACATTTCATATAAATATTTTTAACTATTAGGTGAAAAGAAAACGAAAAATTAAAATTGTGAAATAACGGAAAACCTAAGACTGAGATGTTCTTCTTTTCTTACCCAAGAATTAATTATGGATTCTTTGGATCTCCACTACATGTCATTCCTTCATTGGTTCTCAAACTTGTTATGGTTTGCAGCACGCCAGCACATATCAATCAAATGCTGCAAAAAAAAAAGTGGTGTACTTTCATTAGTGTAATAAGGACACCAACAAGGCCTCAACTCATGCACACACATGAGCTCGCAAAAATAGTGAACACGCTCGAAAAAGAGTACAGGACATCTGGAAAAGTTTGTGACAAAGAGAGCTTCTTGCAGGAATACTTTGAGACAAAGTTTGTGTTATAATCCTTTGAGCAGAACAAAAAAGAAGATTCAGCAGGGAATACTTTGACAACACATGACATATAAGTTACTAATAGAAACCTTTGTTCACATTTGACTACAACGTAAAAGCGCAAGTTACTAATGGAAACCATTTACGCTTTCTATTAATGCACAATCCAGCAATGAAGTCTGATAATAATAATATCAGAAACTAAACCATTACATACAATCATATGAAATAACGACAGAGCTTGCATCTCATAAATAAAAAAATATAAGAGAAAAATCTGCTACAACATTTCAACCCATCTTAAAAATAGTGTTGAAAATTTCTATTGTGCATTTCAAATAGTGTTAAATAGGACCTGTAAAATAGTGTTGAAAATTTTTATTGTGCGTTTCAAATCATAATGGGGCACTTGAGATAGAGATGCATAACTTAGTCTACTTTTAGCTTCTTGCAATATCTATTTATTGAAAGGTCTATTGCAATATCCTTTTATTCATCATGGGGATCTCTTTATCAAAGCTGCTAATTGCAAACCCCAGCAGTTTTCTTGTGATATTTACATTGGGCTATTTTATTACTTCCATTTGTTAGCCTACTTGCAAAAGAGATGGTGAACAAAAGTCTAAAACCCCAAGAAATTCTCAAATATCAATACTCAATATTGAACCCTCTGTTCTTCAAATACCCACTCAAATCGACTTCAATGTTTGTTTAATCTAAACCCACCAGTGATTCTCAAATGTTATTCTACATATCAAAAGACTATTCCGAATAGAAATACCTCAAAATTAAATCAAATTGTAAAAGTTTTGTAAAACAAAAGGCTACCTTGGGGAATTAGGCGGAAAGATGAAGCAGATGCAGAAGAGGAGGGGTCCGTAAGATCTGAAGAAGGACGATGCAGACAAATTCCTGGAAGATTTTATAAAACAGAGTTTGTTCCCTCTAAAGTCATTGAGAGATGATAAGAGGAAAATCAAAAGAACTGGTCAAAGCATTGAAGGTTGCTGCATCTGCAAACTGTGATTTCCTATTTGGTTTTGTTGGCGTCAAGCAGTGGCAGGATTTTGCTGAATCATTTGAAGTGAACAAGAAAACTGTACTTTCTCTATGAACCCAATTTGATTCTAGGTACTTTCTCTATGCTTTAGAGCGTAAATTAGGGGCTGGGTATGAGAGATAAGAGATTTAGGGTTGGGTATGAGAGATTAGAGATTTAGGGGAGTTGAGAGAGATAGAGTTATTTGGAGGAATGAGAACAGAGAGAGAGAGATAGAGGATTTGAACTGCGTGTGTAAGAACAGAACAGAGGGAGAGACGGAGAGTTTGAAATTTGAATGAGAGAGCGAGCTTGTGACGTACAACACTGGATGGGACACTTATGTTCTCTCTCTGCTATCTTTTATATTATAAATATTGAATCCATGTTATGATTTTTATATTGAAAATTTGGACATTTTTGAACTCTGGATAAATTGAATTAGAAATATCTAATTGTTATCTTTGATCTCACTTGATTGATTCTTTATATCATTGTCATCAGCCTCATGCTTATTGATGAATGGGTAATATACCCATGAATTGGATACATTCGAGGCTTAATTTATTGTTGTTCTCAAGTCTTTTAGAATAGTTTTTAAGTGTTTGTTTCTATTCATGCATGTTTTATGTTGTTTTGTAGGAATTGGGACAAAAGTTACTTGGATTGACGTTTGGGGTTGCTAGATTTGTATTTTTGGCTTACGTGCCATTTACATAGCAGTCACTTTAGGGCCAATATCAATATTTCTCCGGACCTTATTTTGAAAAATTCAAAGAATGAAAGTTGTAAATCTACGTCTCCTCTTTCCGGAACATCTTGAATCATCAAAATCGGAGTTTGGATGAAGAAGTTATGGCCATTTTACCAAATGACGTCAGAGTAGAATTTTTTTGAAAAATAGACCATTCCTAGCCTATTTCGGTAAAGGCGTTAGGGGAAGTGTTCGAAGACCGTGAAAGCAGTATTTGGGCACCTTTGGGCTCGAGCTTTGGTCAAGTTGGGACACATTTTTGGGCGAATTTTAACACTTTTTTAACTCCAAATTGGATTGGGTTTGCTCCTAAGCTAGAAATTGGACTTGTAACCTATAAATACATGATGGGAGGCATCAAATAAGGGGGATTAGATAGATTAGATTAGATAAAAATACTCCAATAGATTAAAACATAAACCCTAGTTTATATTAGATTGTTGGAGATTAAAGTAACTTGGAGATCATTGAAGATCAAGAGCAGGAGCAAGAGGGAAACATCAGATTTGCAGACAACAGATTCTATTCTTTCCTCTACTTCTATTCTTGTCTTTTAATGTTGATTCAATTGTGGATTCTTGATTTTAATTCAATGACAGTGAACTAAATTTCTTGTTTAATATTGCAACGGATCTTATTGCATAGCTTATTTTAGTATGCTTCTTTATTAATTATTGTGATCTATTCTATGTATTGTCTATTATGGTTTATGCATATTGCTTAATTGTCTAGCTAACAATTATCATGATAATTTATATGAATTCGGGAGATGAAATATAGATTTAGATATGATTATAATAGTATGTGATTGTGTTTTTTATATTGTGTTAGAATTCATGATTTGTATTTAGGATATGGATATGCATTTACGCCGCATGTAATCTGATTGGGAACCTGTGCTTTAAATCCTCTTTAATTGTAACTCACATAGGAATATAGTGAATTAGTTAATTAGGGTGTTTGATTCAATTCTATCAATTGTGGATTTGGATTAATATGTTTGTGATGCATCGGAAGGTGGTTATAAATACTAATAAGTTCCTGATTAACAATCCAGAATAGTGAGCATAATTAATAAGAAGTATTTTAATATAAGTGAAACAATAAGTGAAGTTATGATCTTAAATCTTTATAACCTGCTTTTCAACTAGTGGTAGTAGTAGTAGTTTAATTATATATTTTAATTTACAACAATAAATCAATTATTTAAATAAAATTAGTATGGTTAAGAACTAGTACTTGGTGATTTTTATTAAATAATTTCTCGTGGGAACGATACTCTACTTTCACTTTATTACTTGTTGACCGTGTATACTTGCACGTATATTTTGATTGCGAAATCGATCAACAAGTTTTTGGCGCCGTTGCCGGAGAATTAATTTAATAATATTTGCCAATATTTGTAAGACCCCAGCTTTTATAAATAAATATGAATTTTCTATAAATATTATTTTTGAATATTATGGAATAAATTTGATATAATGTTATAGTTGTGGGTAATATTTATAAATTTTGCAAAGTAAGCAAGTTGTTATAAAATATTTGGTTGGTGGGGAATATTCTTTTTGTCGGGGAATATTACGATGCGACTACTCAATCATTAGTGGATCCCATTAACTGGGAAGTATTATCGTAGTTAGAAAAGCGACAAAATTATCTTTCTATAAAAATAACTACGGAGGTGTTACCGTTAAAAGCTGTTGAACTACCCGGTGGTAAAAAAATGCGATGTCTGGCGTGATTGCATAGTAACACATGGTATTGATTATTGATGCTTACATTGAGAAGTCACTTAGCTATACTCAATTATCACTACGAGAATTCTTTGATCATATCTCTTATATTATTGATTCAATTATTATTAAAGATTATCATCGTATAATATGTTATATTATTAATTGAGGCGACAAGTTATAAATGATTAATAATTGTTGAAAGATTAAAAATGTGTTGATTAAAAATAAAATGATTTGTGGTAATATTTATTCAATCCTTGATGTATATAAAGAGTCTATTATGAGACGTTTGTGGTAAGTTTGATTATTTTATGGGGGGCCCATATGTCATCATCTAAGAGTCTCTTCGTCAATAGTAATTACCTTTGTGAATAGTAATTACCTTTGTGAATAGTAATTACCTTCGTCAATAGTAATTACCTTCGTCAATAGTATTTACCTTTGTCAATAGTAATTACCTTCTTCAATAGTATTTACCTTCGTCAATAGTAATTACCTTCGTCAATAGTAATTACCCCTTCGCAAATAGTAGTTGTCCTTCAATATTACCAAGAGTTAATCGCCTCTTGATTGTTCCAAAGGTTAATTACCCCTTCATGAATAGTAGTTGTCTCTTGATATTACAAGAGTCATTTTGACCCTTCGTTAAGACCAAGAGCCACCCTCGGTTTTTCTATAAATAGAAAGCTCATTCCTTCATTATTTCTTACTTAATTCATTGAAACTCTAGAGAGAGAAACTATAGAGAGAAAGAAGAAAAGTATTCGCACACTTCACTTTTCCAATATTCAGTTCTTCTAAGGTAGGAATATTATTTGTTGTACTAAGTAAAGGGTGTTATTCTTTCTTATTCATGAAGAGAACTCGCTTTGTTATTCCATTGCTTATTATTCTATTGGAATAACTTTGATCATGGCAGTTTATCCTATACTTGGTGACATTCTTCTATTATTACATTGGAACATCACATGCGTGTGTTTTACTTTGGACACGGTTAAAATCTTTATTATTATTCTGTTGGAACATCACATGCATGTGTTTTACAGGGACTGGTTCGTCTTTATTATTATTACATTTGGAACATCACGTCATGTGTTTTACAGGACTGGTTAAAATCTTTATTATTATTCATTGGAACATCCATGTCATGCATTTTACGCTTAGGACCGGTTCCGTTATTTATTATTCTGTTTGTGCGGTCTATCGCATGCATGGTGATTTCTTTTGTTATTCCATTCTTTATTATACCTAGTTGGTTAAAACTTTGACTTCTATACTCCATGAAATTAGTAGAATATCCTTGATATTTGCGTTTCATCCAGTATCTTTTCATGGAAATATTCTTCTGATCATTCTTGAATTTTACTCAACAAAACAGTATCATGTTGACAATTTGGACGTTAATAATTCCTGGATAAAATAATTCTTGAACTTGTTTTATTGAATTCTTATATCATTGTCATCATCCTCATGTTTATATTATGTTGAAAGTCATCTCGTAACAGTAGTGCATAGATGGACTTGGTATGATTATGATTTAGAGACTATTGAATTGTAATCATGGTAAGTAATGTTACAAATGATGTGATAAAAATCCTCGATGGTAGTAGTGCATTGATGGACGATTGTTGGCATGATCATGACCATTAATGAATACACAACTATTCTTGGCCCGTAGTGCATGAATAATTGTGGTCGTGATACTAAAGAATATCCTTGGTCAGAAAAAGTGCGGGGGTGATTCGATGATGTGGAATATTTATTAAAGTCGAGTCTCGGCTATAACGGATGATGAAAAACCTTTTAAATCATAAAAGATAGTAGATTTTATTTTCTACTCGACTCTTTTAATGGATTGCTTATTCAACATGCATTAAACTTGTTGTCTATTGTATTTTATCAGTTTAACATTGTTGAAGGCTAATGATAATTTATTACGCATTATCTTAGTCATAATATTTCTTACTAAGCTAGTTGAGCTCACCCTTTCTTTCTTTCTTTGTTCTCTTTAGGAAATGAGAATATAGCTAGGATTTAGCCGAGTGAAGAGGAGAGTAATGGTCCGAGGATAGCATTAGTAGTCCTCACTATTACGTGAAATAGTGTGATAATAATTGTAATGAGGACTCCTTTTGAGTTTGTATAATATCTAGTAGACAATATTTGTATTCAAACTCACGGTTTATATCGTATTATTGTATACTTACAGTTATATTAGTAAGTTGTATTTAAATTACATACCATGTATCGACTTCCCAAGATGGGTGATGTATACCTAATTTTTGGGGCGTCATGCGGTTGGTATCGAGCTTAGGGATATGATCCTGGCTAAGATGCGAGAATAGTACTAGGGGGGAGAGGCGGGGAATACCTTTCGCTAGCATGACCTACCTAAGTTTATGTGCTATTATTTTATTGGTCGATCACGAATATAGAGATAAATTGTTACATGTCAATTAACCTTTTGTTTTGTGGCAGTATCTGAAAATGATGTGACGCCCCCAAAATTAGGTATACGTCACCCATCTTGGGTCGCCACTTACATGGTACATAAATTCAAATACAAACTTAATTATACAAATTGTCGTGTAAAATAACGACAAAAAATCTTGAGATTTTAAGCAGAATATTGCCTTCTAGACAATATCCATTCTCAAATAGAGTCCTCGTTATATTTATTATCACACTATTTTACATAATAAGACACCATCTCGGACCATCACTCCTTTTCCCTGTTATCCCGCTCGACCCAGCTACACTCTTATTACCTGAAAGGAATTGTGAAGTAAAAGGGTGAGCACAACAAGCCCAGTAAAGAATATCATGACTAAAGATAACTACATTATCAATAGCTTTCATCAATAATAAATCAGAGATTTAGAACATATGGTAGATGATAAAACTTTAATTTCAACCATAGTTGCAGCGGAACGAGCAATCCATTAAAAGAGTCAAGTAGAACATAATGTCTACTATCTCCTCCAAATTAAAAGTCCATCGTTAATATTTCATTCCTGTAATACTCATCAACAATTCTTTGTTGTACCCAAGACAAAGAGAACTTTCATCACCTATATTCACCTGAACCACTAAAGATTTTAATTAAGTTCACAATTCATATTTATAATCATGTAAATCAACAGTTTTTCCTTGCCACAAAGGATTAATAGAATGTTTACTCAATATCCTTACCCCAAGGCTAAAGATATTCAAATGTAATAACAATGATCATACCAATCGGTTGTCTACCTTTTGCACCACGTACAAAGATATTCAACTATAAAACTAATCGCTGAGACTCAGCTTAAAAATAATTCCCATCATCGAATCATCCCTGCACTACTGGCCAAGGATATTCGTTAGTATCACCAGTGGTCATGATCATGTCATACACTTGTCCATCTTCGCACTACGGGTCAAGGCTATCAAACAACAGATCATCTTTGCACTACAGGCCAAAGATATTCAACTGTAAAACCAATAACCAACAGTTCAATAAAGAATATAAGAAACTGTAAATGGATTTTCACCGCCATGCGGTAATCCATAGACATATTATTTTCACAATTTAATAAGGAATGAATATAAAGGATCATTCACCATGCATGTGGTAATCCACATAGGCGGAGTTATTCAATGTAATAATAAAGAATGGAATAATGAAGGATTCACCATGCATGCGACAGAAACCGCACAGACAGGTGATTCTCAATAGAATAATAAATACAGAATAATAAAGACGGAACCAGGTTCGGCGTAAAGCACATACAGGATGTTCCAACGGAATCGTAAATATGGAATAATAAGTAATGGAACCCGGTGCGGCGTAAAGCGCCATTGCATGAGGATATTCCGATAGAATATTAAATGCAAAGATAATAAGTAATGGAACCGGTCGGTGAAATTCACACAAGCTGAGGATATTCCGGCGACGAATAATAAAAAACGAATAATAAAAGAATTTCACCATGTATGCGATACTTCAGATAAATAGGTTATTCTTGCTACCATAAAATGATATCCTCTTACCACAATAATAACCTACCTTACTTAGCATGTGACTTGATTACGCTTGCTTTACTTTGTGAAATTCATCGTTTAAAAAAATGTGAAACCCCATAGATTTCAAACGCTTTCCATGTATATACAAACCACGCTTTACCCCCGTCCCCCAAGATACTTGCGGCGTGACATAGAAAAGTTATACTAAAATTTAATGCTCAAGACAAGTTTGATGAAGTCGGATTCTCATCTTGAGTGGCACGAGACCGATCTCTTGTCTAAAGACTCCATGAGTTGGAAATTCTTCCATCGACGATCAAGTACTGTCGAGGATCTCTAACAATGCAAGCTTTGTTGAGAAACCTCAATTTCTCGCTTGAAACAACCAGCGAAGATCCCTTCTTGTGATGATACACCATACTAGTTCTGTCTGAAGCTAATGGAATTGTCTGTTCTTGTAGACTGCTACAATCACATATGGTATAATGAGGTAACAGAACATAAATTTGGTGGACGTGGATGTGTATCTCAAGAGTACCCATCATACTCTATATCATGATTGGACGGTGGTAAGCCCTCCGGTATGGTCTCGAACTTGAAATTATCGAACCCGTTCACTCACGCATATCCTTTTGACCGGAGTAACCGCCGGTGGTTGAACTCGGTGTTGACAAAGGTGATATAAAAGCTTCTTGAGTGGAGAAGCTTGGCTACAGACATTCTGAGGCTTACATGGCCTTGTACCCAATGGATAACAGTTCTTTCACCGCGTGTTTGGCAGCGCTCGGACGGCGTCAGTTATAAGCTTCAACTCATTGGCGGCGGTGGAAGTGGTAAGGTCCGACTCGTCGTGGCCGTCGATAGCCCGCGCAGTGGCCGTGTCGTTTGCCATATTTGATTTGAAGCTCACCGGTTGAGTTGAGTGTGTAATGTAACGGCGGCTACGACAGAGTTTCCACCGGAGAAGACAACGAGGTCAGTTGTTCCGAGCTGGCCGACAAAGGTTCGGTGATTGGTCATCAACATCGGTCATGAAAAATGATGTGCCGGAACTGTTTGATGGTCGTAGTTTGTTCGGTGTGAACCACCTCTCCTTGTCTTTCTCTTTTGGATCCTCAAATGGCTGCTGCAGCTCTCCTCCATAATACTACTATTGTTCTCCCTTTAAGAAGAGGAGAGAGAGCACAAAACACTTCTCTCTCTTATCGTCCATCTTTATTTGATCCGTTTACAAGCCTTCCCGCCGGCTTCTCAGATACGAAGGCCTGTTCCTTCTTTTCGCCCAGTACGGGGAGTCAGGGAGAGAATGAGGAGAAAGAGATTTTGATCAATTTCCCTTGTAAAGAAATTATGTCCCCCTCCTTAACAATACTACCTTTGTTATATAGTGAGAGAGAGCAGCCTGAGTTCTGTTATCCAAGAAGAAATATATGTATCCCTTATTTTTTCTTCCTCACTTTATTTCTTTTCTCACTTTATTTCTTTTCCTTCCCCCACATGCACATGCACATGCACATGCACATGCACATGCACTTGTTTATCCTTCTTTTATTTTATTTCCCCTGTGACTGAAATTACTAATCGCATGCTACTTTAATAACAGTTGATTGAAACACGTTTTAGCAACTTGTACGTAATTTATGCAAATTATAACCCCATATGATTTGATATATAAGTATAACTCTTTATGAACATATCTCAAAGCAAAAAATAAATAAATAAATAAATAATTTCAAATATACCTTTAAATTTAAACCTTTATCAATTTAATTATTCACAAAAATAGAAAATTGAATAATTTTTATTTCATAAAAATTCGGGGTCTCACAATCTCCCCTCCTTATGGAATTTCGCCCTCGAAATTTACGTACGTACCTGATATTCGAAGAGATGAGAATACCTTACTTTCTTTTCAGATTGTACCTTCCCGGTAATTTCCCCTGCATCGTAATTTTTCCATTGTTCATCTCCTGTATTTCAGATATCGTTCTAAAATATACCTTCAAAACAAAGGTTAATTGACATATCACAATTTGTCAATTTATCAAGTAAACAATTTCAGTTTAGGTAAGTCACACCCTAACGAAGTATATTACTTGTCTCTCCCCTCCTAGTTCTAAACTAATATCTCCGCCAGCGACCATATCCCTAAGCTCTGATACCAACTGTGACTTTTATCCTTTAACCTAGATAGCACCTCACAATGATACCTATCAACTTGTCATCGTCATTCACGACGCCGCCTACTCTGATGAGTCCGGCGGTGCATTCCACACAAGGAAGTCAACAACGAAAGGATCGGGGCTCTTTACTTATGGCTTGATATAACAGTGATTAACTTTAGGGTTTGGTTACTTTGAATTCGTATAACAGGTTGGTTAGGAATATGAAAGCTAACAACCTTACAAAAAGAATAATAAGTAGTTAATCAATCATTTTCAAAAATTACCTCAAAGGCAAGTATTTTCAAAGAGATAAGATCGTGAAAGTGTTTATTTGAAATAACAAGATTAATAAACAAAGTGGAGGTAACGAAGGTTTCTCCCAACGAAGTTTGATAGATAAATCAAAGTCTAATTTTTCCGAGTCAAATTTAAACATTGAACACAACTAGGTATAATAAAAAGTGGGTAGAACTTGTATTGAATAAAGTATAGACTTATAATAATTTATAATTAATTTACCCGTAATAACCGTTAAGGATTCTCGATAAACGCTCTCGCTTAAATTACCGAAGTTTGACTTTTACTATAAGGTACATTCCACCCTTAAGTGCTTCTTCACATTCCCGATCCATGATTTGAATCATTATTTCTCGATCCATATCGAATTCGGGTTGTAGCTATGCATGTGGTAATTTGAATTCGATGTTGGGTTCTCCCAATTCTTTGTCCAAAAAGTAAAGTCCATTTCATCTATTTTGGCTTTATTGGATCGGACGTCTTTTCTACACTATCTATCAACGTTGTGCAGTGACTTTTACCCATGCATCGTCTATTCTCCTTCGTTCGCTTTTTCTTCTTTTCAAATTTGATCTTTGATTTTTAAATTCTCGATTCCAACTTTAATATCTTACACCACGCCAAAGCGTGATTTTGTTCGAGCATCACATATCGGGTAACCCAATTTTGAATTGTTGTATCCCTTTGTTCCACAACCGCTTGCCGTTCTTCAACTCGTTCTTCTAGCTCACGAACACGATTTTGTAATTCTAAGTTTTGATCATAAATTTCTTCTAACCAATTCTCCTCAGTTCCTCTTCTTCCTCTTCTTCCTCACTCTCACCTACTACATCTCGCAACTAGCTCGGGTGCAACAATTAGTTCTTCATTCACTACGTGGATATCTCTAATTTGTTCTTCGTCGACGACAATCGCATTAACACGATTAGTGATTAAAGGTGTCACAACGGTCACATTCACTCCATTGTGAATATTTTAAATTTGCCATTTCCAAACACCGCCACAACACAAGGGTTAATTAATATATCAAATATTATCCCTATACCGAATTGACCAATTAAATAACAAATAAACTTAGGTAGGTCATACTAGCGAAGGAATTCCCGTCTCTCCCCTCCTAGTTCTTATCTCGCATCTTAGCAGGATCATATCCTAAGCTCGATACCAATTGTGGCGCCCCCAAAATTAGGTATACGTCACCCATCTTGGGTCGCCACTTACATGGTACATAAATTCAAATACAAACTTAATTATACAGCTGTCGTGTAAAATACGACAAAACATAACTGAGATTTTAAACAGGAATATTGCCTTCTAGACAATATCCATTCTCAAATAGAGTCCTCGTTATATTTATTATCACACTATTTTACATAATAGGACACCATCTCGGACCATCACTCCTTTTCCCTGTTATCCCCGCTCGACCCAGCTACACTCTTATTACCTGAAAGGAATTGTGAAGCAAAAGGGTGAGCACAACAAGCCCAGTAAAGAATATCATGACTAAAGATAACTACATTATCAATAGCTTTCATCAATAATAAATCAGAGATTTAGAACATATGGTAGATGATAAAACTTTAATTTCAACCATAGTTGCAGCGGAACGAGCAATCCATTAGAAGAGTCAAGTAGAACATAATGTCTACTATCTCCTCCAAATTAAAAGTCCATCGTTAATATTTCATTCCTGTAATACTCATCAACAGTTCTTTGTTGTACCCAAGACAAAGAGAACTTTCATCACCTGTATTCACCTGAACCACTAAAGATTTTAATTAAGTTCACAATTCATATTTATAATCATGTAAATCAATAGTTTTTCCTTGCCACAAAGGATTAATAGAATGTTTACTCAATATCCTTACCCCAAGGCTAAAGATATTCAAATGTAATAACAATGATCATACCAATCAGTTGTCTACATTTGTACAACGTGCTAAAGATATTCAACTATAAAACTAATCGCTGAGACTCAGCTTAAAAATAATTCCCATCATCGAATCATGGATAAAGCAGATTACCAAGATATTTGATGTCTTGGGATGCTCCGAGGAGCAAAAGGTTCCCTTGCACGCCTTTATATTTGGCGGAGAGGCGATTCTTGGTGGGAATCCAAAGCGTACTCAACTTCTTTCTGCATTGAAGATATCTTGGGAGAAGTTCCAGGAGGCATTCAACGACAAATACTTTCACGAAAGTATTCGCCACATGAAGGAGGTGGAGTTTATCAAGTTGGAACAAAACAATATGACCAGTGTCGCAATACGAGACAAAATTTACGGAGTTATCCCGGTTTGCGTCCCACTTGGTGGATAATGAAGAGAGAATGGCGCGAATGTTTTTAAGAGGTTTGAAGCCGGAGATACGTCAACATCTTATTTCTCATAAAGCGTGTTTGTATTGAGATGTTGTAAATAGGGCTCGATTAGTGGCGTAGCGATACGAGTCAACCTTAACTAAAAGAAGCGGTAAGCAAAATTATAATACCGGTGAGAGTAGTCATCGAGCGGTGACAACAAGTGTGGAGGAATCAACGGGCGAGATATGGTAACCACGCCGGTGGTAATCGGCCAAAACAATAAGAATGGACATTTCAAGAAAAGGAGATTCAATGATGATGGAAAGACGCGTCGACCAAAGACCAGTTGTTAAGGAAGGAGAAAGACCACCTATCATATGCTTCAAATGCTTGAGGAGAGGGACACATCGATCCGAGCTGCGCCATGCCAGTCAAAGCATGTTATAATTGTGGAAGAGAAGGTCACTTAGCTCGATTTTGTCGCCATCAAGACAAATTCAACTAGGATGGAGGCACCAAAGGCCGCTCCAGAAAAGTCAAAACCTAATTAGTGCAAGGAGGCGTTTGTTGTGACCTCCCGGAGAGCAAGGAACCCGAATGAGGTCATCACGGGTAAGCTTATCATAAACTCTAATGAAGTCTATACTTTATTTGATCTGGGTTCTACCCATTCTTTTATTTCTCCTACTTGCGCTCATCGATTAAATTTGACTCAGGAGAAATTAGACTTTGACTTATCTGTGGAAACTCCGTTGGGAGAAACCTTCATTACATCCTTTGTTTATAAGTCTTGTTTGGTTCAAATCGATACCCTCACATTACCGTCGATCTTATTTCATTAAAAATACTTGCATTTGGCGTGATTCTAGGGATTGATTGGTTAACTACTTATCATACAAAAATTGATTGTTTTCGTAAGGTTGTTAGCTTTCATATTCCTAATCAACCTATTATGCGAATTCAAACGACCAAACCATTAAAATCAATCACGGTCATCTCAAGCCATAAAGCTATTCCGTTTATTAAAAAGCGGATGTCAAGCTTTCTTAGCTCACGTCATGATTTAAACAAAAATACGTCGGTTTTGAACGATATTTCAATTGTTAATAAATTTCCGACGTATTCCCAGAAAGACTTCACGGCCTACCTCTAGGCGTGAAATTGAATTTTGTATCGACCTTGAACCTAGTACAAAACCTATTTCCAAAGCCCCATATCGAATGGCTCTATTGAACTTTAGGAGTTAAAGACCCAACTGCAGGAATTGTTAGACATTGGCTTTATTCGTCCCTAGTACTTCTCCTTGGGGTGCTCTGTTCTATTCGTGAAGAAGAAAGATGGGAGTATGCGACTTTTGTATTGATTATCGGGAGTTGAATCATGTCACCATCAAAAATAGGTATCCATTGCCACGTATTGATGACTGTTTGACCCGATTGCAAGGAGCCAAATTCTTTTCAAAGATTGATCTTCGTTAGGATATCACCAATTGAAGATTAGAATCGACGACATTCTAAAAGGCGGCTTTCGAGAACTCGATGCGGGCATTATGAATTCCTAGTCATGTCCTTTGGATTGACTAATGCTCCTGCGCCTTCATGGATATGATGAACCGAGTATTCAAGGAATATTTAGATCACTTTGTGGTCATCTTTATTGATGACATTCTTATTTAATCAAAAAAGTGAAGATCATGAGCAACACTTCGAGGTGACACTCCAAAAGCTTCGTGGATATAAGCTTTATGCCAAGTTGAAGAAATGCGAGTTTCGGCTTGAAGAAGTAGCATTCCTTGGGCACATGGTATCAAGTCATGGAATATCTGTTGACCCAAAAGATTGAAGCTATTCAAAATCGGGAACAACCTAAATCGATGATAGAAGCGTAGCTTTCTCGGTTTAATTTGGTTATTATCGGAGATTCGTGGAAGGATTTTCTCGAATCGCTACTCCATTGACTTCGGTGACTCGAAAAGATACAAAGTTCGGTTGGAGCGAAGAATGTGAGAAGAGTTTTCAAGAACTCAAGAGGAGACTTATTTCAAAGACTGTTACGACAATACCATTTGGCTCGGAGGATTTGTCATCTACAATGATGCTTCGAGCAAAGGGTTGGGATGTGTTCTCATGCAACATGGAAAAGTTATAGCTTTATGCCTCATGACAACTCAAAGAATATGAGAGGAATTATCCTACTCATGATCTAGAGTTGGCGGTATGTTGTCTTCTCAGACTTAAAATTTGGAGGCATTACTTGTATGGGGAGAAAGTGGAGATCTTTACGGATCATAAAAGCCTCAAATATTTCTTCACTCAAAAGGAACTCAACATGCGACAACGACGTTGGCTTGAACTATTGAAAGATTATGATCATACCATCCAATACCATCCTGGAAAAGTGAACGTGGTAGCTGACGCATTGAGTAGAAGATCATATGCAAGTACGAGTGCGTTATTGTCAATGCAAAGGCCCATTTTGTGTGACTTGCAAAGGATGGAGATAGAGTTAAAGACTCTAGGGACGCATGTGATGATAGCGAGTATATGAGTAGAAGCGACTTTAATCGATAAAGTTAAAAAAGCGCTCAAGCTCTGAGCACGGAGGTGATGCGTATGAGGAAGAAAGTGCAAGAAGGTGCTATCTAGGAAGCAAGAATCGATGAAGAAGGAATACTTGAGTCAACTCCGGACTTTGTGTTCCTAACGACCACGATTTAAAGTATAATATCATGATGGGGCGCCTGACACACCATTTGCAATCCATCACGGGAGTACCAAAATGTATCGTGATATTCGTCATACATTTTGGTGGAGCAATATGAAGAGAGAGATATATTTGTTTATCTCAAGGTGTCTAACTTGTCAATGAGTTAAAGCGGAGCATCAAGTACCAAAAGGTCCATTGCAACCACTTGAAATTCGAGAATGGAAGTGGGAGCACATTACCATGGATTTCGATACACGGTCTTCCTAAGGTTTCTCAAGGCATTGATGCGATTTGGGTCATTGTTGATAGATTGACCAAGTCGCTCATTTCTTACCGACACGAGAAACTTATACACTTGAACG
The DNA here is from genome assembly GCA_020205615.1 of Panax quinquefolius. NCBI lineage: Eukaryota > Viridiplantae > Streptophyta > Magnoliopsida > Apiales > Araliaceae > Panax > Panax quinquefolius. The sequence goes on from CM035152.1 coordinate 113,526,536, forward strand.
TCTTGCTCAGTATGTATATAAACGAGATTGTAAGGCGCATGGTATGCCGGTATCCATAGTTTACGATCGAGACCCAAGATTCACTTCACGATTTTGGGTTGGTTGCAAAAAGCTATGGGCACAGACTTACGATTTAGCTTCGGCATATCATCCTCGGGACAGACGGACGATCGGAGAGGACTATTCAAACTCTTGAAGATCTATTAAGACTACGTGTCCTTGATTTCAGGGAGTTGGGACAAGTTCTTACCATTGGTGGAGTTTTCCTACAACAACAGTTATCAAACAAGTATTGGCATGGCTCCATTCAAAGCGTTGTATGGAAGAAAGTGTCATTCTCCAGTATGCTGGGATGAGGTGGGTGAAGCAACGTTGTTGGAACCCGGAGTTAAATACGTATGACTACGGAAAAGATTCAAACGATCCGACAATGCAGTATAAAAACCTCACAAAATCGATAAAAGAGTAAATGCCGATCTTCATCGAAAGGATGTGGAATTCGATATAGGAGATCATGTGTTGTTAAGAGTTGCTCCATGGAAAGGAGTTACAAGATTTGGAAGAGAGGAAAACTTAATCCTCGATTCATCGGTCCATTTTAATCCTCGATCGAGTAGGGGCGTGGCCTATAGACTCGCTTTTACCGCCAAATATGTCTCGTGTTCATAACGTTTTCACATATCCATGTTACGTAAATATGTGAAAGACCCGAACCATATTATTGAGTTAGAACCCAGGACGAAATAGCGAGAAGATTTGACGTATGAATAAGTTCTGTTCAAATTTTGGATAAGAAGGAACATATTCTACGCTCCAAGGTTATACCTCCGATCAAAGTTTTGTGGAGGAACCACGATGTTGAGGAAATGACTTGGGAGTTAGAATCGAAATGAAATCAAGGTATCCTTACCTCTTCGACATACCAGTCGTACCCTAATTTTGAGGGCAAAATTTTATAAGAAGGGTAGGTTGTAAGACCCCAACTTTTATAAATAAAGATGAATTTTCTATAAATATTATTTTTGAATATTATGGAATAAATTTGATATAATGTTATAGTTGTGGGTAATATTTATAAATTTTGCAAAGTAAGCAAGTTGTTATAAAATATTCGGTTGGTGGGGAATATTCTTTTTTGTCGGGGAATATTAAATATCGACGGCTCAATCATTAAGTGGACCCCTAACGGAAGTATTATCGTAGTTAGAAAGCGACAAAATTATCTTTCTATAAAAATAACGGCGGAGGTGTTACCGTTAAAACCATTGAACTACCGTTGGTAAGCGTAAACTGATGTCTGGCGTGGTTGCATAGTAGCACTGCGGTATTGATTATTGATGCTTACGTGAGAAGTCACTTAGCTATACTCAATTATTCTCTGATAAGAATTGCATCATATCTCTTATATTATTGATTCAATTATTGTCACAAAGTATCATACGTATAATATGTTATATTATTAATTGAGACGACGAGTTATAAATGATTAATAATTGTTGAAAGATTAAAAATGTGTTGATTAAAAATAAAATGATTTGTGGTAATATTTATTCAATCCTTGATGTATATAAAAAGTCATTATGAGGGCGTTTGTGGTAAGTTTGATTATTTTATGGGGGCCCATATGTCATCATCTAAGAGTCTCTTCGTCGATAGTAATTACCTTTGTGAATAGTAATTACCATTGTGAATAGTAATTACCTTCGTCGATAGTAATTACCTTCGTCAATAGTATTTACCTTCGTCAATAGTAATTACCTTCTTCAATAGTATTTACCTTAAATCAATAGTAATTACCTTCGTCAATAGTAATTACCCCTTCGCAAATAGTAGTTGTCCTTCAATATTACCAAGAGTTAAGCGCCTCTTGATTGTTCCAAAGGTTAATTACCCCTTCATGAATAGTAGTTGTCTCTTGATATTACAAGAGTCATTTTGACCCCTTCGTTAAGACCAAGAGCCACCCTCGCTTTTTCTATAAATAGAAAGCTCATTCCTTCATTATTTCTTACGAATTCATTGAAACTCTAGAGAGAAACTATAGAGAGAAAGAAGAAAAGTATTCTCGCTACTTCACTTTTCCAATATTGATTCTTCTAAGGTAGGGAATATTATTTGTTGTACTCGTAAAGGGTGTTATTCTTTCTTATTCATGAAGAAGCTGTTATTATTCCATTGCTTATTATTCTATTGGAATAACTTTGATACGCTGGTTTACCCTATACTTGGTGACATTCTTCTATTATTCATTGGAACATCGTCATGCATGTGTTTTACAGGACTGGTTTTAAATCTTTATTATTATACATTGGAACATCTATCTCATGTGTTTTACTAACGGACTAGGTTAAAATCTTTATTATTATTACATTGGAACATCACATGCGTGTGTTTTACAGGACTGGTTAAAATCTTTATTATTATACATTGGAACATCACATGCGTATGTGTTTCTGGCACGGACTGGTTCCGTTATTTATTTATTCTGTTGGAATAACTTTTGCTGTCTGATCTATCGCATGCATGGTGATTTCTTTTGTTATTCCATTCTTTATTATACCCAGTTGGTTAAAACTTTGACTTCTATACTCCAAAAAATTAGTAGAATATCCTTGATATTTGCGTTTCATCCAGTATCTTTTTATGGAAATATTCTTCTGATCATTCTTGAATTTTACTCTACAAAACAGTATCATGTTGACAATTTGGACGTTAATAATTCCTGGATAAAATAATTCTTGAACTTGTTTTATTGAATTCTTATATCATTATCATCATCCTCATGTTTATATTATGTTGAAAGTCATACATGGCTGTAGTGCATAGATGGACTTGGTATGATTATGACCAGAGACTATTGATTGTAATCATGGTAGTAATGTTACAAATGATGTGATAAAATCCTCGATGTAGTAGTGCATTGATGGGACGATTGTTGGCATGATCATGACCATTAATGAATACACAACTATTCTTGGCACGTAGTGCATGAATAATTGTGGTCGTGATACTAAAGAATATCCTTGTCAGAAAAGTGCGGGGTGATTCGATGATGTGGAATATTTATTAAAAGTGAGTCTCGGCTATACTTGATGATGAAAAACCTTTTAAATCATAAAAGATAGTAGATTTTATTTTTTACTTGACTCTTTTAATGGATTGCTTATTAACGCTGCAGATTAAACTTGTTATCTATTGTATTTTATTAGTTTAACATTGTTGAAGGCTAATGATAATTTATTACGCATTATCTTAGTCATAATATTTCTTATTGAGCTAGTTGAGCTCACCCTTTCTTTCCTTTGTTCTCTTCGTAAAATGAGAATATAAATTTGGGACGAGTCTGGGAGCGGAGTAATGGTCCGGAGGATAGCATTAGTAGTCCTCACTATTACGTGAAATAGTGTGATAATAATTGTAATGAGGACTCCTTTTGAGTTTGTATAATATCTAGTAGACAATATTTGTATTCAAACTCACGCGATTTATGTCGTATTGTATACCACAGCTTATATTAGTAAGTTGTATTTAAATTACATACCATGTATGTATCCGACTACCCAAGATGGGTGATGTATACCTAATTTTGGGGGCGTCACAATATTAATTTTTATCAAATTAGTTTTAATTTAAACATTTTATTTATTTATTTTTATCTAATTTAATTCTCTTTTTATTTTTCTTTCTTTTTAGGTACCATGGCATAATTTAATTATCAATGGCCGTATACGAGAATGACTCAGCTAAGGGGAGCGGAGATTGATGGACTCGTGACACTTTCTGCATTGTCAGCACAAATTGAGACACTTTCAAAGAGGTTGGACGCTTTTGCAGCACAACGTCGTCAAAGTGTGGCGGTTAATTGTGATTATTGTGCTGGAAATCATCCGAGTCATCAATGCACCACCAGTTTCGAGCTGGTACCATATGGTGGTGATTACCCCAACAATTATGTCTATCCCAACAACTATTATCAAGATTGGGGGTATCACCCAGATTTTTCATGGAGCCATACGTATTAAGATCAATTTTATGTTCCAAATCCAACATACCCACTGAAGTTCTTATGTCCACTTCCACTACAGCAGGAAGAACATTTAAATTTAGAGGAAATTCTATCCAAGTTCATAGCTTCAAGTGAGGAGAGGAGGATTAATCAAGATATATCGAGTCAAAATTTTGCGAACTAGATGGAACATCTACTTAATGCCTCACACATTTGTCCTCAATACACTTGGCTCTATGACATGGATTCTGAGACTGATGGTGAGCCCGAACCAAATCTGGAACTAGATGTGCCAAATGATATAGATGTTGAAAGAGAGGAGACACTTGGGGACCATGAAAAGGAAGTCGGGGAAGATCTAACTTTGAGTTCCAACGAAGATGAGCCGATTTTGATAGTGACCCATGTACCTTCTCCACCAAAGTTCAAGAATCTGGGAAGTTTTGCAAAACCATGCCCAATTGGCAGTCATGTCATCAAAAAAGCTCTTTGTGACATGAGAGCTAGCAAAACTTTAGAGCCATGGTGGGACGAGAAAGGGAAGATATAAGAGGAACCTATTGTGTTTGATAAGCATCCATGCCATAATTTGATCACAGACACAATAGGGAAAGCACCTAGTGGTTTCCCGTACTTAATGGGGATCCTATCTAAAAAGATCATGCTAGGTGACTTAAATTCAATGGCCATTACAAATGGGAACCTCCCAAAAGAGACATTGCTACTGATGGATGGAGGATTCCTCAATTTTCATAGGGGAATTGGATAAAGAATTGAAGAAGTCAGGTTGAGACTATAAAACAAGCGCTTATTGGGAGGCAACCCAAGTTTTATTTTTATTTTTAGTTTTTATTAGGTTTTATATTAATAGCTTTGAATTTGCATTTATTTAGGATTTAATAAAATTGCTTCTATTGTGGGTTGACAGGTTATTCAAGTCAAATTCAAGTGTGGGACCTAATTTGTTCCATGTGCCTAGCATATTCTCCAAACTTAGCGGACAAGGAGGAAGATTGCTATATTTTCAGGGAAGTCCTCTGCTTTAATTTTTCCTATTTCAGCCATTGAGGACAATGTCTAGTTTAAGTTTGGGGGCATTTTAGTGTCGTATTGCATATAGTTTGTTATTTGCATTATAGTTCATTATTTTTACATGTTGCTTTTGCATGTAGTGTGCATATAATACATGGTAGTTAATTGCATATTCATATATGTGTTGCATTAGTATATGTTCATGTGGTATAATTGCATATTCTAGTTTTATTTGCATTTTAGGATTGCATGTGCATAGCAGATTGTGGCATTTAGGTTATGAATATGTTTTAGATTGTTATAGTTTTATCACGTGATTCCAGCTGTTAGATAGTTAAGTATATTTTGAACCAATGATGAGACTGGAATTGCATAAACAAGTTAGTACAGATTATTAAGCCTTTGATGTGTTTTTTTGTCTTAATTTAAATCTTTATCTGTTGGAAACTGTTATTATCAAGATAGCACATGTTAAGAAATGACCATGTTGGCTGAGTAAGTCTAAATGGATATATAATGAATTTCTAAAGGATAATGCCAGTTAATGAAAGAATAATAAGGATAGGCAGTGAAGGCTGTAGACACTCGAAATTTTGCATTCCTGTTACTAACATTGTAGGAGGGCAGAATCATCTTTCGGAGATAACCCTGGAGGACAAAACAGTTCCAGAAATCCCACCGGAGAAGCCTTTTCAATCTCAGAGATAACCCCGAGATATTCAATCCCAAAAACAACACCGGGAGTTTCAGTCTCAACCTCAGAGATAACCCCGAGGAGCGCAGTTGCAGTTCCAGAGATAACCGAAGATGCTTATTTCAACCATTGCAGTCAGCTTCAACCTCGGAGATAACCCCGAGGCACTCAGTCCCAAACCCAAAGATAACCCTGGGAGGTCAGGCACACCTCAGAGACAACCCTGAGGACATCCAGTACTTGCAGCAGCCCAATCTCAAAGATAACCCTAAGCAACGACTGCTTTATCAGCTCAAACCAGAGATAACCCCGGTGAGGGACAAAATCATCATTTTTCCACTTCAATGCCACATGCGCGCCGTCTCAACACATTTCAACATACATTCCTCACAACAGTGTCCCACAAGAACCAAATAGCTGCAATCCCGAGTGACTACTACACAGGACAACACATCGGATGGAATTTAAAGCTTGAAGACCAAGGGCATGGTCCCATCTTCCTGACTTCTTACAACCTCTAATCCCATGTCATTTGTGTAGCTCTCGACAACAGCACTCTGAAACAAGTCTTATACACCTCAATCGGATGCCCAAATTAAAGTTCTGAAAGTTCCAGCGGACATCACGTTGCACGCATTGCACGCATTTGAGATGGTGGGAGGTGCAGGCGGCCCAAGCAGTGCATCTGCGGCTTCCGCAGTACACTCATGGCTCCCCCCTCTATAAATAGAGGGATTGGGGTGGCCATTTTGTAAGAGAAAAAGGGCAAGGAAGCCCTATCCAATTTGCTCTGTACACGCTATAAACTGAGTGTTTTCTCATTTTAAACACTTGTGAGCTCATATATTGCTATATTTTTACCGATGAGAACCGAGTGTTCATCCATTTAAAGCTATAGAAGTCTTCTTTGGCAGTCCACTGTAAGCCTTCTTACACCTTTCAAAGCCTTTTCTTCACATTTGCACACACACCGTTCTTCACGCGTTGAGAGTCGTGTTGCGTGTGTATGCGGACTTTGGATTCGTGGATTTTATTATTTATATATATATATATATATATATATATATAGACTAACATTATCGAGTTATGCCTCGATTGAGCACAGATTCACATCAGGAGTGTTTATTGCTATATATATATATATACTTATATATAAAGCTATTGGTCGAACTCATTTGATGAGCCCGGATTTATATCCAAGGAGCATTTATTGCTTTTATATATATATATATATATATATAAATTGTTGTCGGACTCTGTTTGATGAGCACGAAATTTATATCCCGGGTATTTCATCGCTTTTATATATATATATATATTTACATTTCATCGAGCTTGGAGTTTACTTTGTGGCCTTTTCTTTTTATTTATATTTCATCCTTTGGAGTTTACCATATGCGGTTGATCGGTTTTACTGCTTTATTTACATTTTGTCCCGCCTGGATTTTACTTCGTGACGGTTGATCGTATTTACTGCTTTATTTACATTTCCGATCCCCCACGGAGGTGCTTCGTGGTGGTTGATCTTGTCTCTTTATATATATTTACCGCTTTTATATATTTACATTTACAGTCCCCCATGAAGTTCGCTTTGTGGTGGTTAACAATCTGTATATATATATATATATATATCTTTTATATATATAACTGCTTATAGCTTTCATATAAATTGCTACATCATGTGAGCTAGGAATCATGTGATCACAGATTAGATCTTACGAATCTAGATTGGTTCACGTGATGGACATTTTTTAGCTATAGATAGCTTGTACATTATTCACGATTATTCGAATTTCCTTAGACGGCTCTCATGCGCCACAAGGAGTTCTAAGATCGCTATATATTTTATTTTCTCGAAGATGCCTCGCATCTCAAAAAAATAAAAGCAACTCAAGTTTAGAACATTTAATAAAATGAAAGTATCAAAGGCCTCAATTACTATTGAGCATAAGGGTTTGAAAAACCTCTTTTACAAAACATCATTGCTATGTCTTGTTAAAACTGAATTTTTACACAAATTCAAACCCTTTGTATATAGGTGTGAAAGAGGCATAACACTACTTCCAAATAATTGTACATTGACCCCCCCCCCCACACATTTATATATCAGTTTAATTGAAAAGTGGCGGTCACCGTGGTAACACGGATGTCGGGGGGTGCCTAACACCTTCCCTCTGCATAAGCAAGTCCCCGGACCCTAATGAATCTCGGTTTCACATACCAGTTTAACAGTGTTACATCACGTGGTCAATATGCAAACCTTTTATCGGTTAAGTTGGTGCAACCATTTAAAAATACCAACTGGCGACTCTTACAGTCCAATCGTCGTCATATAAATGTCAGACCTTTTCATAACTTATTTTTTCAAACAAATCTCACCTAACATGAGAACACCAAAAGGCAAGAACAAAAAAGGGACAATAAAAATCTCGACATCAACATGTGGCGACTCTACTGGGGACCCAATAAGAGGATTTAAGCCGCTACAACAAAACTTTTCAAAACTTTTATATACTTGTGTATGGATGTTGCATTTACATTTTGATGAATGTTTACGAATGCATTTACTTATTGCACTTAATGCTTTACACTATATCTGCATACGATATTAGTGCTTCGCACATGTCATCATTCCCATAACGATGAGACACGTTGCATGTGAATGTATGTTGTGTGGTTCCTCCACCAGGAGGCTATCCTATCGGTGTTTGATTACTGGACTCGTAGGGAGACTAATTCCAATGAGGCTCAGGAAAGGCACCACCCAGATTCGCTCCAGTTGAAAGACCGAATTAACTTCCTGTCAAGTAAATTACGATGATCTGGGAACCATCATGCCAAAAAGCCGCGAGAGTAACCTAAGATAGGTCAGCCTCTGATAAACCAAATGCGGAGGAAAGTCTCTTCATGCTTTCCATTTTCAATTACTTGTAAAGACAATTACTTGTAATTTTATTCCATGTCAATCTCTATGTAATGGAAAATATGAAGAATATGTGTACATGCATATTAGAGCTTACCATGCTATCTTACAAACAACTGACATCCGTTTTGCATGATAATACTACTAAAAATGAACACATTATAATAACATGTAAACATTTATACATTCCCTAAGACTAAACTACATAAGTTTTTATAGGGAAACAATTAGGCCTGTTACCCGATCAAAGTCCAAGAAAGCCATGAGCCTACAGCCAATTATGTCTTCATCTGACCAATCTAATCCTGCTCCTGTCTCTCGTGAGGAGTTTGACAGATTAAGTAAGCAAAATACAGATTTAGCTGTTCTGCTTAAAGAACTACACCAATCTACCCAGGGTCTACGAATACCCATACATACAGAATACTCTGCACATGGAGGAACACAAGGTGCGGATCAAGCAAATCCAATACCTAAGCTTCAGTTGGATATGTCCAACAAAATTCCTGAAAACACCCATCTCAAAGAAGATCCAGACACCGATGATATCTGGAAAAAGTCCTTCAAATGGAAGAGACCATCAATTTATTAAAGGGATTGGAGCACACGAGAGTGTCTCATATGTCGACCTCTGTATATTCCTTGGTGTTCATTATCCAGAGAAATTCAAGACTCTCAACTTTGAAAAGTATGATGGGTTGGGAGATCCTTACACACATTTGAAGGTGTTTATTGGAGAACTCGGATCTTATGCCGAGGATGAGAAACTCATAATGCAGCTGTTTCAAAAGAGTCTGACTGGAGAAGCCCGATCGTGGTATACCAGATTAGACAATTTTAAGATCCATAGATGGGAGGAGCTAGCTCATGCCTTCCTCAGTCAGTACAGCTTCCAGTCTCAGATGGCTCCAGACCGGTACCAAATTATCAAGGTCAAGAAACATGCCAATGAGTCTTTCCAAGAGTATGCTCAAAGATGGAGACGCCTTACTGCTCAAGTTATTCCCTCTATGACTGAGTCGGAAATGGTGATGACCTTCATAGACATACAAGAAGCTCCCTTCTATGAGAGATTTTTAGCTGGCATTGGCAAACCATTTTCTGAAATGATCAAACATGGAGAGATGGCTGAGATGGGATTGAAGTCAGGAAAGATCCAAGATCTAGCCGCTCTGAAAGCTATTTCTGAGCACATCCAGTCCGGAACTTATGGAAACAATCCCCAGAGGGTCTATAAGAAGAAAGAGGAGGATGTTTCCTTGATACTACAAGGTCAAAAAGGCAATCAGAGCATGCCTATCCAAAGGAGAAACTACTCCCCTTTTCAAGCACAGTCTTCCAATCCTACATTGCCAAAGGGTGGAGAAGTCCGACACAACCGAGTGTTCACACCCCTAGGGGATTCACTCGAGAATGTTCTCAATCTTCTAACAACTCAGAAGAAAATTACACATCTTCTTCAACCAGCCAACCCGAATGGGAAGGGTTTTAATGCTACACGGAAGTGTGCTTATCATGCTGGAGCGTCAGGACATGATACTCAGGATTTCTGGGCCTTAAAACACAAGATCCAGGATTTAATCGAAAACGGGGAGATTGTGGTGACTAAACCCAACCAACCTCATATGTAAGACAACCCTCTTCCTCAACACAAAGAAGAAGAGGTTAATATGATTAATTGGAGCAGTGGATAGAGTTCCAATTATGTTGTTGAATCTTCCCAAACCAACAAGGACAGTGCTGACAAATGGGATTATGCACAGTTCTAGTTTGTGATGGAATGAAAGATGAAAGCTCATTGTAAGCAAGTAGACCAATTGGCAGAACTGGTGATCCATCAGCACCAAGTCACACGCTAATTAGTCAGTCAAGAGCATGCTAGTCTCCTTCCTTTTGTTATTAATACTCCATCATCGCCTTCAGAAAGTGAAACACTGGAGGATAAATTTGCAAAAAGAGCAAGTGCCAAAGCCCATCGGGATTTTTCCAATAAGAGGGAATTTACATACCTTGGCCAACCTATGGAGGAGATATTTTAGATGCTGATTAATGAAAGAAGAATTACATCCCTTCTCCCTCTAATAAATCCCCGTTCAAGATGGTTCAATTCTAATGGAGTATGCCAGTATCACTCCCACTCTCGCGGTCACAGCACAGAAGAATGCTGGGTACTCCGCCACCACATTCATAATTTAATTAACAGTGGTGTCCTGCAGATGGCAGATGACGACACTTTGTTACTCGAGAGTGGGAACACATGTCCTAAAAAATGGAAGGACGTCGTAGCAGTTATATCCGCTGAGGATGATTTGGCTGCTAGACCACCCACAATACAATCAATTCAAATCAAGGGTGTTGACAATCCTTTGAAAGTGGCTACACCAAAGCCAATTTCATTGCCATCTAGGTCACAGTATCATGTTGTCATCCTAAAAAATGTTCCATGGAATTATGGAAAGGCTGAAGGATCTACATCACACACAACTGCTGCAGTGTCGAAGGAGAATCCACTCTATCTTCCCCACCGGGTGATGAAGCCTACCATCAAATCAAAAGGGAAAGTTCCCATTGAGAGGATTGAAGAGTTCCTCCATACTATGGGCCATAACAAAGCCAAAGTGGTTTTAAGCTTGAGAGAAGCTCCACAACAAATTTCCATTCTGGACTTGGTTTTCTCTTTCGAAGATCACAGGAAGATCTTGTAAGGGTCTTGGAAGAAGCCAAATTTCTGAAATTAGTAGATGTTGAAAAATTCCAACATCTGCTTGATCACATTTTTAACAACAATGTGATATCTTTCACTGATGATGACATTCCTCTCGAAGGGACTGGTCATTACAAGCCGTTGCATATAGTGATTTTGTCTTCCGGATATATGGTGGGAGGAGTTCTGACAGATATTGGTTCGTCTTTGAATATCTGCCTTTATGCCACCTTGGAGAAGATGAATATCAACCCCAAGAGGATCAAAAACAGCCATACAGTTATCAAAGCTTTTTATGGATCCCGACAAAATGTTGTTGGGGAAATTGAACTACCTGTGGAGATTGGTCCACATACATTCAGTGTATCCTTTCATGTGCTAAAAATCGCCACAGGATACAACCTGCTTTTAGGAAGACTGTGGATTCATATGGCTGGAGCCGTCCCTTCTACCCTTCATCAACAACTTAAATACATTATCAACAATAGCCTAATCACTATTAATGCTGAGCCAAAATGTCCTGAACAAGGTGACATACCACTCATCAGCTTCAATGTAGAAGTTGAGTCGGTCAGTTTTCATGCCCTGGAGGTGAGCAACACTCATTACCATCCCATTGGGGCATCACCTCTCATACCCAAGATTTTTGTCGAGGTAATGTCGGCCACTCAAGAGATGATGTCATTGGGTCATCAACCTAGACAAGGGTTGGGCAAAGATTATCAGGGCATTAAGTGCCCAATTCAAGTTCCCAGTCAAACAGGGACAACTAGATTAGGCTATTCTGCTAGCTCCAGTCACATGAATCCTCATAAGCACAAATAGATTCCTTCATCTTCAGCCATACGACGATTATCTTCACCTATAGATCCTGAGCCTGTACAGTCTCTGGTAAAGGTTCCTGCCCATGTTATGGCTATCCTATTCCCTAAACTGATATCGGTTAAAGAAAAAGAGGTCCTGATTCCTGATTCCTGATCCTGAAGTGGAAGAAAGGGAACGAAGATGTAAACAAGACATTGCCAGGAGTTTGTCTCACCTACGCATCCTTTTGCATGATGAGCACACAAATAGATACACTCCAAACGATGATTGTCCCGACATTATGGTCATTATTTGGAGAAGGAGGATGATGATAGCCACTTCATCACTGTTGTCCATCAGGAGTTCACCCTTGACAATTGGAGCATCGCTCCTTGCATTTTTCGACAAGGGTAAAAAGGACAGAAACTCCCTCTGCCCTATAGATAGCTTTAACTGCTTACTTTACTGTACAATATTAGCAGTTATTTTGTCAGTACATGCTAACACTTTGTATGATTGGACAGTTTCATATATTAAGTGAAAGCATATTTTGTTTCAGGACTCTGAACTTAGATGTGCCTATACTTGTTGATGAGGTGCCTTTTCTTCACAAGGATTGTAACTTTGATGAAAAGTTGAACTCAGACTTGATCGAAATACAAGAGGACATTGAGATACCTCAGGAGATTAAGGAATGGGTCAAGGATAAATCCAAACCAAATCTTGATCAAACCACCTCATTTAACCTCGGAACCTTAGAAAACCCTAAGCTAATCCTGATTGGTACAGACCTTACTCCAAACCAAAGGAATGATATGGTTACACTTTTAACCCAATTCTAGGATGTGTTTATATGGTCTCACAAAGACATGGTAGGTTTGTCCACTGACATCGTCATCCATCGCCTTCCCATTAAAGAGGGATTCAAGTCAGTCAGGCAGAAGCTCAGAGGCGATTAAAACCTGAGTGGAGTTTAAAGGTTAAAGAAGAAATTGTGAAACAATTTCAAGCCGGCATCATCATGGTGTCCACATACCCTGAATGGCTATCCAACATTGTCCCCATGCCTAAACCGGGAGGAAAGGTGTGAGTTTGCGTGGATTATCTGGATCTGAATAAAGCTTGCCTTAAGACAGCTTTCCCGTGCCATTTATCCACATACTCATTGACAATGCTGCTCAATATGATATGTACTCCTTTGCTGATTGTTTTGTAGGATACCATCAAATTATGGTTGTTGAAGAGGATCGTGAGAAAACTGTATTCATCACGCCTTGGGGAACCTTTTGCTATAGACGGTTGTCATTCGGCCTCATCAATGCGGAGCTACCTACCAACGGGCCATGATGGCTCTTTTCCATGACTTAATGCACAAAGAGATAGAGATCTGCGTGGATGACATCATTGTCAAATCCTGAAGGGAAGAAGACCACATAGACCATCTCAAAAAGCTCTTCAACAGGTTGTATAAGTACAACTTGAAGTTGAATCCAGCCAAGTGCGCCTTTGGCGTTAAATCAGGCAAGTTGCTAGGTTTCCTAGTCAGCCACAAAGGGATTGAGCTAGATCCCACCAAAATCCAGGCCATCACTGAAATGTCCATTCCTCAGACAGAGAAGGAAATACGGGGATTTTTGGGAAGAATCAACTTCATTAGCAGGTTCATTTCCTAACTCACAGCAACCTGTGAGCCTATCTTCAAGTTGTTAAGGAAGAACTCTTGCATGAAATGGAATGATGAGTGTCAAAAAGCCTTCCTTACAATCAAAGAACAGCTGGTCAAAGCTCCTGTTTTGGTACCTCCAAGGGATGAGGTTCCCCTGTTCATGTACCTGTCCATTAATGACAATGTCATGGGATGCATGTTGGGACAGAAAGACGATAGAGGCCAAGAGCGAGCTATCTACTACCTCAACAAAAGATTTAGCAGCAGTGAACACAAGTACACTCTGATTGAGAAGACTTGTTATGCTTTAGCATGGGCTTCTATGAGGTTACAACATTACCTCCATGGGCACACAACCCATCTCATATCCACGTGGATCCTTTCAAGAATTATTAATAAATGAAATTTATTTTCTTATTTATTATTTTGAAAAATAAGGGTTGATTTGATTAATGTGGATAGTTATGGGTAAAATACGCAAATATTTTCAATAAGCAAGTGGTTATAAAATATTCATTATCGAGAAGAATATTCGGAATATTCGTTTGGTCGTGGAATATTCGCATCCTCCACATCGAATGGAATATTTCGACGACTACGCAAATTTTTTAAATTTTGTGGGCCCCATAACGAAAAGGAAAGATATTCGGATGAAGAAAACGATAAAAATATAAGTTGTTTATAAATAAATTGTAAGTTGTTACCAAGTAGTTCTTTAGTTGTATAACGTTAATATCGATGAATACCCTGTTGGTTAAAACACACTAATACGCTAATTAACAAAAAAAGAAGACACCAGATTGCACCAATTATTGATTCTTACGTAAGAAGGCACTACTCAATAATTGTTACAAGAATTACTATTCAAGATTTTATTTTATCGATTCAATAATTCACGTATTGATATTTTATATTATCGTTGTTTCAATAAATTGTCATTACACAAGATTTTCCATTATCGAGCAATAATTCATATTATCCTAATAATATTATTAGATAACATTATTGGCAATGTCTAGAAAGTTCGTCTAAGGAGAGGTTTGGTCACCTAATCAAGCGCGCCAAGAAGTGAGAAATCCTTATCGAAAGCCCCTCTTTCCGGGAACTACCGGTCACAAGATCATGATTCTCAGAATATTATTTGTGAATAATTAATTATTGATTTATATGATGAGGAAAATATTGATTTTATGTGGATATAGATGGAGAAAATTTTAATGTGACAATTGTTGAAAATTAATATTTTATCTTTTTCTCGATAAAATAATTCATTTAAATATATTATTTTAATAATATATTAACGGTGATATTTTTATAATGAATGTGGGATATATGAGTATATGAGGAGGAAGAGTATTTTGTTGCATTAAATGTTTAAAACATGTTAAACATGTTGTGGACCCCATTTATCGATCGAAATTTGATTATAAACTCAGTAAAATCGTCCGCTTGTGGATTTTTGGCCAATTTTGCTTGGAATTTGGAAAACTTTCTTCGCAAAGTTGTAGAGAATTGAATTTCCTATAAAAAGTCGCGAGATTTGAATTTTCTGATAAAAGGGCTATTTATTATGAATTATTGAAGTTCAAGTTCAAATAATTGATTTTTGAAGTTTAATTATTTTTAATTAACAAAAAACGTTTTTTTTATTTTTGAAACTCATTTAACATGTGTTATGGTGGCTGAATTCAGAGATTCAAGATGGGCGAAGTTGTTTTAAAAATATATAATATTATTATATTAAATTTTCTACTTTGGTGTTCTAAGCAATTTCCTATAAATAGGTGCTTAGGTTAGAATTGAAAATCACACCGTAAACTCAAGTTTTCTCTCTATATTATCGAGTTTATTCTTGTGAGTATTTTGAGTATACTTTGAGTATTGCTATACTATGCAAGTTCAAGTCATAGCCTATATCCTGTTTCAACTAAGATCGATCTTTCGAGGTAAGTGGATGTTATTTTCTTCTCAAATGATATTATTTCTTCAATATCATTATGTCAAATATTGGTTGGAACTTTTTATCAAATTTGGAACTTTTTCATGTGGGGTTACTATTACTATTCATGAGTTACTATTCATTCAGTTACTATAGTTACTATTCACGAAGTTACTATTCACGAAAGTTACTATTCACGAAAGTACTATTCATTAAGTGAAGATGTTTTTTTTGTGGAATTTCTATTTTGGTGTTTGAGTTACTATTCACGATGATAAGACTATTCACGATACTCAAGACTATTCACTTAATATCAAGACTATTCATCTAAAAATGAAAATTTTTCTTTTCGTCTAAAATATCTATTCGGATACTAGCTTTGATCAGATCCATGTTTTGATCATTCTCGAATTTTACACCACTATGATTATTTTTGAGGTATTTTTGAACGGATAAAACAAAGTACTTAATCCTTAATCCTTAATCCTTTCATTTTGTTTCACCGGATTCGCTTTTTTAAAATATTTTTCATCATCCTCATTTTAAATGATGATATTTATGAATATCTTTTCATTCAGTAGGCAAAGATGAATGATTTTGATGAATATCTTTCGCCCAGAAAGAAAAGATGAATAATGTGTCGAGATGAATACGATCGAATATCTTCGCCCGAAAGCAAAAAGATGAACAGTGTGTTTAGATGAACATGATTAATCGATGAATATCTTTCGCTCAGAGAGCAAAGATGAATATTTGATTCTCAGATATATATCGATTGATGTTACAGGATAAAATATCGACGATGAACTTTTAAATTCATATATATAAGATAGTAGTTTGCATTCTCTACTTAACTCTTCTAATGAATTATTATTTCACATGTAATATTGATTTAAAAATTTTGTTGTCTATCAGATTCTATTAGATTTTTTCCTCGTTGAAGACTAACGATAATTTGTTGTATATTATCTTAGTCATAATATTCTTTATCGGGCTAGTTGAGCTCACCTTTTCCTTGTTGTTCCATTTTTCTTCTCGTGAGGCGCAGAATGTAATGTAGTACTAGCTCTGGGTATGGAATGAAGGTTCTAGAGAGAGTTGTTTAGTAGTCCTCACCATTTTTGTAAAATAATGTATCAATAATTATGATGGGGATTTATTTCATGGTGGATATTGTCTAGATGGCAATATCTCGTATTTAAACTCAGCTTATATGTTGTAATAATAAAGTCAGTAGTTATTTGTAGTTATTTCATGTATTTGGCGCACTCGTAATGGGTGGATGGAATGGACCTATTTTGGGGGCGCCACAGCTGGTATCGTAGCTTTAGGATATGATCTCCAAGTGAGATCTGGGAATAGAACTAGAGGGGAGAGACGAGTAAATCCTTCGCTAAAGGTGTCCTACCTAAGCTTATTTTTGTTAGTTGGTCAAGATATAGGATATTATGTGATATATCGATTTCTTAATTAACCCTTGTTTTATGACAAGATTTGAGAATGTCGAATCGAGAATATTAACAAAAAGGAGTAAATGAGACCGTGGAGATGCTCAGATTTACCAACGAGGAGAACGCAACAGTCGGGCAATGTACCTCCCGTGAACAACACCACCGAAAGCAGATGATGAACGAGGGATGTTTAGAAGCTTTTTAGCTCATGCAAAATCGCATTTAGGAGACTCGTGTTCAAAATACAGAGGAAATGATAGCAATTACACGGGTGGTCACAAACCAAGCAGCTCAAAGAGTTGGGACCACCTGCAATTTCTGGGAAAGCCGATCCGATTAAGCGAGACACGGGTCAAACAAATTACCAAGATATTCGATGTCTTGGGATGCACGGAGGAATGAAAGTTCCATTCGCTACTTTTTATGTTCCGAATGGCGAGGCAGACATCGGTGGGAATCAGGAAGCGCATGCATCCATCCAACGGCACTCAAAGATGTCATGGGAGACATTTCAGAAATAGCTCAATGACAAGTACTTCCCCGAAAGTATTCGGCTATATATGAAGGAAGTGGAGTTTATTAGATCGAGCAGTAATAATACGATTTGTCCCAAAGACGAGGCGTAAGTTCATGAGTTATCCGTGTTTGCACCTCATTTGGTGGAGAATGAGGAACGATGACGCGGATGTTTCGAGAGGTTTGAAACCCAAGATACGCCAAGATCTCATTTCTCATAAATTTTCTCTATTCGGGAGATGTTGTCAATGTGGCTCAAATTGTTAGAGCGAGATAACGAGTACGCTCAACCGAGGGACCATAACCAGATCATATCAAGATAAAGTAGCCATCGTAATAACGATAACCAAGGAGAAAGAAGAATACGGACAAAAGCAGAACCACTCCGTGGTAATCGTGGCCATGAAAATAGAAGAAGTTTAGCCTGGGAGGAGATTTTAAAAGAGGAGATTCAACAACCACCATGTGAAGACGCCGCCAAGAGAGAATCGGGTTCCAAGGGAGGAGAAAGACCACCGGTCAGAGATGTTACAAATGCGGAAAGAGGGACATATCACACCAAACCGCCCACAACAGCTTTAAGGTATGCTATAATTGTGGAAAAGAAGGACATATCGCCGAGATCAGACGATATTAAAACCCACCCATTCAATGAATGGTGACTCAAAAGGATGTCCCGTAAAAGTCAAAGTCAACGATTCCTCGAAGAGCGCTTTTTGTCGTGACCCATCAAAATGCGAGGAACCCGAACGGTTAGTACACAAGTTAGTTAATTATAAATTTTCTAAGTTTATACCTTACTAGATAACCCCATTCTACCCATTCTTTTATCTCTTTGCTTGCGCCAACGCTTGAACTCGACTACGGAGAAATTAGACTTTGACCTATTTATGGAGACTCCATTAGAGAAACTTTCATTACATCCGTTGTTTAAAAATCTTGCTTGATTCAAAGTGGCACTATCACATTACCGTTAACCTTATTTCTATAGAGATATTTGCTTTTGATGTGATTTTAAGGTTAACTACTCATCACGCCAAATTGATTACTTTCGTAAGGTGTTAGTTTTCATATTCCTAAGCAACCCGTTATTCAATTCAAGCAATCAAACCATCAGTAGTCAAACATTTTCATATCAAGCCATGAAGTCATTCGCTTATTACGGATGTCAAGTTTTCTTAGTCCATGTTATGGATTTGAATAAAGACACGCCGATTTGAATAATATTCCCGTTGTTATTGATTTTTCCCGACGTATTTTCAAGAATTTTCGCTTACTCCCAAAGCTCGATATTAAATTTTGTATCGACTTTGAAACCCTAAGACAAAACTCATTTCTAAAATCTCATATCGAATGGCTCCTATTGAACTTCGTGAGTTAAAAATTCAACTATAGAATTTGGTACCGAGCCTTTATCCGGTGACTTCCTTTGTGGAATGCACCCGCCGCATTCGTAGGGGACACATATATATTCGTACAAGCGATAGTAAACCGATAGGTGTCATTGTAACGCATATCCAAGGTGGGATATGAGTCACAGCTTGAGAACAACCTAAGCTTCAGAATCTAAAATACGTAGCTTTTAGGCTTAGTTGGTTGGTTATTATCTCGAGATTCGTTCAAGGATATTCTCAATCGCTATTCCATTAACGCAAATTTCGACAGTAGAGATACAAAATTCGAATGGAGCAAGGAATGTGGGAAGAGCTTCAAGAACTCAAGAGGAGACTCATTTCAAAGACATGTTCACCATGCCATCCCGGAAAAGCTTAACGTGGTAGCCGACGTGTTGAGTAGAAGATCGATACAAGTACGAAGTACGATATGTCAAAGACTCATTTCAGATAATTTACAAATAATAGAGATGGAGATGAAAACTCTAGTTACCCACGTGATGATATATTTAGTATAATCGACTTTTAATCGATAAAGTTAAAGTCGCTCAAGCTACACACCGGAGTCGATGAATTTGAAGAAGGAGGTGCAAGAAGTGTTATTTCAAAAGCGAGAATCGGTGGAGGTGAGGAAAGCTCAAACCTTCGATTTATTAATCCATTTAAAATTCTCGATCGAATAGGAACCGTGGGCCTATAGACTCGCTTTTTTTACCGCCAAGTACGACGCGTGTTCATAACGCTTTTCACGATCGATGTTACGTAAATATGTGGACTAACCAACCACGCTATCGAAGTTAGAACCGACGAGATAGCCAAGACTTAACGTACGAGGAGGTACTGCCAAGATCTTGGATAGAAAGAACATGTCCTATGTACCGAGGTTATACCACAAGTTAAAGTTTTGTGGAGAAACCATGCTATCGAGGAAATGACCGGGAGTTGGAAATGGAAATGAAAGCGAGGTATTCTCATCTTTTCAAACACTGTGTACGTGACGCCAATTTCGAGGACTTAAATTTCATAAGGAGGGAGGTTGTAAGACCCTCAAATTATTAATAAATGAAATTTATTTTCCTCTATTTATTATTTTGAAATAGTAAGGGTTGATTTGATTAATGTGGATAGTTATGGGTAAAATACGCAAATATTTAAATAAGCAAGTGGTTATAAAATATTCATTATCGTTTGGGAATATTCGCTTGGTCGTGGAATATTCATCGCTTTGGGAATATTCGCATTTACGCTAGCCTTTTTGTGGGCCCCATAACGGAAAGCGATTGGATGAAGAAAACGACAAATATAAGTTGTTTATAAATAACTACAGAAGTTGTTACCAAGTAATCATCGTTGGAATACCCTAAGTGGTTAAAAACACACTAATACGCCATTGTTAAACAAGAAGACACCAGATTGCACCAATTATTGATTCTTACGTAAGAAGGCACTACTCAATAATTGTTACAAAGAATTATCGCTCAAAGATTTTATTTTATCGATTCAATAATTGTCGTATTGATATTTTATATTATCGTTGTTTCAATAAATTGTCATTACACAAGATTTTCCATTATCGAAGCAATAATTCATATTATCCTAATAATATTATTAGATAACATTATTGGCAATGTCTAGAAAGTTCTCGCTCTAAGGAGAGGTTTGGTCACCTAATCAATGCTAGGCCAAGAAGTGAGAAATCCTTATCGAAAGCCCCCTCTTTCCGAAACCGTCGTCACAAGATTGTGATTCTCGTAATATTATTTGTGAATAATTAATTATTGATTTATATGATGAGGAAAATATTGATTTTATGTGGATATAGATGGAGAAAAATTTTAAAATGACAATTGTTGAAAATTAATATTTTATCTTTTTCCGATAAAATAATTCATTTAAATATATTATTTTAATAATATATTAACGGTGATATTTTTATAATGAATGTGGGATATATGAGTATATGAGGAGGAAGAGTATTTTTGTTGCATTAAATGTTTAAAACATGTTTTGTGTGTTGGTGGACCCATTTATCGATCAAATTTGATTATAAACCGTAGAAATCGTCCGCTTATGGATTTTTGGCCAATTTTTGCTTGGAATTTGGAAAAACTTTCTTTCGCAAAGTTGTAGAGAATTGAATTTCCTATAAAAAGTCGCGAGATTCGAATTTTCTGATAAAAGGGCTATTTATTATGAATTATTGAAGTTCAAGTTCAAATAATCGATTTTTGAAGTTTAAATTATTTTTAATAACAAAAACGTTTTTTTTATTTTTTTTGAAACTCATTTAACATGTGTTATGGTGGCTGAGTTCAGATTCAAGATGCGAGAAGTTTTGTAAATATATAATATTATTATATTAAATTTTCGCTTTGGTGTGTTCTAAGCAATTTCCTATAAATAGGTGCTTAGGTTAGAATTGAAAATCACACCGTAAAATCAAGTTTTCTCTCTATATTATCGAGTTTATTCTTGTGAGTATTTTGAGTATACTTTGAGTATTGCTATATACTGCAAGTTCAAGTCATAGCCTATATCCTGTTTCAACTAGTAAGATCTGATCTTTCGAGGTAAGTGGATGTTATTTTCTTCTCAAATGATATTATTTCTTCAATATCATTATGTCAAATATTGGTTGAAATTTTTATCAAATTTGAACTTTTTTTTCTGGGTTACTATTCATGAGTTACTATTCATGAGTTACTATTCACGAGTTACTATTCACGAAGTTACTATTCACGAAGTTACTATTCACGAAGTTACTATTCACGAAAGTACTATTCATGAAGCGTGAAGATGTTTTTTTGTGGAATTTCTATCTTTTGGTGTCTGAGTTACTATTCACGATATACAAGACTATTCACGATATACAAGACTATTCACTTAATACTAAGACTATTCACCTAAAAATGAAAATTTTTCTTTTCGTCTCTAAAATATCTATTCGGATACTAGCTTTGATCAGATCCATGTTTTGATCATTCTGAATTTTTACACCACTATGATTATTTTTGAGGTATTTTTGACATGGATAAAAACAAAGTACTAATCCTTAATCCTTAATCCTTGTCATTTTGTTTCACCGGATTCGCTTTTTTAAAAATATTTTTCATCATCCTCACCTTAAATGATGATATTATGGAATATCTTTGGCCCAGTAGCAAAAGATGAATGATTTTGATGAATATCTTTCGCCCGTAGTGCAAAAAGATGAATGTGTGTCGAGATGAATACGACCGATCGATTAATATCTTTCGCCCAGAAAAAGATGAATGTGTTTAGATGAACATGACTAATCGATGAATATCTTCGCCTCAGAAAGCAAAAGATGAATATTTGATTCCGTATATATATCGATTGATGTTACAGGATAAAATATCGACGATGAACTTTTAAATTCATATGTAAGATAGTAGTTTGCATTCTCTACTTAACTCTTCTAATGAATTATTATTTCACCATGTAATATTGATTTAAAATTTGTTGTCTATTGTATTCTATTAGATTTTTTTCCTCGTTGAAGACTAACGATAATTTGTTGTATATTATCTTAGTCATAATATTCTTTATCGGGCTAGTTGAGCTCACCCTTTTCCTTGTTGTTCATTTTTTTCTTCTCAGAGGCTAGAATGTATGTAGTACTACTAGCCTGGGTATGGAATGAAGGTTCTAGAGAGAGTTGTTTAGTAGTCCTCACCATTTTGTAAAATAATGTATCAATAATTATGATGGGGATTTATTTCATGTGGATATTGTCTAGATGGCAATATATCGTATTTAAACTCACAAAATATATGTTATATATGTAATGTAATAAAGTTGTAGTTATTTCGCATCATGTATTTGGCGCACTCGTAATGGGTTGGATGGAATGGACCTATTTTGGGGGCGCCACAGCTGGTATCGTAGTTTAGGATATGATCTCCGCGAGATCGGGAATAGAACTAGAGGGAGAGACGAGTAAATCCTTCGCTAAGGTGTCCTACCTAAGCTTATTTGTTAGTTGGTCAAAGATATAGGATATTATGTGATATATTGATTTCTTAATTAACCCTTTGTTTTATGACAAGATTTGAGAATGTCGATCGAGAATATTAACAAAGGAGTAAATGAGACCGTGGAGATGCCTCAGATTTTACCAACGAGGAGAACGCAACAGTCGGGCAATGTACCTCCCGTGAACAACACCAACGAAAGCGATGATGAACGAGGGATGTTTAGAAGCTTTTATAGCTCATGCAAAATCGCGACGAGGAGACTCGTGTTCAAAATACACAGAGGAAATGATAGCAATTCACGGTGGTCACAAACCAAGCAAGCTCAAAGAGTCGGGACCACCTGTAATTTGGGAAAGCCGGATCCGATCATGGCGACGACGGGTCAAACAAATTACCAAGATATTCGATGTCTGGGATGCACGGAGGAATGTAAAGTTCCATTCGCTACTTTTATGTTCCGTGGATGGAGGCAGACATCGGTGGAAATCTGGAAGCTGCATCCATCCAAACCGCACTCAAGATGTCATGGGAGACATTTCAGAAAATGGGCTTCAATGACAAGTACTTTCCCCGAAAGTATTCGGCTATATGAAGGAAGTGGAGTTTATTAGATCGAGCAGTAATAACACGACAAGTGTCCCAAAGACGAGGTTAAGTTCATGAGTTATCCGTGTTTGCACCTCATTTGGTGGAGAATGAGGAACGATGACGCGGATGTTTCGAGAGGTTTGAAACCCGAGATACGCCAAGATCTCATTTCTCATAAATTTTCTCTATTCAGATGTTGTCAATGGCTCAGCTTGTTAGAGCGAGATAACGAAGTACGCTCAACCGAGGGACCATAACCGTGGATCATATCAAGATAGTAGCCATCGTAATAACGATAACCAATGAGAAAGAAGAATATTTAGACAAAGGCAGAACCACTCGGTGGTAATCGTGGCCATGAAAATAGAAGAGTTTAGCCTGGGAGGAGATTTTAAAAGAGGAGATTCAACAACGACCATGTGAAGACGCCAGCCAAAGAAAGAATCGGTTCCAAGGAGGAGAAAGACCACCGGTCAGATATGTTACAAATGCGGAAAGAGGGACATATCACCCCAAACCGCCCACAACAGCTTTAAGGTATGCTATAATTGTGGAAAAGAAGGACATATCGCCGAGATCAGACGATATCGAAACCCAAGCCCAATGAATGGTGACTCAAAAGGATGTCCCGTAAAAGTCAAAGTCAACGATTCCTCGAAGAGCGTTTGTCGTGACCCCATTAAAATGCGAGAACCCGAACGGTTAGCACAAGTTAGTTAATTATAAATTTTCGCTAAGTTTATACCTTACTAGATACCGATTCTACCCATTCTTTATCTCTTCGTCATGCGCCAACGCTTGAACTCGACTACGGAGAAATTAGACTTTGACCTATTTATGGAGACTCCATTAGAGAAACTTTCATTACATCCGTTGTTTAGAAATCTTGCTTGATTCAGTGGCACTATCACATTACCGTTAACCTTATTTCTATAGAGATATTTGCTTTTGATGTGATTTTAAGGTTAACTACTCATCATGCCAAATTGATTACTTTTTCGTAAGGTTGTTAGTTTTCATATTCCTAAGCAACCCGTTATTCAATTCAAGCAATCAAACCATCAGTAGTCAAACATTTTCATATCAAGCCATGAAGTCATTCGCTTATTACGGATGTCAAGTTTTCTTAGTCCATGTTATGGATTTGAATAAAGACACGCCGATTTGAATAATATTCCCGTTGTTATTGATTTTTCCCGACGATTTCAAGAATTTTTCGCTTACTCCCAAAGATCGATATTAAATTTTGTATCGACTTTGAAACCCAGACAAAACTCATTTCTAAAATCTCACATCGAATGGCTCCTATTGAACTTCGTGAGTTAAAATTCAACTATAGAATTTGGTACCGAGCCTTTATCCGGTGACTTCCTTTGTGGAATGCACCAAGCCGCATTCCGTAGGGGACACATATATTCGCGCGATAGTAAACCGATAGTGTCATTGTAACGCATATCCAAGGTGGGATATGAGTCACAGCTTGAGAACAACCTAAGCTCTCAGAATCTAAATACGTAGCTTTCTAGGCTTAGTTGGTTATTATCTGAGATTCGTTCAAGGATATTCTCTAATCGCTATTCCATTAACGCAATTGACTCGTAGAGATACAAAATTCGAATGGAGCAAGGAATGTGGGAAGAGCTTCAAGAACTCAAGAGGAGACTCATTTCAAAGACATGTTTCACCATGCCATCCTCGAAAAGCTTAACGTGGTAGCCGACGTGTTGAGTAGAAGATCGATACAAGCACGAAAGTACGATATTGTCAAAGACTCATTTCAGATAATTTACAAATAATAGAGATGGAGATGAAAACTCTAGTACCCACGTGATGATATACGAGTATAATCGATTTTAATCGATAAAGTTAAAGTCGCTCAAGCTACACAACCGAGTCGATGAATTTGAAGAAGGAGGTGCAAGAAGTTGTTATTTCAAAAGCGAGAATCGGTGAGGTGAGGAAAGCTCAAACCTTCGATTTATTAATCCATTTAAAATTCTCGATCGAATAGGAATCGCGGGCCTATAGACTCGCTTTTACCGCCAAGTACGACGCGTGTTCATAACGCTTTTCACGATCGATGTTACGTAAATATGTGGACTAATTCAACCACGCTATCGAAGTTAGAACCGACGAGATAGCCAAGACTTAACGACGAGGAGGTACCACAAGATCTTGGATAGAAAGAACATGTCCTATGTGTGATCGAGGTTATACCACAAGTTAAAGTTTTGTGGAGAAACCATGCTATCGAGGAAATGACCGGGAGTTGGAAATGGAAATGAAAGCGAGGTATTCTCATCTTTTCAAAACACTGTGTACGTGACGCCAATTTCGAGGACTTAAATTTCATAAGGAGGGAGGTCAGAAGACCCCAAATTATTAATAAATGAAATTTATTTTCCTCTATTTATTATTTTGAAATAGTAAGGGTTGATTTGATTAATGTGGATAGTTATGGGTAAAAATACGCAAATATTTTGAATAAGCAAGTGGTTATAAAATATTCATTATCGTTTCTGGGAATATTCGTTTGGTCGTGGAATATTCAGATCGTTTGGGAATATTCGCACGATTTACCACGCATAGCCTTTTGTGGGCCCCATAACGAAAGTTTATGGATGAAGAAAACGACAAATATAAGTTGTTTATAAATAACTACACAGAAGTTGTTATCAAGTAATATCGTTGAATACCCTATGGTTAAAACACACTAATACGCATTGTTGAACAAGAAGACACCAGATTGCACCAATTATTGATTCTTACGTAAGAAGGCACTACTCAATAATTGTTACAAAGAATTATCGCTCAAGATTTTATTTTATTGATTCAATAATTGTCGCAGATGATATTTTATATTATCGTTGTTTCAATAAATTGTCATTACACAAGATTTTCCATTATCGAGCAATAATTCATATTATCCTAATAATATTATTAGATAACATTATTGGCAATGTCTAGAAAGTTCTCGCTCTAAGGAGAGGTTTGGTCACCTAATCATGCGGCTACCAAGAAGAGAGAAATCCTTATCGAAAGCCCCTCTTTCCGGAACTACCCGTCACAAGATCGTGATTCTCGTAATATTATTTGTGAATAATTAATTATTGATTTATATGATGAGGAAAATATTGATTTTATGTGGATATAGATGGAGAAAATTTTAAAATGACAATTGTTGAAAATTAATATTTTATCTTTTCTCGATAAAATAATTCATTTAAATATATTATTTTAATAATATATTAAATGGTGATATTTTTATAATGAATGTGGGATATATGAGTATATGAGGAGGAAGAGTATTTTTTGTTGCAATAAATGTTTAAAACATGTTTTGTGTGTCATGGACCCCATTTATCGATCAAATTTGATTATTTTGTAAAATCGTCCGCTTGTGGGATTTTTGGCCAATTTTTATTTGGAATTTGGAAAACTTTCTTCTCGCAAAGTTGTAGAGAATTGAATTTCCTATAAAAAGTCGCGAGATTTGAATTTTCTGATAAAAGGGCTATTTATTATGAATTATTGAAGTTCAAGTTCAAATAATTGATTTTTGAAGTTTTAATTATTTTTTAATTACAAAAACGTTTTTTTTTAAATTTTTGAAACTCATTTAACATGTGTTATGGTGGCTGAATTCAGATTCTTGGATGCGAGAGGAATGAATTTTAATATATAATATTATTATATTAAATTTTCTCGCTTTGGTGTTCTAAGCAATTTCCTATAAATAGGTGCTTAGGTTAGAATTGAAAATCACACCGTAAATCAAGTTTTTTTCTCTCTATATTATCGAGTTTATTCTTGTGAGTATTTTGAGTATACTTTGAGTATTGCTATACTATGCAAGTTCAAGTCATAGCCTATATCCTGTTTCAACTGTAAGATCGATCTTTCGAGGTAAGTGGATGTTATTTTTTTCTCAAATGATATTATTTCTTCAATATCATTATGTCAAATATTGGTTGGAACTTTTTATCAAATTTGGAACTTTTTGCTATTCATGGGTTACTATTCATGAGTTACTATTCACGAGTTACTATTCAGTTACTATTCACGAAGTTACTATTCACGAAGTTACTATTCACGAAGTTACTATTCATTTAGTACTATTCATGAAGCGTGAAGATGTTTTTTTTGTGGAATTTCTATCTTTGGTGTCTGAGTTACTATTCACGATACTAAGACTATTCACGATACTCAAGACTATTCAATAATACTAAGACTATTCATTAAAAATGAAAATTTTTTTTTTTCGTCTAAAATATCTATTCGGATACTAGCTTTGATCAGATCCATGTTTTGATCATTCTCGAATTTTACACCACTATGATTATTTTTGAGGTATTTTTGACATGGATAAAACAAAGTACTAATCCTTAATCCTTAATCTTTGTCATTTTGTTTCACCGATTCGCTTTTTTTAAAATATTTTCATCATCATCTCGCCTTAAATGATGATATTATATGGAATATCTTTGGGCCCAGAAAGGCAAAAGATGAATGATTTCGATGAATATCTTTTAGTGCAGTGCAAAGATGAATGTGTCGAGATGAATAATACGATCGATCGATTAATATCTTTCGCCCAGAGTAAAAAGATGAACAGTGTGTGTTTAGATGAACACGATTAATCGATGAATATCTTCGCCTCAGAAAAAGATGAATATTTGATTCCGTATATATATCGATTGATGTTACAGGATAAAATATCGACGATGAACTTTTAAATTCATACATGTAAGATAGTAGTTTGCATTCTCTACTTAACTCTTCTAATGAATTATTATTTCCGCATAATATTGATTTAAAATTTGTTGTCTATTGTATTCTATTAGATTTTTTCCTCGTTGAAGACTAACGATAATTTGTTGTATATTATCTTAGTCATAATATTCTTTATCGGGCTAGTTGAGCTCACCCTTTTCCTTGTTGTTCCATTTTTCTTCTCGTGAGGCTAGAATGTAATGTAGTACTACTTTCTGGGTATGGAATGAAGGTTCTAGAGAGAGTTGTTTAGTAGTCCTCACCATTTTTGTAAAATAATGTATCAATAATTATGATGGGGATTTATTTCATGTGGATATTGTCTAGATGGCAATATCTCAGATTTAAACTCTCACGCTATATATGTTGTAATAATAAAGTTGTAGTTATTTCGCACTCATGTATTTGGCTACTCGTAATGGGTTGGATGGAATGGACCTATTTTGGGGGCGCCACAGCTTGGTATCGTAGCTTAGGATATGATCTCCATGAGATCGGGAATAGAACTAGAGGGAGAGACGAGTAAATCCTTCGCTAAAGTGTGTCCTACCTAAGCTTATTTGTTAGTTGGTCAAGATATAGGATATTATGTGATATATTGATTTCTTAATTAACCCTTGTTTTTACGACAAGATTTGAGAATGTCGAACCGAGAATATTAATAAAAGGAGTAAATGAGACCGTGGAGATGCCTCAGATTTACCAACGAGGAGAACGTGCAACAGTCGGCAATGTACCTCCCGTGAACAACACCACCGAAAGCGTATGATGAACGAGGGATGTTAGAAGCTTTTTGCATAGCTCATGCAAAATCGCACGAGGAGACTCGTGTTCAAAATATGTGAGGAAATGATAGCAATTCACTGTGGTGGTCACAACCAAGCAGCTTCAAAGAGTCGGGACCACTGCACTGGGAAAGCCGGATCCGATCAAGGCGAGACATGGGTCAAACAAATTACCAAGATATTCGATGTCTGGGATGCACGGAGGAACAGAAAGTTCCATTCGCCACCTTTTATGTTCCGTGAACGAGGCAGACATCGGTGGGAATCAGGAGTTGCACTCCATCCAAACCAGACTCAAAGATGTCATGGGAGACATTTCAAAACAATTCAATGACAAGTACTTCCCCGAAAGTATTCGGCTATACGAAGGAAGTGGAGTTTATTAGATCGAGCAGTAATAACACGATTTGTCCCAAAGACGAGGCTAAGTTCATGAGTTATCCGTGTTTGCACCTCATTTGGTGGAGAATGAGGAACGATGACGCGGATGTTTCGAGAGGTTTGAAACCCAAGATACGCCAAGATCTCATTTCTCATAATTTTTTCTCTATTCAGAGATGTTGTCAACAGGCTCAAATTGTAGAGAGCGAGATAACGAGTACGCTCAACCGAGGGACCATAACCAGATCATATCAAGATAAAGTACCATCGTAATAACGATAACCAAACGGAGAAAGAAGAATACGGACAAAATGCAGAACCACTCCGTGGTAATCGTGGCCATGAAAATAGAAGAAGTTTAGCCTGGGAGGAGATTTTAAAAGAGGAGATTCAACAAACCACCATGTGAAGACGTCGCCGCCAAAGAAGAATCGGTTCCAAGGGAGGAGAAAGACCACCTGGTCAGATGTTACAAATGCGGAAAGAGGGACATATCACCCAAACCGCCCACAACAGCTTTAAGGTATGCTATAATTGTGGAAAAGAAGGACATATCGCCGAGATCAGACGATATCGAAACCCAAAACCAATGGGAATGGTGACTCAAAAGGATGTCCCGTAAAAGTCAAAGTCAACGATTCTCGAAGAGCGCTTTGTCGTGACCGGTCATAAAATGCGAAGAACCCGAACGGTTAGCACGGGTTAGTTAATTATAAATTTCAAGTTTATACCTTACTAGATATACCTGCTTCTACCCATTCTTTTATCTCTTTGCTCAAGGCCAACGCTTGAACTCGACTACACGAGAAATTAGACTTTGACCTATTTATGGAGACTCCATTAGAGAAACTTTCATTACATCCGTTGTTTAGAAATCTTGCTTGATTCAGTTGGCACTATCACATTACTCGTTAACCTTATTTCTATAGAGATATTTGCTTTTGATGTGATTTTAAGGTTAACTACTCATCACGCCAAATTGATTATTTTCGTAAGGTTGTTAGTTTTCATATTCCTAAGCAACCCGTTATTCAATTCAAGCAATCAAACCATCAGTAGTCAAACATTTTCATATCAAGCCATGAAGTCATTCGCTTATTACGGATGTCAAGTTTTCTTAGTCCATGTTATGGATTTGAATAAAGACACGCCGATTTGAATAATATTCCCGTTGTTATTGATTTTTCCCGACGATTTCAAGAATTTTTCGCTTACTCCCAAAGACTCGATATTAAATTTTGTATCGACTTTGAACCCCAGACAAAACTCATTTCTAAAATCTCATATCGAATGGCTCCTATTGAACTTCGTGAGTTAAAAATTCAACTATAGAATTTGGTACCGAGCCTTTATCCGGTGACTTCCTTCAGGAATGCACCAAGCCGCATTCTCCGTAGGGGACACCATATTCGCAAGGCGATAGTAAACCGATAGGTGTCATTGTAACGCATATCCAAGGTGGGATATGAGTCACAGCTTGAGAACAACCTAAGCTTCAGAATCTAAATACGTAGCTTTTTAGGCTTAGTTGGTTATTATCTGAGATTCGTTCAAGGATATTCTCTAATCGCTATTCCATTAACGCAAATTGACTCGTAGAGATACAAAATTCGAATGGAGCAAGGAATGTGGGAAGAGCTTCAAGAACTCAAGAGGAGACTCATTTCAAAGACATGTTCACCACGCCATCCTCGAAAAGCTTAACGTGGTAGCCGACGTGTCGAGTAGAAGATCGATACAAGTACGAAAGTACGATATTGTCAAAGACTCATTTCAGATAATTTACAAATAATAGAGATGGAGATGAAAACTCTAGTTACCCACGTGATGATATACGAGTATAATCGATTTTAATCGATAAAGTTAAAGTCGCTCAAGCTACACAACCGAGTCGATGAATTTGAAGAAGGAGGTGCAAGAAGTTGTTATTTCAAAAGCGAGAATCGGTGAGGTGAGGAAAGCTCAAACCTTCGATTTATTAATCCATTTGAAATTCTCGATCGAATAGGAACCGTGGGCCTATAGACTCGCTTTTACCGCCAAGTACGACGCGTGTTCATAACGCTTTTCACGATCGATGTTACGTAAATATGTGGACTAATTCAACCACGCTATCGAAGTTAGAACCGACGAGATAGCCAAGACTTTAACGACGAGGAGGTACCACAAGATCTTGGATAGAAAGAACATGTCCCATGATCGAGGTTATACCACAAGTTAAAGTTTTGTGGAGAAACCATGCTATCGAGGAAATGACCGGGAGTTGGAAATGGAAATGAAAGCGTAGGTATTCTCATCTTTTCAAACACTGTGTACGCACGCCAATTTCGAGGATTAAATTTCATAAGGAGGGAGGTCAGAAGACCTCAAATTATTAATAAATGAAATTTATTTTCCTCTATTTATTATTTTGAAATAGTAAGGGTTGATTTGATTAATGTGGATAGTTATGGGTAAAATACGCAAATATTTCAATAAGCAAGTGGTTATAAAATATTCATTATCGCTTGGGAATATTCGTTGGTCGTGGAATATTCAGATCGCTTGGGAATATTCGCATTTACGACGCAAGCCTTTTGTGGGCCCCATAACGAAAGTTTATTGGATGAAGAAAACGACAAATATAAGTTGTTTATAAATAATAACAGAAGTTGTTATCAAGTAATCGTTTGAATACCCTATGGTTAAAACACAATAATACGCCGCTTGTCGAACAAGAAGATATACCAGATTGCACCAATTATTGATTCTTACGTAAGAAGGCACTACTCAATAATTGTTAAAGAATTACTATTCAAGATTTTATTTTATCGATTCAATAATTGTCGCATTGATATTTTATATTATCGTTGTTTCAATAATTGTCATTACACAAGATTTTCCATTATCGGCAATAATTCATATTATCTCGAATAATATTATTAGAAAACATTATTGGCAATGTCTAGAAAGTTCGCCTAAGGAGAGGTTTGGTCACCTAATCAAGGCCGCCAAGAAAGAGAAATCCTTATCGAAAGCCCCTCTTTCCGGGAACTACCGTCACAAGATTGTGATTCTCAGAATATTATTTGTGAATAATTAATTATTGATTTATGATGATGAGGAAAATATTGATTTTATGTGGATATAGATGGAGAAAATTTTTAATGTGACAATTGTTGAAAATTAATATTTTATCTTTTTCTCGATAAAATAATTCATTTAAATATATTATTTTAATAATATATTAATGGTGATATTTTTACAATGAATGTGGGATATATGAGTATATGAGGAGGAAGAGTATTTTTGTTGCATTAAATGTTTAAAACATGTTTTTGTGTGTTTGTGGACCCATTTATCGATCAAATTTGATTATAAATGTAAAATCGTCCGCTATGTGGATTTTTGGCCAATTTCGCTTGGAATTTGGAAAAACTTTCTTTCGCAAAGTTGTAGAGAATTGAATTTCCTATAAAAAAGTCGCGAGATTTGAATTTTCTGATAAAAGGGCTATTTATTATGAATTATTGAAGTTCAAGTTCAAATAATTGATTTTTGGAAGTTTTAATTATTTTTAATTACAAAAACGTTTTTTATTTTTTTGAAACTCATTTAACATGTGATGGTGGCTGAGTTCAGATTCTTGGATGCGCGAGGAAGTTTTTAAAAATATATAATATTATTATATTAAATTTTCTACTTGTGTTCTAAGCATTTCCTATAAATAGGTGCTTAGGTTAGAATTGAAAATCACACCGTAAATCAAGTTTTTCTCTCTATATTATCGAGTTTATTCTTGTGAGTATTTTGAGTATACTTTGAGTATTGCTATACTTGCAAGTTCAAGTCATAGCCTATATCCTGTTTCAACTAGAAGTACTAATCTTTCGAGGTAAGTGGATGTTATTTTCTTCTCAAATGATATTATTTCTTCAATATCATTATGTCAAATATTGGTTGAACTTTTTATCAAATTTGGAACTTTTTCATGCTTGGGTTACTATTCATGAAGTTACTATTCACGAGTTACTATTCACGAAGTTACTATTCGAGTTACTATTCACGAAGTTACTATTCACTATTCAAAGTACTATTCACGTAAGCGTGAAGATGTTTTTTTTGTGGAATTTCTATCTTTTGGTGCTCTGAGTTACTATTCACGATACAAGACTATTCACGATACTCAAGACTATTCACTTAATCATTAAGACTATTCAATCTAAAAATGAAATTTTTTCTTTTCGTCTAAAAATATCTATTCGGATACTAGCTTTGATTGTATCCATGTTTTGATCATTCTCGAATTTTACACCACTATGATTATTTTTGAGGTATTTTTGGACATGGATAATTAAAGTACTACTAATCCTTAATCCTTAATCCTCTATTTTGTTTTTGATTCGCTTTTTTAAAATATTTTTCGGATTCTCTTTCTTTAAAAAATATTTTTCATCATCCCTAGCCTTAAATGATGATATTATGAATATCTTTGGCCCGTAGAAAGCAAAAGAAAGATGAAATGATCGATCGAAGAATATCTTCGCCCCAGAGTGCAAAGATGAACAGTGTTTAGATGAACATGACTAATCGATGAATATCTTTCGCCTCAGTGCAAAAAAGATGAATATTGATTCCGTATATATATCGATTGATGTTACAGGATAAAAGATCGACGATGAACTTTTAAATTCATATATGTAAGATAGTAGTTTGCATTCTCTACTTAACTCTTCTAATGAATTATTATTTCACGCATGTAATATTGATTTAAAATTTGTTGTCTATCATCAGATTCTATTAGATTTTTTCCTCGTGAAGACTAACGATAATTTGTTCAGATATTATCTTAGTCATAATATTCTTTACCGGGCTAGTTGAGCTCACCCTTTTCCTTGTTGTTCCATTTTTCTTCTCAGAGGCTAGAATGTAGCTAGAGTAGTACTAGCTCACCTGGGGTATGGAATGAAGGAAGGTTCTAGAGAGAGTTTAGTAGTCCTCACCATTTTTGTAAAATAATGTATCAATAATTATGATGGGGATTTATTTTTGGATGTGGATATTGTCTAGATGGCAATATCCCGATATTTAAACTCACGCTTATATGTTGTAATAATAAAGTAGTAAAGTTATTTCGAGATGCGGGATCATGTATTTGGCTTAATTCGTAATGGGTTGGATGGAATGGACCTATTTTCACCGGGTAAACCCTCACTCATTAACCTATGGGATGGAAGCAAGGTTCCCCATAGAGGTGGAAATGGAATCCCTCAGAGTGTTGATAGACGCTCAGCTGGATGAAGACTAATGGTTACAAGACAGGTATCACCAATTATCTCTAATAGACGAAAGGCGAAGTGATGTATCTTCCATGGTCAGTTATACCAACAGAGGATCGCCAGATCCTACAATAGAAAAGTCCAGCTACGGCAGTTTAAACAATATGACTTGGTTTTGGAGAAGATCATTGACAAACAAGATCAATAAAATGGAAGATTCACTCCAAACTAGGAAGGCCCATTTATTGTCAAGGAGGTATTGATAGGAGGTGCTCTCAGATTATAGGAAATGAATGGCGATGAATTTCCACAGCTCATCAACTCGGACACCATGAAACGGTACTATGTCTGAAGTTACCATCAAGCAAACATCCTAGTTTTGGATCACCAAATCCCCAGTCATTTCAGGTTTTCTAACCATTACTACACACAAAATTTCTTCATACCCATTTGCCCCATCAGGGAAACACACTCTTCAAACCAGCAGCCTGGTTTTCAGATCATTAGATCTTTCATTCCACTTCATTTCAAACATTTCAGGTTATCCCACCAGGGATTGAACCTTTCACACCCGTAGTTTTGTCCCACTACGGATAAGACTTTTCACACCTACAGTTTGTCCTGAACATGGAATCAAACTTTTTCCCTGTAGTTTGTCCTGAACACGGGATCAAACTTTTTTTGGCTGCAAATCGTCCTGAACATGGGGAAACTACGTCGACCTAATCTCCCCAATACCTGGGAGTACGTAGGAAACCATTTTATATGGCCCGGTCGCAAGAAAAAACAAAGCAACAAAAACATTTCTATACCCTTCTATACAAACAAAAATCATAAAAACATTTCTACACTTTCTTCCCCTTCACATACAGCATTGAACCTCTTATACCAAGTTCGAAATACGCAGACCTGATCTCCTCTTCAATAGGAGTATGTAGGTAGCCATTTATGGTTCGGTCTTACCCCTACCAAAACAAATACTTATCAAAGGTATTGGGATCAAACTTCAATCCATCACATTTTATCGGCTTTAGACCAAAGGGATGGAACTACCTAGCCTCCCTATAAATAGGAGAGTTGGAGACCATCTAAGCTGTGGTTGATTCCTGAAGGAGCAATACCAATCCATAAGAGATGGAACTATTTGGGATCTCCTCTTCAATAGGAGTACCGACAACCATCTGTGGTGCGGTGAATCTCAGAGAGGAAAAGTCACACTCCTCTCCACATCTACATACAGAAACCAATCCCAAGACACCAAATAGGGTAGGGATAGGGATACACATAGATCAACGATCCATTCTAAAAGATCCTGCGACATCTCAATGTCCACCCATCAAGGATGAATTCAGAATACATCCAGATCACGAGCCCTAAAGAAACATGAAAATATCAAGCAAGTATTAAGGCACAACTAAAAAGGGAAGTGAATCAAAATATATTTCCCTGCCATATATAATGTTGTTTGATATATACAATATGTGTTTTACATGAAAAAATGGCTAAGCTATTCTGTACAAGAAAATACAAGTCTATCTACAATTCCGTGGATATACGAGCTATCAAGTCTAACATGGCATCTCTCTCTGAAGAAGGAGGCAACGCTGCAAGCTCCTGTTTAAGGGTATCTACACGAGCTAATAGATCCACAACCAACTGTATGGTGGCATGATGCTCATCAATATAGGCACTCATATCAAAAATCATGCCAGTAGTAAGGGATCTCACTGTAGTACTATTTGTAATGGCTACATCCCAGGCAGATATGGAAGCATCCCGCTCAATAATCAATGCATCTCTGGATGATCTGGCCTCATCCCTCTCAGCAATAACGGTGTCTCTATGAGCTACAGCCTCCTCTCTCTCCAATAGTGCGCCATCTCTCCCATCAAGAGCTGTCAACATCAAGGCCCTAGCTTGATCTCTCTCAAAGGTCATCAAATGAAGACTCTGCTCTAAATACTGTGATGAATGCTGGATCACAGTAGCACTCGTACTGGGAGAATCTACAAGAGCTGCTGGCAACCCAGTAAACAGCTCCTCCTCGATGGGAGAATCAATGTCCTCTATGAGCTCTCCACCATCCGAATCAATCTCCGGCATGGTGGATACTACCGCATCCAATGCTGTCTCTGTCTTCATCCATGCAGAATACTTTGTTGAACAGCCCGGATGGCTAACAGAAAACTTAGCTAGCTCACGCTGATCCCAACAGGCATACACCCTAGATCTGTCCTCTACTAATAAGTGGCGAGAAGCCAAGCGCTGACTCAATGCCTCCTCAAAAGGATGAAAGTCCTGAACTGTTCAAACTGTGACATCACAGCCAGTGGGTGGTAAGTCGTCATGCCCCTCAAACCAGCTAGAGGGAGATAATCCATGCCAGGAGCATGAGTAATGAAGCTGTAGGGTGAACTAAGCCCTGTACATGGAAGAATGTCAAATGGATCTTCGATCCCTGCTAAGAATACTGACCAAGACATAGCATCTATACACTCCGCTGGCTGGAAGGAGTAAGACATGGCTATCTCATGGGTAAAACAATATTCATGTCGTCGGAAGGTGCCAATCGGTCTCAGGTGTGACATGAACCACACGTACAACATGACCGAGCTACCTGTAAATACCCCTACAGGGTAGGTGCTGCAATATGTGGCCGATCTCAACGTCTCTAATACAATCATCGACACAATGGTATGACCCTCCCTGAGAGCTCTCACTGCCATAATGACGCCAATGTCAAGCTCATCCATATACCATGGCATGTACATGTATGACAACACACACATCAATAATACGTCTACTCTGGCTAGACTCCACTGATCCTCCGGTATGGTAAAATCCCCAGAGTACCGTGTGTAACTGTCCTCTGAGCCAAATTTGTCCATCAGAAAACGCTGGGATATCACATGGCCGGATGTAATCTCATCCTGTACGACTCTACGCCTCAGCCCGATGAGGGTCATAAACTGCCGCCTCATATCACCAATGGCCATTCGTGTGCAAGGTCTGTCTAAGGGCAACGCTGTCAATCGTGCATACTTCTCTAAGGTAGGAGTCAACTCATGGATACCAAACCAGAAAACCTGTCTCTCTGGTATCCAGTGCTCCAGCATACCCTCTACAAAGCCTGTGGGAACCTGAAACATCAAGAGGGTCATAGAATGCTATAATAACTGATCTATGGTCACCCTGGCTGGAGGTGACATACTATCATACCACGACCTCAGACGGGAGGCTACCAACACTGGTGGGGTATGATCAATGCGGCTAACTATCGAGGAAAACATATGTGTGGGTCGTATCATAAGACCATCCAGGGGTCAATGCTGAATATCTCTGGACATACATACATATGCATAACATAAAACATGCATGATAAACAATAGATGACAATATGATGTAGGGAATAAATAGTACATACATTCCTAAGTACATCATCATCTAATACATCTTTGTACAGCTAAAAATACAGGGAAATGGGGCACAAATGCCCAACAACTAACAGAGGCCTGTCAAAAGATATAGCGAGAATGGGGCACAGCCACCCAGTATCTAACAGAGGCTTATCAAAAGATATAACGAGAATATACATCAGAAGAAGACAATGGTGTTAATGTCTACATCATCAATCCTGTCCATATGATGTAACTCCTCCTGAGTCACTGGATCTCCATCAACGGGGATATCAGGCCTATACAACGGAGGATCTGCACCGGTAAATCCATATGGGTCACCTGAAGGGCCAACGCCTGAGCTGGAAGGATCAAAGGTATCTGCCACTGAAGGATCTCTGTGTAAATGCCGGATAAAGAAATGTGTCCGGTCCAACTTCCAGGTGAAACTTTTAATCTGTGTTAAATAAGTCGGATCTCTAACACAGGCCATCCAATCTGTCATCATCACGGATCCAGGAACCATATCCCCCATAAACTACATGGCGCGAGTTTGGGCTCCGATTGTACGAGGGGACCACCAACGCTCAAACATCTTCTGAGTATATGGACCCTCTGACAGTGTAAAACCGTCAACCCCCATCAGTGGGATATCAATGGCGGACGACTATGAAATAGGCCAATAACGCCTGACAGGAGGCAAGATCGGTACACGGATCTCCCCTGTGGTGCTCCTAATAGCACACTCTCCTAAATAGAGCTCCCATCCTCCATCTGTGAAGAGAGGAATCCTACGGGTGGATATCACGTACTCGACACCAGTCGGGTATCCGTCCTCAAACCCAATGGGCAAATGTTCCCCAGAATAGGTGAAACCCTCAGCTACAGGAACCTCCATCAATATGGAGTGATACCATCTCCATCCTCGTGGATAGGTCTCAAGCCTAGCACACTCATAGGACGTAAACATGGGAGACTATCATTGGCCCAAAACTGCCAACACAAAGGCAAACATCTGCTGTCAGTCAACACTCTTAACCTTTATATGGGAAATCAAAAGAGAAATACTCACCAGTAGAAATGGGTAAAATCCTAGCCAAGCCTCCATCAAGCCCTGCGAACGCATGCGCATACCCCTAAGAAAATAGGCGAAGGTGTAGGAACCCCAATCATACTCTCCAATACGGTCCACATCTCGTATGGCGCTCACCAAAGCGAATGATATCGTGGAAAAGTTATCTGCTATGAAACAACCACTAATGATTATCAAGAACAATTGTGAAAGAATGCGATCCCTGACTCTCACATCATCGGATATGGGCTCACTCAACAGCCCCCTCATAGCATCTACGCTAAAAGGACCTGTACAGACTATCCTGCCCTTGAGCGCCTCAGCCGGGACTCCTAGCAAGGATCTAACGGTAGTCGGGGTAATATCCGCCATACATGGCACTGACGCCCCTCCAAACTCCATACTGGTGATAAATCACCAATCCATCGACGTCATCATTACCTCATAATCCAATAAATAGAGAGACTGAGTCTGGTGAAACCAGCACTCAGACAATACCCTTGAGGTAACCCCAGGGACAACGACGGGGAAGGATGGAAAAGAACGCCTCAAATCCCCAGCCATGTACAATCGCTCGATAATCGGGATGCAGAGCCTGATACGTGGAGTGAATGTTGAACTAGTTCCTTCTAAGCTGCGTAAAGCCGAGAATCTACATTAAAAAACATATCAACGTCAGAACCATTACTCTTCATTAATAGGATAAAGCGAAGATCAAAATCCAGTTTGTA
The DNA here is from genome assembly GCA_020205615.1 of Panax quinquefolius. Taxonomy (NCBI): domain Eukaryota; kingdom Viridiplantae; phylum Streptophyta; class Magnoliopsida; order Apiales; family Araliaceae; genus Panax; species Panax quinquefolius. Next base: position 113,566,646 of record CM035152.1, read on the forward strand.
CCTTGTTTGCATGCAAGTAAACCGAGGGGTGTCGACTCAAATCACCTAGAAGCTTTGGGATCGTCACCTAAATTCCTGGAAGATCCCTGTGGGGAACATGAGCAGCATGAGCAGGGTCCAGAACTGGTACATCCTCCTCTTCGTCCTCAACATCTGATACCTCAACCCGAACATGACGTATCACTGCCTCCACGAGACGACGAGGCTATCTAACGGAATGGGGTCGAGGCACATCAGAAGCCCTCATCCGCACACCTAAAGTGGTCCTGTGGGAACTACTCGGCTGATCCGGATCCATATATCTGGATACAAGTCTCCAAATCACCACAGAAAGGGTGTGGTAAACTCTAACATTAAGCTTTTTAAAATATATTTTATGGCTACATGCATATATGCATTATTTTAATATACGTCTACAATAGAGTTAAAAATGCATGACTACCCAATGCCTACATTTTGGAAAAAAATTTCCATAGTCCCCTTTGTAAATAGGACTATCCACATGCATATAGACATGACTAGGTGACCATTCAGTAACACACCTACCCACAGTCATAAACATCCTATATATGTATACATATATCAAAGCCATAATTCATAAGGGTGAACTAATTTCCAGGATTACTTTGCTTTTTCACCTTAGCTCATTTGTCCTTAAATAGGATAAGAAATATCAGAAAAAGGTGCTAATTTGACTATTTTAAAAGTCAATTTTTTTTACATCATTATATTTAGCATGGTTAAATACTAACATTTACTATGTTGAATATTTTTTATCAAGTCATATTAGCATGCATATTCATTACTATGTGTTTAGAAGCATTTCATGTGATATTTCATTTTCCAACGGATAAAAACTAGAAAAGAAGACATACATACGTTACCAGGGCAGTGTAGAACACTTGTACGATGATAGAATTTGCAGAAAGACGCCCGAACTCAGCAGATCTGAAGAAGAGCTCTCGGATTTCTGTGTGGCATAACTTAAAAATGAATTATGAAAGCAACCTGCAGGTTAAATCCACCCACAGTTGGCCGCAGGTGTACCTACGACTGCCACAGGTGTACCTGTGGCTCCCCTAGGTGGGGCCTACCCCTCTGATTCGGTCTAGTTCAAGTTGCAAAGGAGGTCTTGCAAGCTGAAAAGGCCAAATTAGGAAAAAAAATGCTACATGATTGAGCGGAATAGCCTAAATCCTGGTTTTTAGAAACCAAATTGCAAGTCCACCTTACACTCATTAGTATTCGCCCAAACCCAGGGTTTACTATACCAATGATCACAACAGTTGCAAATTACACTCAGCAATACCTCACGAAGGTACGATGCAATTAGTTCGGGGTTATAACTCCAAAATACTTCTCCCCAGCGGGGATTTCATCTGTTGATGCACATGTCAACAAAGGTCAAGCATCCTTGACGCTTTGCCCAGCAGGGATCTAATCTGTTGATGCAAATGTCGATGATAGTCAAGCCACCCTGACATCATTAGTCATTGGCATTTAAACCCAACGAAGCGTCAGGAACCATTCGACGATTTCATCTGTTGATGTACATTTTAGTGAGGGTCATGCAACCTTGGTAACACAGACTGTTGGCAGTAACTCTGACAGAGTAGCAAAAAGACCTGGCGATACAAACCAGGTAAGGACCATCCTCATCGGGGAGGACCTATGATAGAATATGTTATACACATCCTCCTCAGACAAAACACATCCCCACAGAGTCTCTTGTACATGAGAGATACATCTTCAGTGTAAAGTCTGTATCAAGGATTAAGGACTTTGGTGATAACCCCAAAGTCAACATCCTAGAAGTTCCTGAGAACTTTGGATCACACGTCCAAGCGATTCATCAGAGTCGTCAGTGATAACTCCAGCGTCTCCAGCGTCCTCTACTTCTAATTCTTGTCTTTTAATGTTGATTCAATTGTGGATTCTTGATTTTAATTCAATGATAATGAACTAAATTTCTTGTTTAAGATTGCAACAGATCTTATTGCATAGCTTATTTTAGTATGCTTCTTTATTAATTATTGTGATCTATTCTATGGATTGTCTATTATGGTTTATGCTTATTGCTTAATTGTCTAGCTAACAATTACCATGATAATTTATATGAATTCGGGAGATAAAATATAGATTTAGATCTGATCATAATAGTATGTGATTGTGTTTTCTACATGGTGTTGGAATTCATGATTTGTGTTTAGGATAGATATAATCTGATAGGGAACATGTGCATTAAATCCTCTTTAATTGTAACTCATATAGGAATATAGTGAATTAGTTAATTAGGGTGTTTGATTCAATTCTATCAATTGTGGATTTGGATTAATATGTTTGTGATGCATCGGAAGGTAGTTATAAATACTAATAAGTTCTTGATTAACAATCCAAAATAGTGAGCATAATTTTTAAGAAGTATTTTAATATAAGTGAAACAATAAGTGAAGTTGTGATCTTAAATCTTCATAACATGCTTTTCAACTAGTGGTAGTAGTAGTAGTTTAATTATATATTTTAATTCACAACATTAAATCGATTGTTTAAATAAAATTAGTTTGGTTAAGAACTAGTACTTGGTGATTTTTATTAAATAATTCCTCGTGGAAACGATACTCTACTTTCACTTTATTACTCGTTGATCGTGTATACTTGCACGTATGTTTTGATTGCGAAATCGATCAACACTTATATTGTGATGAAAGTCATCTTTGGCCCATAGTGAAAAGATAGACTATTGATTGGTATGATTATGACCAAAAATTATGTATTGGTATAATAATGACCTGTATTGTTACAGACAAATAATGTGGTGAAAGTCCTCTTTGGCCCGTAGTGCATAGATGGACAGATGTTTGGCATGATCATGACCACCGATAATACTAACAAATATCCTTGACCCGTAGTTCATGGATAATTCATTGATGTGAAATATTTATTGATTGTTGTTACAGGGATAAAATATTGATGATGGACTTTTAAATCATAGAAGATAGTAGACTTTACGCTCTACTTGACTCTTCTAATGGATTGCATATTCCGTTGTAGTTGTTGATCTAAAACTTGTTGTCTATTGTATTCTATCAGATTTTTCCCTGTTGAGGACTAATGATAATTTATTCTATATTATCTTAGTCATAATATCCTTTACTAGGCTAGTTGAGCTCACCCTTTTCTTTTATTATTCTCTTCATAAAATGAGAATATAGCTGGGACTAGTTGGGGAGTGGAGTGATGGTTCAAGATGGTTCTATAGCAGTCCTCACAATTCTATAAAATAGTGTGATAATAATTGTAATGAGAACTTTATTTGAGTTTGGATATTGTCTACAAGACAATATTTATATTAAAAATCACAGTATATGTGTTGTTGTATTTTGCACGACAATTGTATTAATGAAATTTGTATTTGGTTTCTGTACCATGTATTTGGCGACTCAGAATGGGTTGTGTGGACCTATTTTGGGGGCGTCACAATTGGTATCAGAGCTTAGGGATATGATCTCTGACGGAGATCTGGGATTAGAACTAGGAGAGGAGAGACGAGTAAATCCTTCGCTAGTGTGTCCTACCTAAGCTCATTTTTTTTGTCGGTCAGAATATAGGGATAATATGTGGTATTTGAATTTCTTTAATTAACCCTTGTTTTGTGGTAGTATTTGAGAATGACATCTGAAATTTTTGAGATAAGCATTGGAGCACATGAGACCGTAGAGGCACTGCTAATCAATAACCAGGATAATGTGCATCAGGAAGGCAATAATCCTCATGTAAACAACAACACCGACCAAATGATGAATGATGGGATGTTTAGAAGCTTTCTAAAATTCATGCAACACCAAAGGAGAGAGATTCTTATTCAAAATACCGGTGGAAACAATGGCAACTCACGGCTGGTCACTGCTAAACAATTCAAGGAGTTGGGACCGCCGAAGTTTTTAGGAAAGCCAGAGCCACTTAAGGTAGAGGCATGGATTAAGCAGATTACCAAGATATTTGATGTCATGGGATGCACTGAAGAGCAAAAGGTTCCCTTCACCAACTTTATCTTGCGTGAAGAGGTAGATTACTGGTGGGAATCTATAAAACGTACTCATCTTTCAGCACTGAAGTTGTCTTGGGAGAAGTTCTAGTTCAACGACAAGTATTTTCCAGAAAGTATTCATCACATGAAGGAAGTGGAATTCATCAAACTGGAACAGAACAACATGACTGTATCGCAATACGAGGCTAAGTTAGCGGAATTATCCCGGTTTGCATCCCATTTGGTGGATAATGAGGAGCGGATGACGTGAATGTTTCTGAGAGGTTTGAAACCCAAAATTCGTCAATACTTTATTTCTCACAAACTTTGTTTTTATTCAGATGTTGTGAATTGGGCTCAATTATTGGAGCGAGATAATGAGATAGTTCAACCAAAAGACTACGACCAACAACATGATAATAATCGTACTGGTGGCAACGACCATCGGAACAATGATAACCATCGTGGATGAAATTATCATGCCAGAAATGGTAACCACTTCAGTGGTAATCATGGCCAAGATAATAGAATAGGTTAACTAAGTGGGAACAACTTTAAGAAGAGAAGAATCAACAATGACGGAAAGACATCGGCAGCAGCACCATCACTCGTTTCTAAGGAAGGAGAATGACCACCGGTCGTATGCTACAAATGCGGACACGAGGGACACATCAGTCCAAACTCTACGCAGCAACCCAAAGTGTGTTTTAATTGCGGAAAGGAAGGTCATTTAGCTCAATTTTGTCATTCAGCGAAGTTAAGTCCAGCTGGGACGGTGACACCAAATGTAAAAACCCCAAACCCTAATAAGATTCGGTTATGTAAAATTTAGTTATAACAATAAATTTCTCCGTTTTGAATGTGTTATGTGTTAATATATACTTTGTTTAACAAATTTGATCAAATAAAATTTTATCCGAAAAACGTCGTGCTTGACAGCTCGTGCTTAATTTTTTTTTTTTTCCAAATTGAACTTTTCGGTATATTTGTTTGGACAAGCTTCTTTATCGTGCTTACACTGACAAAACTATAAGACCCCAACTTTTATGAATAAAGAATAATTTTCTCGAAATATTTTTTTGAATATTATGGTGTGCATTTGATATAATGTTATAGTTGTGGGTAATATTTACAAATTTTGCAAAGTAAGCAAGTGGTTATATAATATTCGATTGGTCGGGGAATATTCGTTTTAACAGGGAATATTCGTACAACAACACAATCATTAGTGGACCCCATAACGAAAGTATTGTCGTAGTTAGAAAACGACATAATTATCTTTTTATAAAAATAACGGCGAAAGTTTTACCATTAAACTGCCGAACTACCCAGTAGTAAAAGTACAGTAATACGCGCGGTTGCGTATTAGCACACAGTATTGATTATTGATGCTTATGTGAGAAGTCACTCAGTTATACTCAATTATTGCTACAGTAATTGTTGCATCATATCTCTCATATTATTGATTCAATTATTGTCACAAGATTATCTCGTGATAATATGATATATTATTAAATCAATAATTGAGACGACAAAGTTATTCATATTATTAAATTACAATATTTACAATGTCTAGAAGTTCTGACAAGGAGAGGTTTGGTCATCTAATTGCACGCCAATAAGGAAAAATCCTTATCGGAAAGCCCCCTCTTTCCTGGGAATGACCTGGTTGTTAAATATTGTGAGTTATAATATTAATGATGAATAAGTTCGTGTTGATTAAAGATGAAATTGATAGTTCCATTGTGTTGGGATTATTAGTGTTAGTGGAAAACAACATTTATTTCGATAATAATTGATGTCTGGAAGTTATATTGACCAATCGGGTAAATTAATCGAATAAATGAGCAATTAATTGCTATTAATTCATATGATTATAACTATTTATTCACATGTGTGTACTATTGATTCACATTCTTGTACTATTAGGGGAGTTGGTGCAAGATTGATAATACTTGCATGACTAAGTTAAAAATGGAGGTATAGATGGAGGTACTATATTGTAATTCATATTTTCACATGATTATAACTATTGATTCACATGATTGAACTATTGATTCACATTATTTACTATTAGGGGAGGTGGTTCAAGTTTGATAATACTTGCAGGATTAAATTAAAAATGAAAGAAAAGTTGAAGGTATTGTATTGTAATATTTGAGGAGCCCCAAAAGCGTGCAATTATCAAAACTATATTTTCCTATAAATAGAAGCTCATTTTTCCTTCATTTCTCACCAATTCACTAAAGTTATAGAGCAATTATTATAGAGAGAAATTATAGAGAGAAAGAAGAAAGAAGTCCGCTACCTCTCTACTCCAAAGATTCAGATTTCTTTCTAAGGTAAGGGGTATTATTTCTTTCAGTATTCATGAAGAGAGCTTACATTATTCCATTCTTTATTGTTATGTTTGAATAACTCTGTCTACGCTAAATACCGCATACATGGTAAAATTCTTACGTTATTCCATTCTTTATTATTCATTGGAATATCACATGCGCATGCGAATTACGCTAGACACGGTTCCATTCTTTATTATTACATTGGAATAACTTTCATGCAATGCGGTCATTGCATGCATGGTGAATTCTTTGTTATTCCATTCTTTATTATTTTGTTGGAATATCCTGTCTGTGGGGATTACGTTAGACCTGGTTCCATTCTTTATTATTCTATTGGAATAACCTGTCTGTGCGGTCTATCGCATGCATGGTGAATTCTTCTATTATTCCATTCTTTATTATTATGTTGGAATATCCTGTCTGTGCGGATTACGCTAGACCTGGTTCCATTCTTTATTATTCTGTTGGAATAACCTGTCTGTGCGGTCTATCGCATGCATGGTGAATTCTTCTGTTATTCCATTCTTTATTATTCTTTTGGAATATCCTGTCTATGCGGATTACGCCTGGTTCCATTCTTTATTATTTTATTAGAATAACCCGTCTATGTTGATTATCACATGCATGGTGAATGATCCTTTGTATTCATTCCTTATTAAATTGTGGAAATGATCTGTCTACGTGGATTACCGCATGACGGGTGAAAATCCATTGTAGTTTCGTATATTCTATGATACTCATTTGGTTAAAGTTTTGGATTCTATACTCCATGAAATTAGTAGAATATCCTAGATATTTGCGCTTCATCCGGTATCTTTTCATGGAAATATTCTTCTGAGCATTCTTGAATTTTACTCCCAAAGCAAAGATCATGTTGATAATTTGGACGTAATTGATTTCAAGATAAATTATCTAATAAATCTTTAAAATTTATTCTTAAACTTGTTTTATTGAATTATTATGTCATTGTCATCATCCTCATGCTTATATTGTGATGAAAGTCATCTTTGGCTTACGATAGATGGACTTGGTCATCTCGATAATCACGACACGTAATGTTATGAATGATGGGGAAGTATTAACCATTGATGTTTTAATGAATATCCTCGCTTGGCGCGTAATGCGGGGATGACTTGAGCGCCCCAAAAAATTAGGTTCGTCACCCATCTTGGTGTCGCCACTTACATGGTACATAAATTATTACAAATATTGTCTACTAGATATTATACAAACTCGAAAAGGAGTCCTCGTTACAACTATTATCACACTAAATGATGGGGCTATCCTGCGGACCAAAGTCATTTCTGAAGAAAAAAGCGGTGAGTTGAAAAGAAAAGGTGAATATTGACTATGGAGAAATTATGGTAAGATAATGTGAAACTGAATAAATTATCATTAGCCTTAATAAAATCTACTATCTTTTTTAGGTCAAGAGTTTCATCAACCGATAAAATACAATGTAATTGCAGTCAAGGATTGAATCAAGCAATCCATTAAAAAGAGCTTGATGACGAATAAAGTCGTACTCTGTCTATCTTTTAGGTTTTAAAAGGTTTTCATCAATTTTTATCATGGTGAGGACATCGACTTAATAAATAAACCAGTACATAATCACATCACTACCAAGGATTTTCATCAAATTATCAATGGTCAAGAAATCATCTATGAATGTAAGCCAAAGATAATTGCATAACATAGTGTTATTCAATGACATAATAATAATAAACGGAATTCATTTAGTCGGTGAAATTCACACGCCCTTATGATGTTCCAGTAATAATAAATGATGGAAACATGAAAGATCCGGTGTAAACACACAGATAGGATATTCCAACAGAATGATAAAGATTTTAACCAGTCCGAATGAATAACAAAAAAACACCATGCATGTGATGTTCCAATGTAATAATAAAATCGGAACTGTGTCGTGTGTAAACACATGACATGTGATGTTCCAATGTAATAATAGAAGAATGTCACCAAGTAATGATAAAGGTAAACTGTGTCCGTAGACACATGCATGTTATTCCAACAGTAATAATAAGCAAATGGAATAACATAAGGATTTCACCAAGTATAGGTATGTCACGTAGAAATCACAACAATACAAGTTATTCCAAAAGAATAATAAGCAATGGAATAACATAAGGATTCACCAAGTATATGGGTAATGCAAATGAATATGTAAGGTTACCAAGTATGTGGTATGCCACTTTACAAGGAGTTATTACAGCTGAGGAATAATAGTGAATTGGAATAATGAAGTTCTCTTCAAGAAGAAAGAATAACACCCCTTACCGTAAAAGAACCGAATATAAGTATAGTAGAAGTAATACTCTTCTTCTTTCTATAACTTTCTCTATAAACTTCTCTATAATTTCTCTCTAGTAGAGTTTCAATGAATTCGTAAGAAAATAATGAAGGAATGAGCTTATTTATAGGAAAATGGAATGCATAGTAACTAATCCATGAACCATCTGATTGATTTACTTTAACTGACGGTATATATTTAAAGAAAAATCTTTAAATAAAATATAATATATTCTATTTATATAAAACATTTTACTATGCAAACACTATGCAAAACACTATGCAAAATACTATGCAACACTATGCATAATAAAATATAATATATTCTATTTATGTAATAACTTTAATAAAGTATTCTATTTTATATAAAGATGTTTCGCTTTTATTACGTTAATAATAATTAATAAAACAAAACGTCATTATCGCTATAATAATTCATATTATTAATCGACATAATAATAATCAAACCAGGTGACTTCACATAAAGCATCAATAATCAATACCGTGTATGCTACTTACGCAACCAACACGACATCGTATTTTACTACCGAAAGGTTTCAACAAAGAACTACTTAGAAACTTCCGCGTTTATTTCAATAAAATATTTTTGCTTTTCAATCCGATCCACAATAATTTGCTAGGGTCCACCAATGATTGAGCCAATACAGAATATTCCCTGCTAAACCGAATATTCCCTTTAGCCAATCGAATATAATATAACCACTTGATACTTTGCAAAATTTATAAATACTACCCACAACTATAATATTATCTTAAATTCACACCATAATATTAAAAAATTATTTCAACAAAATTTAAATCTTTATCGATAAAATTTGGGGTCTCACAATCTCCCTCCTTATGGAATTTTTCCTCGAAATTAGGGTACGACTGATATGATAAAGAGATGAGGATACCTTGAATACCTTTATCGCTTAAAAATATTAAATTCATCTTTGAAATCGCCAAAGCTATTCATTAACAATTCATCTTTTGCACTACAAAGCTAAAGATATACAACTCAGAAACCAATAATGCTAAGACGCAATTTTAATAGTATCACGACCACGAATTATCCATGCACACCATGGCCAAGGATATTCGTAGTTTTCAATTCTGATTATGATTATACCGAACAATCGGTCATAATCATACCAAGTCCATCTACGCACGTAAGTCCACGAGATAATACTTTGAACGCATCCATGAATTAATATTTCATTCTTTCGAGACTCACCAATAATTAATCCACATCATACGATTATGAATCATCCCCCAATATAATCTACAAGTCCAAGCCAAGGATATTCATTATATTTATATCACCTCAATAATTAATCCACAATTATCATCCCCGCATATCACGGCCAAGATAATGTGCACTACTACCAAAGATAATTTAGCTAATTACCTAAGTATGATTATCCAACAATCCTCGGGTCATAATCATACCAAGTCCATCTATGCATGTAAGCCACGATGACTCTTGAACACATCCATACTACGTGCCAAGGATATTCATTAGACCACAAATTATCCATGCACTACTACCAAAGATAATCCAGTTTTAATTATATGATTATGCGAAACGATCTAGTTATAATCATACCAAGTCCATCTATGCACGTAAGCAGAGATGTATTTACTTTTGAACACATCCATTAATTAATATTTCATTAACAGACCATTACCAATAATTAATCCACATCATCGAATCATCCCCGCACTACGTGCCAAGGATATTCATTATATCACGACCACAAATTATCCATGCACTACGGCCAAAGATAATTGTGTATTCATTTACTGATTATGATTATACCAATAATCCATCCGTGGTCATAATCATACCAAGTCCATCTATGCACCACAAAAGCCACAAATGACTTTTCAATAATATAAACATGAGGATAATGATATAAAGAATCAATCAAATGAGATAAAGGATAAATATTAAACATTTATAATATAATTTATCCAGATTCAAGAATATCCCATGTTATCAATCATTTAATAATCTCATAATCTAATAACATTAATATTATAATAATATTTTAATCACTTCTAAATTTATAAACAATTTATCTTAATTGTTTACACTTTACCATATAATGCATTTAATCATTCAAAAATGTCATACTCGTAAGATATCATCACCAATTATCAAATCCTCATCAAAAATATGCATATACTCTATATAGGATTCTCAGCCATAAAATCCTTATTTTCAACTTTGTTACTTCACATAACATATTTAACTCATATGTTCAGAATTCTAAACTATTTTCATGAAAATACCAAATCAGCCCCAAAAATATTTCTTTTCTGGGATTTAGCATAATATAGTCCCATAATGAAAATATATTTTCTCGGAATTTTTAAAATTTATTTACTATTTTTAAAAATCAATTTCCACTTAATTCTTAAGAAATTAGCTACCTCAAGTTTAACTCCAAAAATTCCCAAATCTTGGCAGGACCTTACACATGTTAACGTGAGCTCCAGTTTAAATTTCATGGTCATACCTGAGTTATAGAACTTCCGGTTATAGCGTTTTCGTCGGAAAAACCTAAATATTGAAATAGTCATAACTTGCTCATTTTAAGTCGAGAATGAGCTCATTTTGGACAGGAGGTACTTTATACCATATACTTTCATGTCCCAAAAGGCCAGATTTTTTCTCATAATTTAAGTGGCCGAAACAGCTCTCTAAAATCACGGCATAAGCTTTTTCTTGGTTTTGCGGCTTTGCACCCTTTGCTAAAATCAGTCCACACAAAAATCTACAACACCTTTTCCAGTAATTCCACTTGGATTAGTTAGGTAACTCATAGATCTAACTCTAGGACTTGACCACATTCAAAATTCAAAATATAATAGGAGATATGGTCAATTTAATTTCATGTTACGCTTTTTACTAAAATCGATTTTCAACTCTTTGTGATTTCTAAGAAACTTTCATGTTTTTACATTTAACCAACATAACTCATCATAAAAACTTACTAATACTTCATATACCCATGATTTTCATTATTCTAATGCTTTTATTATGACTTTCATCATAAACCACGTTGAGGGTTTAAGAAATGAGCTTTTATCTTTGGGGTCAATACAAAATTGATTTCACGCCTAGGGTAGGCTAGGAAATCTTCAAGAATACGCCAAGAAATTTATTAATAATAGAAATATCATTCAAAATCATACTCTTATCCAAGACTTGGATAAGACGTCACATTGATACCAACTGTGACTTCTATCCCTTAACCTAGATAGCACCTCACAATGATACCTATAAACTTGCCATCTTCATTCACGATGTCGCCTACTGAAAGTCCGGCTTGATGCATTCCACAAGGAAGTCAACAACGAAAGGTTCGAGCTCTTTTCTTATGGCTTTCGATATAACAAATGATTAACTTTAGGGTTTGGTTACTTTGAATTCAGATAACAAAGTTGGTTATGAATATAAAAGCTAACAACCTTACTTAAAAGCATGATGATTAGCTAACCAATTGATTCCTAAAAATCACATCAAAGGCAAGTATTTTCAAAAGATAAGATCGATGGTGTAACGTGAAAATGTTTATTTGAATCAACAAGATTTAAAAATAGTAGCGAACGAAGGCTCCTACTAACGAAGTTTCAACTAATAAGTCAAAGTTTAACTTTCTTGAGTCAAATTTAAACGTTGAACACAACTAGGTGAAATAAAAGAGTGGGTAGAACTTGTATTGAATAAAGTATAGACTTCAGCATTAATTTATAATTAACTTATCCGTAATAACTTCGTTCGGTTTCTCGACTAAACGCCTCGCTTAAATTACCGAAGTTTGACTTTTTACTATAGGGTACATTCCACCCTTAAGTGCTTCTTCACATTCCGATCCATTATTTGAATCATTATTCTCGATCCATATCGAATTCGGGTTGGACCGCTATGCACGCAGGGTAATTAGAATTCGATGTTGGGTTCTCCCAATTCACGTCAAAAAGCAAAGTCCATTTCATCTATTTTCGCTTTATCGATCGGACGCCTTTTTCTACACGTTGTTAAACTTTTAAACGTCCCTTTTTAAATTCTCGATTCCGAACTTTATCTTACACCCGTTGTTTCTTCTTTGAGCGTCAGTTGTAAATTCCAACTTAGTCGATCTTTGATTTTTAAATTCTCGATTCCAACTTTAATATCTTACACCGCCAAAGCGTGATTTTGTTCGAGCATCACATATCGGGTAACCCAATTTTTGAATTGTTGTATTTTGTTCCACGACCGCTTGCCGCTCTTCTTCAACCTCGTTCTTCTAGCTCACGAACACGATTTTGTAATTCTAAGTTTTGATCATAAATTTCTTCTAACCAATTCTCCTCGTGTTCCTCTTCTTCCTCTTCTTCCTCACTTTCACCGCCACTGCGCAACTAGCTCTCTGCAAAAAATAATTAGTTCTTCATTCACTACGTGGATATCTCTAATTTGTTCCTCGTCCGACATCGCATTAACTCGATTAGTGATTAAAGGTGTCACAACGGCCACATTCACTCCATTGTGAATATTTTCACAATTGCCATTTCCAAACACCGCCACAACACACGAGGTTAATTAATATATCAAATATTATCCCTATACTCCGACCACCAATTAAATACCAAATAAACTTAGGTAGGTCATACTAGCGAAGGAATTTCCCGCCTCCTCCTAGTTCTTATCTCACATCTTAGCCGGGGATCATATCCCTAAGCTCGATAATTAACCTATGACGCCCCAAAATTAGGTATCGTCACCCATCTTGAGTCGCCACTTACATGGTACATAAATTCAAATACGACTTACTAATATAACTATCGTACAATACGACATAAAGCGTGAGTTTGAATACAAATATTGTCTACTAGATATTATACAAACTCAAAAGGAGTCCTCGTTATAACTATTATCACACTATTTCACGTAATAGTGAGGACTACTAATGCTATCCTCTCGACCATTACTTGCTCTTCCGAAACTCGTCTCCCAAATTTATGTTCTCATTTCAAGAGAATAAAGTGAAAGAAAGTGGTGAGCTCAACTAGCCCGAGAAGAAATATTATGACTAAGATAATGCGTAATAAATTATCATTAGCCTTCAAACAAAGGTTAAACCGATAAAATACAATAGACAACCAGCTTTAATCTGCAGCGGAATAAGCAATCCATTAAAAGAGTCAAGTAGAGAATAAAGTCTACTATCTTTTAGGTTTTAAAAGGTTTTCATCAATTTTTATCATTTGAGACTCAAATTTTAATAAATAAACCACTACATCTAATCATCCCTGTACCACGGTCAAGGATTTTCATCAAATTATCAATGGTCATGATTTATATCAATCATCCCCTGGTCATAATCATACCCAAAATTGTCCATCAACGCATTATGTGCCACCGAGGACTTTTGTCACATCATTTATATCAAGTCATGATTATACCGAATGATCCTCGGTCATAATCATACTAAGTTCATCTATGCACGTAAGCCAAAGATAACATAATATAACATAAGGATGATGACAATGACATAATAATTCAATAAAACAAGTTCAAGAATTATTTAATCCATGAATTATTAACGTCCTTATTGTCAACACGATGATCTTTGTTTAGTAGAGTAAAATTCAAGAATGATCGGAAGAATATTTCCATGAAAAGATCTTTGGATGAAACGCAAATATCAAGGATATTCTACTAATTTCATGGAGTATAGAAGTCAAAGTTTTAACCAATGGGTATAATAAAGAATGGAATAACAAAAGAAATCACCATGCATGCGTAGATTGCATGACGAAAAGTTATTCAAATGTAATAATAATAACGGAACCCGGTGTGTCGTGAAATTCACACAAGCTGGGATGTTCCAATGAATAATAAAGATGGAACCAGATCCAGGTGTAAAACACATGAGATAGGATATTCAGCAAGAATGATAAAGAGCGGGAACCGTGTCAGGTGTAAAAACACATGCATGTGATGTTCCAACAGAATAATAAAATCGGAACCCAGTCCTGTAAAACACACGCATGGATGTTCCAAATGTAATAATAGAAGAATGTCACCAAGTATAGGTAAACAGCCGTATACAAAGTTATTCCAATGTAATAATAAGCAATGGAATAACATAAGGATTTCACCAAGTATAGGGTATGCAGCACAGACACTGAGTTATTCCAATGTAATAATAAGCAATGGAATAACATAAGGATTTCACCAAGTATAGGTACGCCCAGTATACAAGGTTATGTATAGGGTATGCCACTTTTACAAAAGTTATTCCAATGAATAATAGTGAATGGAATAATGTAAGTTCTCTTCAAGAAGAAAGAATAACACCCCTTACCGTAAAAGAAATGAATATAGAAGTGAAGTGAAGTAGTAATACTCTTCTTCTTTCTATAACTTTCTCTCTATAGCTTCTCTCTATAATTTCTCTCTCTAGAGTTTCAATGAATTCGTAAGAAAATAATGAAGGAATGAGCTTCTATTTATAGGAAAATGGAATGCATAGAATTAATCCATGAACTATCCAGATTGATTTACTTTAATCCGACGGTATATATTTAAAGAAAAATCTTTTAAATAAAATATAATATATTCTATTTATATAAAAACATTTTACTATGCAAACACTATGCAAAACACTATGCAAAACACTATGCAACACTATGCATAATAAAATATAATATATTCTATTTATAGAATAACTTTAATAAAGTATTCTATTTTATATAAAAGATGTTTCGCATTTTATTACGTTAATAATACGAATAAAACAAAACGTCATTATCGCTATAATAATTCATATTATTAATCGTACAATAATAGAATCAAACTGAGTGACTTCTCACATAAGATCAATAATCAATACCGTGTGTTCTTACTTATGCAACCACGTATTCTTTGTACTTTTACTACCACGGTAAAACTTCCGCCGTTATTTCAATAAAATATTTTTGTCGTTTTCTCAATCCGACAATAATTTCATTGTAGGGGTCCACCAATGATTGAGTAGTTATACGAATATTCCCTCGCTAAACCGAATATTCCCCCACCAATCGAATATAATATAACCACTTGCATACTTTGCAAAATTTATAAATACTACCCACAACTATAATATTATCTTAAATTCACACCATAATATTAAAAATTATTTCAACAAAATTTAAATCTTTATATTTCGATGATGTGGTTTATTTATTGTCGAGTCTCAACGATAAAAATTGATGAAAATATTTTAAATCATAGAAGATAGTAGCTATCATGCTCTACTTGACTCTTCTAATGGATTGCTTATTCTTTCAATGTTCTCTTCAGGAAATGAGAACGTAGCCGGGACTAGTCGGGGAACGGAGTGACGGTCCAGATGATAGCATTAGTAGTCCTCACTATTCTATTAAATAGTGTGATAATAAATGTAATAAGGACTCCATTGAGTGTGCATATTGTCTAGATGACAATATTCTTATTAAAACTCATAGATTATGTTTTGTCGTATTTACACATTTAATTGTCAGATAATTAAGTTGTATTTAAATTTCGTACCATGTATTTGGCGACTCAAGATGGGTGATGTATATCTATTTTGGGGGCGTCACAAAAATGCTTTGTCGTGCTTGTTAGGTTTAATGGAAAATCTAGGTTAGTAACCCTAGATTAACAAACCCTAACCCTAATCAGCAAAACCCTAACCCTAATTTTTAAATTTAACCCTAATTAACTAATTTAACCCTAATTAGATTATCTTAACACCTAATCATGATTACTAAACTTCAATTAGGTACTAATAAACATCATTTAACAAACCTAATCATTAAAAACAAAATCCTAATCAAGATTAATGAAGATTAGAGCATAATTAAGCTACTAAACTAACCTAACTAGCTCACAAGTAGGTTAGGAGTCACCAATACAAGTCCCTAGGCTGCACATGACATGCTTGTAACTCCCAAGCATGAGTAGAGTTATCAGACCTGGTATTTGTGGAGGCAAGTAGCTTGAAAATGTCCAAAAATCCAAGTTAAAGAATTCTATAAATAGGAACCCTAGACCAGAGCAAACTCATGAAATCTTTAAGCCATTATACACTTATATATATACCAAATCAAGCCTGGGTGATAGCAGCAACAAATTCAGAAGCTAGAATCAAATAATTAATCAAGAAAGGTGCAAACCCTATTTTATAGCTAGATCTTTGATCATTCGTTAATTTTGTTGTTTAGATGTTTAGAATTATGTATTAGTATGTTAGAAAGTATGTTAGATTGATAGAACACGTTTTCAAAACATCTAGATGCCTTAATTAAGTGTTTTTAGAAATCTGGAAATTTTGAAAATCAAGTCTGACAGCCGAATATCAGAGCTTGTACATTCATATGTGTTTATGTTTAGGTCTGTTATTTATATGTTATTTATAGCCTGATAGTAGGTCTTTAATCTAGAAAAAAAGTAGGTTCATTAGAACCATATATTGCAAGTTATAGGTGGTCAAAGTGAGTTGACCGTTCATGGAGTTCAATTTTTTGGGTTACCCAGAAAAAACTCAAGAACAGTTCGAACCGACTACTTTGACCAACCTTTTGATCGCTTTCTGTTTATTGTTTTTGTAACTTTTTGTTTTAGATTAACACCTTGATATATATACTACATATCTATAATCTTAAATTGCTTAAACAACTCATAGGATTACTGGAATTAATGGTCAAAAATCATTGACCGAGCTTGACCAAGTTTTCTGGGTTACCTAGAAAACTGATGAACACGAAGAATAACTTTTGGCTGTACTTTGACCAGCATAATTAGAGACCTTAGAATTATTCTTTGTTCAAGTTAGTGTTATATATATGTACCCTTACATATATACTACATGTTACAACAAACACAACATACATCTATTACACATAATCAGAGATATTAAAGTCATAAAATCGTTGACCGGCCATGACCACTGTTCTGGGTTGCCCAGAAACTCAAGAACAGCTCTGACAGGGACTTTGAGCCTCTATAACTTCTTGTTATATGTAGGTTAAAGCATGAAATTTGGTTGATGTTGTACTACTGTAAGAGTACAATAACACCAATAATTGTCCAAACCCTGAATCATAAACCATAGTTAGTTTAATCGTGGTCAAACTGGTCACTCGACCATGACCAACTGTTTGCCCAGAAGCTCATGAACACCTATAGCGACACTTCCTATCACTGTAGGACTTTAGCGACAGACAAAAATTGTTTTTTTTTAAAAATTAATTTATAAAAATTAGAAATAATTAATTAATAAATATAAATAAATACAAAAATAGTTTTAAAAATTATATTAAATAATTATAATTAATTTCTGTTATTCCATTCTTTATTATTCTATTGGAATATCCTGTCTGTGCGGATTACGCATGACCTGGTTCCATTCTTTATTATTCTGTTGGAATAACCTGTCTATGTGGATTATCACATGCATGGTGAATGATCCTTCGTATTCATTCCTTATTAAATTGTGGAAATGATTTGTCTACGTGGATTACCGCATAGAGGGTGAAAATCCATTTGCAGTTTCATATATTCTATGATACTCATTTGGTTAAAGTTTTGGCTTCTATACTCCATGAAATTAGTAGAATATCCTCGATATTTGCGCTTCATCCGGTATCTTTTCATGGAAATATTCTTCTGAGCATTCTTGAATTTTACTCCACAAAGTAGTATCATGTTGACAATTTGGACGTAATTGATTTTAAGATAAATTAACTTATAAATCTTTAAAATTTATTCTTAAACTTGTTTTATTGAATTATTATGTCATTGTCATCATCCTCATGCTTATATTGTGATGAAAAATATCTTTGGCTTACGTGCATAGATGAACTTGGTATGATTATGACCAGAGATTATTCGGTATAATCATGACCTGTAATGTTATAAATGATGGGGTAAAAGTCCTCAGTAGCCTGTAGTGCATTGATAGAGCGCTTTTTGGTATGATTATGACTGTGGATTATTCTAAGATAGTCATGACCATTGATGATTTAATGAATATCCTTGGCCAGTAGTGCGGGGATGACTCGATGATGTGGTTTATTTATTGTCGAGTCTCTCGATAAAAATTGATGAAAACATTTTAAATCATAGAAGATAGTAGATATCATGCTCTACTTGACTCTTCTAATGGATTTCTTATTCATTGCAGATTAAACTTGATGTCTATTATATTTTATCGGTTTAACATTGTTGAAGACTAATGATAATTTATTCTACATTATCCTCAAAGACCCCAACTTTTTAATAAAGATGATTTTTCTATAAATATCATTTTTAAATATTATGGAATAAATTTGATATAATGTTATAGTTGTGGGTAATATTTATAAATTTTGTAAAGTACGCAAGTTGTTATATAATATTTGATTGTTCGGGGAATATTCGTTTTAACGGGGAATATTAAATACTGACGCTAGCGCAATCATTGGTAGACCCCACAATGTAAATTATTGTCGATTGAGAAAACGATAAAAATATTTTTTATGAAAATAACTATTGAAGTTTTACCGTTAAAACTATTGAACTACTCATTAGTAAAAGTACAAAGATGTCTGGCATTGGTTGCATAGTAGAACACGGTATTGATTATTGATGCTTACGTGAGAAGTCACTCAATTTTGTTTAATTATTGCCACAATATTTGTTGCATAGTATCTCACGTTATTTGATTCAATTATTGTTGATATTTTATATATTAGTAAATCAATAATTGAGACGACAAATTTATTATTATTATTATTTGCAATATTAACGATGTCTAGAAGTACTATCAAGGAGAGGTTTGGTCACCTAATTGCGCGCCAATAGGGAGAAATTCTTATTAGAAAGCCCCCTCTTTCCTGGGAACGACTTGGTCGATTAATATGGTGAATTATAATAATGATGATAAATGTTGTTAAAAATATTGAGAAGATTTTTATGATGTATTTGATATTATTATATGGACCCCAATTTACCCATTTTTCAAAATAATCGGTAGAAAGTTATCTCAGTTTTTTTATATATATATATATATATATATATATATATATATATATGTGGATGTGGACATGTTGGTGGGAAAGTAAGAAATGTGAGTGGTGGGTATTATATGGACATGTTGTGTGTGGTGGGGAGATTATATAAGATATATATATATAATATTGAAAGTGTGAAATGGTGGGAGAAAGTGTGTGTTATGTGTGTGTATGGGGTGGGATAAGAAAATGGGGGAGGAGTAGTTTGCCTTGTTATGAAGGGAATTGGTATATATATATATATGATGATGAAAGTGACTTTTGGTGGGTGGATGATGAATTTGGTGGGTTTATGTGAATTACGTATAGGGGAGGGAGTGTTTATATTATTTAAGAATAATGGGAGTTGATTTGTTTTGTTGGTTTCAAAATAACATGTGTTATATATTTATATTTATATTATATTTTTGGTTTGTAGCTGATTATTGCTTTGAAAATTAATCCTTCGTAAGACATCCGTGAATTGAATAATTTCACCTTGTGAATTGTTTCTGTTGCATCCGTGATTTATTTTTCAAATGGTATCCTTCCATTCTCCTATAAATAGAAGCTCATTCCTTCATTATTTCTTACGAATTCATTGAAACGCTAGAGAGAGAAACTATAGAGAGAAAGAAGAAAAGTATTCTGCTACTTCACTACTCTTATATCCAGTTTCTTCTATATCAGGTAATGGGTATTATTTCATTCGTATTCATGAAGAGAACTTCTATTATTCCATTCTTTATTATTCTGTTGGAATAACCTGTATACACGGACTACCCTATACTTGGTGAAATTCTTCTTTTATTCCATTCTTTATTATTATGTTGGAATAACCTGTCTATGCGAAGTACCGCATACATGGTGAAATTCTTCTATTATTCCATTCTTTATTATTCTGTTGGAACATCACAACATCGCGTTTACGCATGACCGATTATTTATTATTCTGTTGGAACATCTGCGTTGTACGCATGGGACCGGTTCCGTTATTTATTATTCATTGGAATATAACCTGACTGGTTAGATTATTTATTATTACATTGGAATAACACATCGTGATGCTCTATCATGTGGTGATTTTTTTGTTATTCCATTCTTTATTATACTTAGTTGGTTAAAGTTTTAACTTCTATACTCCATGAAATTAGTGGAATATCCTTAATATTCGCTTCATCCAAAGATCTTTTCATGGAAATATTCTTACGAGCATTCTTGAATTTTACTCTACAAAGAAGTATCATGTTGACAATTTGGACGTTATTAGTTCCTGGATAAATTAATTCTTGAACTTGTTTTATTGAATTCTTATATTATTGTCATCATCCTCATGTTTATATTATGTTGAAAGTCATCTGTGGCCTATAATGCATAGATGGACTTGGTATGATTATGACCAAGGATTATTTGGTATAATCATGACCGTAATGTTACAAATGATGTGGTAAAAGTCCTCATTGGCCCGTAGTGCATTAATGGACAGTTGTTGGCATGATCATGACCATTGATGAATACACGAATATCCTTGGCCCGTAGTGTATGGATAATTTGTGGTCGTGATACTAATGAATATCCTTGGCCGTAGTGCAGGGATGATGTGGATTATTTATTAAGCTGAGTCCCAACGATAAAAGTGATGAAAAATCTTTTAAATCATAAAATATAGTAATATAGTAGATTTTATTCTCTACTTAACTCTTTTAATGGATTGCTTGTTCCGCTGCAGTTAAACTTGATGTTTGTTATATTGTATCAGTTTAACACTGTTGAAGGCTAACGATAATTTATTCTACATTATCTTAGTCAAAATATTCCTTACTGGGCTAGTTGAGCTCACCCTTTTACTTTCATTGTTCTTTTCAGGAAATGAGAACGTAGCTGGGACTAGTCGGGGAATGGAGTGACGATCCAGATGATAGCATTAGTAGTCCTCACTATTCTATGAAATAGTGTGATAATAAATGTATTGAGGACTTATTTTGAGTTTAAATACTATCTAGAAGACAATATTTGTATTAAAACTCACAGCTTATATTGTATATTTAAGATTGTATTTGTATTTTGTACCATGTATTTGGTGACTCAGAATAGGTGATGTATACCTATTTTTTGGGGCGCCATGATTGGTATCAAAGCTTATGGATATGATCCCGGGTTAAGATGTGAGACAAGAACTAGGAGGAGAGAGACGGGGAATTCCTTCGCTAGTATGACCTACCTAAGTTTATTTGGTATTTAATTGGTTGGTCAGAGTATAAGGATAATATGTGATATGTTAATTAACCCTTGTTTTGTGGCGGTATTTGAAAATGACATTCGGGAATGTTGAGAACATCAATGGAGCACAGGAGACCATTGAGTCTCCATGATCAATAATCGAGGATAATTTGCATCAGAAAGGACAATCCTCGTGCAAACGATTACGGATGATGAACGATGGAATGTTTAGAGGCTTTATGTAATTCATGCAACATCAGCAAGAGCGACTCTGTCCAAAATGCGGTGGAAACACTTGGCAACTCTCGGACGGTCACCGCTAAGCATTTCAAGGCTGGGACCACCGGAGTTCTTTTGAAAGCCAAAACCACTTAAAGTGAGACGTGGATAAAGCGAGATCTGCAAGATATTTGATGTCTTGGGATGCTCAGAGGAGCAAAAGGTTCCTTTGCCACCTTCATGTTATTGAAAGCGGAGGCAGATTGGTGGGAATCAGAAAGCGTACTCAACTTCCGCCTTTGAAGATGAATTGGGAGAAGTTCCAAGAACTATTCAACGACAAGTACTTTCCCGAAAGTATTTGTCACATGAAAGAAGTAGAGTTCATTAAACTGGAGCAAAACAACATGACCGTGTCGCAGTACGAAGCTAAGTTTGCCGAGTTATCCCAGTTTGCGTCCCATTTGGTTGATAATGAGGAGAGAATGACGCGAATGTTTCTAAGAGGTTTGAAACCTGAGATACATCAATATCTTATCTCTCATAAACTGTGTTTGTATTCAGATGTTATTAATAGGGCTCAGTTATTGGAGCGTGATAATGAGTCAACCCAACCAAAAGAGAGTAGCCAACAAAATGATAATACCAGTGAGAGCAGTCATCGAAGTGGTGACAACAAGCGTGGAGGGAATCAACAGGCCAGAAATGGTAACCACTTCGGTGGTAATCAGGGCCAAAACAATAAGAATGGACATTTCAAGAAGATGAGATTTAACAATGATGGAAAGACGACAGCACCAGCACCCGTTGTTAAGGAAGATATGCTTCAAATGCGGAGGGGAGGGACACATCAGTCCAAATTGCGCGATGCCGTCCAAAGCATGTTATAATTGAGGAAGAGAAGGTCACCTAGCCCAATTTTGTCGTTCACCGAAGACAAGTTCAGCTAGGATGGAGGCACCAAAGGCCGTCCTAGAAAAGTCAAAGCCGGTAGTGCAAGGGAGAGCGTTTGTCGTGACCTCCCAGAAAGCAAAAAACCCGAACGAGGTCATCACGGGTAAGCTTATCATAAACTCTAGCGAAGTCTATACCTTATTTGATACCGGTTCTACCCATTCTTTTATTTCTCCTACTTCTACTCAACGTTTAATATTTGACTCCGGAGAAATTGGACTTTAACTTATCTGTTGAAACTCCGTTGGGAGAAACCTTCATTACATCCATTGTTTATAAGTCTTGTTTGGTTCAAATCGGTACCCTCACATTACCTGTCGATCTTATTTTATTGAAAATACTTGCATTTGACGTAATTCTAGGGATTGATTGGTTAACTACTCATCATGCAAAAATTGATTATTTTCATAAGGTTGTTAACTTTCATATTCCTAACCAACCTATTATGCGAATTCAAGCAACCAAACCATTAAAATTAGTCACTGTCATCTCAAGCCATAAAGTTATTCGTTTATTAAAAAACAGATGTCAAGCTTTCTTAGCTCATGTCACGGATTTAAACAAAAATACGTCAGTTTTGAATGATATTTCTATTGTTGATAAATTTCCTGACGTAGGTCCTGAAGAACTTCCTGGCCTACCCCCAGAACGTGAAATTGAATTTTGTATCGACCTTGAACCTGGTACAAAACCTATTTCCAAAGCCCCATATCGAATGGCTCCTATTGAACTTCAGGAGTTAAAAATCCAACTGCAGGAATTTTTAGACATCGGTTTCATTCGTCCTAGTACTTCTCCATGGGGTGCTCCTGTTCTATTCGTAAAGAAGAAAGATGGGAGTATGTGACTTTGTGTTTATTATTGGGAGTTGAATCATGTCACCATCAAAAATAGGTACCCATTGCCACGTATTGATTACCTGTTTGACCAGTTGCAAGACGCCAAATTCTTTTCAAAGATTGATCTTCGTTACGGATATCACCAATTGAAGATTAGAACCAATGACATTCCAAAGACGGCTTTCAGAACTCGGTATGGGCATTATAAATTCCTAGTCATGTCTTTTGGATTGACTAATGCTCCTGCTGCCTTTATGGATATGATGAACCGAGTATTCAAGGAATATTTGGATCACTTTGTGGTTGTCTTTATTGATGACATTCTCATATATTCCAAAAGCCGTGAAGATCATGAGCAACACTTGAGGTCGATACTCCAAAAAAGCCGTGAAAACAATCTTTATGCCAAGTTAAAGAAATGCTAGTTTTACGGCTGGAGGAAGTAGCATTCCTTGGGCACGTAGTATCAAGTCATGGAATATTTGTTGACCGAAACAAAGATTGAAGCTATTCAAAGTTGAGAACAACCTAAATCGATGATCGAAGTGCGTAGCATTCTCGAACTTAATTTGGTTATTATCGGAGATTCGTAGAAGGGTTTTCTCGAATCGCTAATCCATTAACTTAGTGACTCTAGAAAGATACAAAATTCGGTTGGAGCGAGGAATGTGAGAAGAGTTTTCAAGAACTAAAGAGGAGACTCATTTCAAAGACCTATTACGACAATACCATCGGCTCGGAGGATTTGTCATCTGATGATGCTTCGTGCAAAGGGTTAGGATGTGTTCTCATGCAACATGGAAAGTCATAGCCTATGCCTCTCAACAACTCAAAGAATATGAGAGGAATTATCCTACTCATGATCTAGAGTTAGCATTTGTTGTTTTCGCACTTAAAATTTGGAGGCATTACTTATATGGGGAGAAAGTGGAGATCTTTACGGATCATAAAAGCCTCAAATATTTCTTCACTCAAAAGGAACTCAACATGCGACAACGACGTTGGCTTGAAGCTGTTGAAAGATTATGATCATACCATCCAATACCATCCTCGAAAAGCGAAGCGTGGTAGTGGAGCACATTGAGTAGAAGATCATATGCGGCATGAAGTGCGATATTGACAACGCAAAGGCCCATTTTGTGTGACTTGCAAAGGATGGAGATAGAGTTAAAGACTCCAGGGACCCATGTGATGATGGCGAATATACGAGTAGAACCGACTTTAATTGATAAAGTTAAAAGCTACTCAAGTTCTGGATCTGAGGCGATGCGTATGAGGAAAAAAGTGCAAAAAGGTGCTATCCGAAAGCAAGAATCGATGAAGAAGGAATACTTCGAGTCAACTCCAGACTTTGTGTTCCTAACGACCCTGATTTAAAGTATAAAATCATGATGGAGGCGAACAACACACCGTTTGCAATCCATCCTAGGAGTACCAAAATGTATCGTGATCTTCGTCACACATTTTGGTGGAGCAATATGAAGAGAGAGATAACGCTGTTTATCTCAAGGTGTCTAACTTATCAACGAGTCAAGGCAGAGCATCAAGTACCAAAAGGTCCATTGCAACCACTTGAAATTCTAGAATGGAAGTGGGAGCACATTACCATGGATTTTGTTACTGGTTTTCCCAAGGTTTCTCAAGGCATAGATGCAATTTTAGTCATTGTTGATAGATTGACCAATTCTGCTCATTTCTTACCTATAAGAGAAACTTATACACTTGAACGTCTTGCTCGTATATACATAAACGAGGTTGTAAGATTGCATGGTATGCTAGTATCCATAGTTTTTGATCGAGACCCAAGATTCACTTTACGATTTTAGGTTAGTTTG
Source organism: Panax quinquefolius (assembly GCA_020205615.1). Taxonomy (NCBI): domain Eukaryota; kingdom Viridiplantae; phylum Streptophyta; class Magnoliopsida; order Apiales; family Araliaceae; genus Panax; species Panax quinquefolius. Next base: position 113,592,447 of record CM035152.1, read on the forward strand.
CAAAAAGCTATGGGCACAGATTTACGATTTAGTTCGGCATATCATCCTCAGATGGACGGACAATCAGAGAGGACTATTAAAACTCTTGAAGATTTATTAAGACTTTGTGTCCTTGACTTCAAGGGAGTTGGGACAAGTTCTTCTTGTTGGTGGAGTTTTCTACAACAATAGTTATCAAACAAGTATTGGTATGGCTCCATTTGAGGCGTTGTATGGATGAAAGTGTCGTTCTCCAGTATGCTGGGATGAGGTGGGTGAAGCAACATTGTTGGGACCGGAGTTGGTACGTATAACTACGAAAAAGATTCAAACGATACGACAACGTATAAAAACCTCACAAGATCGACAAAAGAGTTATGTTGATCTTCATTGAAAGGACATGGAATTCGATATTGGGGATCATGTGTTGTTACGTGCTACTCCATGGAAAGGAGTTACGAGATTTGGAAAGAGAGGAAAGCTCAATCCTCGATTCATTGGCCCATTTTTAATCCTCGATCGAGTAGGAACTGTGGCGTATAGACTCGCTTTACCGCCAAGTATGTCTCGTGTTCATAACGTTTTTCATATATCCATGTTACGTAAATATGTGGAAGATCCAAACCACATTATTGAGTTAGAACCGGACGAAAGAGCGGAAGATTTGACGTATGAAGAGGTTCTCATTCAAATCTTGGATAAGAAGGAACATATTCTACGCTCCAAGGTTATACCTCAAGTCAAAGTTTTGTGGAGAATCACGATGTTGAGGAAATGACCTGGGAGTTAGAATCTGAAATGAAATCAAGATATCCTTACCTTTTCGACATACCAGTGCATTACCTTAATTTCGAGGGCAAAATTTCATAAGAAGGAAGGTTGTAAGACCCCAACTTTTAATAAAGATGATTTTTCTATAAATATCATTTTTAAATATTATGGAATAAATTTGATATAATGTTATAGCTGTGGGTAATATTTATAAATTTTGCAAAGTACATGAAGTTGTTATATAATATTTGATTGGTGGGGAATATTCGTTTTAACGATGAATATTAAATGCGGCACATAATCATTGGTGGACCCCACTAACAAAATTATTGTCGGATTGAGAAAGCGGCAAAAATATTTTAATGAAAATAATGGCGAAAGTTTTACCGTTAAAACCTGTTGAACTACTCGGTAGTAGTAAAAGTACGATGTCTGGCGTGGTTGCATAGTAGCACACGGTATTGATTATTGATACTTACGTGAGAAGTCACTTAGTTTTGTTTAATTATTGCCATAGTATTTGTTGCATAGTATCTCACGTTATTTGATTCAATTATTGTCGATATTTTATATATTAGTAAATCAATAATTGAGAGACGACAAATTTATTAATATTATTATTTGCAATATTAACGATGTCTAGAAGTTACATCAAGGAGAGGTTTAGTCACCTAATTTGGCGCCAATAGGGAGAAATCTTTATTAGAAAGCCCCCCCTCTTCACGGGAACGACACGGTCGATTAATATTGTGAATTATAATAATGATGATAAATGTTGTTAAAAATATTGAGAAGATTTTTATGATGTATTTGATGTTATTATATGGACCCCCATTTACCCATTTTCAAAATAATCGGTCAGAGAAAGTTATCTTTTTTATTATATATATATATATATATATATATATATATATAATTTAGTAACATGTGTGTGGATGTGGACATGTTGGTGGGAAAGTAAGAAATGTGAGTGGTGGGTATTATATGTATAGATTATGTGTGTGGTGGGGAGATTATATAAGATATATATATAATATTGAAAGTGGGAAATGGTGGGAGAAAGTGTGTGTTATGTGTGTGTATGGGGTGGGATAAGAAAATGGGGGAGGAGTAGTTTGCCTTGTTATAAAGGGAATTGGTATATATATATATATGATGATGAAAGTGACTTTTGGTGGGTGGATGATGAATTTGGTGGGTTTATGTGAATTACATTATGGGGAGGAGTGTTTATATTATTTAAGAATAATGGGAGTTGATTTGTTTTGTTGGTTTCAAAATAACATGTGTTATATATTTATATTTATATTATATTTTTGGTTTGTAGCTGATTATTTCTTTGAAAATTAATCCTTCGTAAGACATCCGTGAATTGAATAATTTCACCTTGTGAATTGTTTCTGTTGCATCCGTGATTTATTTTTCAAATGGTATCCTTCCATTCTCCTATAAATAGAAGCTCATTCCTTCATTATTTCTTACGAATTCACTGAAACGCTAGAGAGAGAAACTATAGAGAGAAAGAAGAAAAGTATTTTGCTACTTCACTACTCTTATATCCAGTTTCTTCTATATCAGGTAAGGGGTATTATTTCTTTCGTATTCATGAAGAGAACTTCATTATTCCATTCTTTATTATTCGTTGGAATAACTCAGATTGTATCTGCGGACTACCCTATACTTGGTGAAATTCTTCTATTATTCCATTCTTTATTATTATGTTGGAATAACTTTATCTATCCAAGTACCTCATACATGGTGAAATTCTTACATTATTCCATTCTTTATTATTCATTTGGAACATCCATGTATGCGTTTACGCATGACGGTTCCGTTATTTATTATTCATTTGAACATCCCGCCGGTGTAATTTCTTTGCGCTTTGGTTCCGTTATTTATTATTACATTGGAATTTCCTATTCGTGCATTCGCATGACACGGTTCCGTTATTTATTATTCATTGGAATAACTCGCTTTTGTCGATCTATCGCATGCCTGGTGATTTCTTTTGTTATTCCATTCTTTATTATACTCGGTTGGTTAAAGTTTTAACTTCTATACTCCACGAAAATAGTGGAATATCCTTGATATTTGCGCTTCATCTAGTATCTTTTCATGGAAATATTCTTCTGAACATTCTTGAATTTTACTCTACAAAGAAGTATCATGTTGACAATTTGGACGTTATTAGTTCCTGGATAAATTAATTCTTGAACTTGTTTTATTGAATTCTTATATTATTGTCATCATCCTCATGTTTATATTATGTTGAAAGTCATCTCGTGGCTGTGTAGTGTATAGATGGACTTGGTATGATTATGACTAGGGATTATTCGGTATAATCATGGCCATCGTAATGTTACAAATGATGTGGTAAAAGTCCTCATTGGCCCGTAGTGCATTGATGGGATAGTTGTTGGCATGATCATGACCATTGATGAATACACGAATATCCTTGGCTCGTAGTGCATGGATAATTTGTGGTCGTGATATCTTAATGAATATCCTTGGCCGTAGTGCAGGGATGATGTGGATTATTTATTAATTTGAGTCCCAGCGATAAAAGTGATGAAAAACCTTTTAAATCATAAAAGATAGTAGATTTTATTCTCTACTTGACTCTTTTAATGGATTGCTTGTTCCGTTGCAGTTAAACTTGATGTTTGTTATATTGTATCAGTTTAACACTGTTGAAGGCTAACGATAATTTATTCTGCTTATCTTAGTCATAATATTCCTTCATTGGGCTAGTTGAGCTCACCCTTTTACTTTCATTGTTCTCTTGAAATGAGAGCGTGGCGAGGACTAGTCGGGGAACGGAGTGACGATCCAGATGATAACATTAGTAGTCCTCACTATTCTATGAAATAGTGTGATAATAAATGTATTGAGGACTTATTTTGAGTTTAAATACTGTCTAGAAGACAATATTTGTATTAAAACTCACAACTCATGTTGTATATTTAAGATTGTATTTGTATCCCGTACTATGTATTTGGCGACTCAGAATAGGTGATGTATACCTATTTTGGGGGCATCACATTATCTTAATCATAATATTTCTTACTGGACTAGTTGAGCTCACCCTTTCTTTCACTGTTCTCTTCAGGAAATGAGAACGTAGTCGGGACTAGTCGGGGAACAGAGTGACGGTCTTGATGATAGCATTAGTAGTCCTCACTATTCTGTTAAATAGTGTGACAATAAATGTAATGAGGACTCCATTGAGTATGGATATTGTCTAGATGGCAATATTCTTATTAAAACTCTTAGATTATGTTTTTTGTATTTATTTTACGCATTGTTGTATAATTAAGTTGTATTTAAATTTTGTACCATGTATTTGGCGACTCAAGATGGGTGATGTATACCTATTTTGGGGGTGTCACAGTTGGTATCAAAGCTTAGGGATATGATCCCTGGCTGAGATGTAAGACAAGAACTAGGAGGGAGAGCGGAAATTCCTTCGCTAGTATGACCTACCTAAGTTTATTTGGTATTTAATTGGTCGGTCAGAGTATAGGGATAATATGTGATATGTTAATTAACCCTTGTTTTGTGGCAGTATTTGAAAATGGCATCCTAAAATGTTGAGATAAACAATGAAGCACATGAGACCGTTGAGTCACCACAGATTAATACCTAGGATAATGTGCAACAGGAAGACAATAATCCTCATGTAAACAATAACACCGATGAAATGGTGAACGATGGGATGTTCAGAGGCTTTATGCAATTCATGCAACATCAGGCGAAAGCGGCTCCTATCCAAAATGCAGGTGGAAACACTGATAACTCTTGGACGGTCACCGCTAAGCAGTTGCAAGGAGCTAAATTCTTTTCAAAGATTGATCTTCATTCTAGATATCATCAGTTGAAGATTAAAACTGATGACATTCCAAAAACTGCTTTCAGAACTTGGTACGGGCATTATAAATTCCTAGTCATATCTTTTGGATTGACTAATGCTCCTGCTGCCTTCATGGATATGATGAACCGAGTATTCAAGGAATATTTGGATCACTTTATGGTCGTTTTTATTGATGACATCCTCATATACTCCAAAACCCGCGAAGACCATGAGCAACACTTGAGGCTGATACTCCAAAAGCTTCGTGAAAACAAGCTTTATGCCAAGTTGAAGAAATGCGAGTTCTGGCTTAAGGAAGTTGCATTCCTTGGGCACGTGATATCAAATCATGGAATATCTGTTGACCCAACAAATATTGAAGTAATTCAAAGCTGGGAGCAACCTAAGTCAGTGACCGAAGTACGTAGCTTTCTCGGCTTAGCTAGTTATTATCGGAGATTCATAGAAGAGTTTTCTCAAATCGCTACTCCATTAACTCAGCTGACTCCAAAAGATACAAAATTCGGTTGGAGCGAGGAATATGAAAAGAGTTTTCAAGAACTCAAGAGGAGACTCATTTCAGCACCTGTTCTAACAATACCATTTGGCTCGGAGGGATTTGTCATCTACAGTGATGCTTCAGGCAAAGGGTTAGGATGTGTTCTCATGCAACATGGGAAAGTCATAGCCTATGCCTCTCGACAACTCAAAGAATATGAGAGAAATTATCCTACGTATGATCTAGAGTTAATGGTGATCGTTGCTTTTTGGCGCTTAAGATTTGGAGGCATTACCTGTGTGGAGAGAAGGTGGAGATCTATACGGATCATAAAAGCCTCAAATATTTCTTCACTCAAAAGGAACTCAACAAGCGGCAACGAAGATGGCTTGAGTTGTTGAAATATTATGATCATACCATCCAATACCATCCTAGAAAAGCGAACGTAGTAGCTGACACATTGAGTAGAAGATCATATGCGGGTATGAGTGCAATATTGTCAACGTAAAGGCCCATTTTGTATGACTTGGAAAGGATGGAAATAGAGTTAAAGACTCCAGGGACCCATGTGATGATGGAGAATATACGAGTAGAACCGACTTTAATTGATAAAGTTAAAGTCGCTTTCAACTTACGGACTGAAGTCGATGCGCATGATGAGGAAGAAAGTACAAGAAGGTTCTATTCCGGAAGCAAGAATCGATGAAGAAGGAATACTTTGATTCAACTCCAGACTTTGTGTTCCTAACGATTCTGACTTGAAGTATAAAATCATGATGGAGGCGTACAACACACCGTTTGCAATCCATCCTGGGAGCACCAAAATGTATCGTGATCTTCGACATACATTTTGGTGGAGCAATATGAAGAGAGAGATAACGTTGTTTATCTCAAGGTGTCTAACTTGTCAATGAGTCAAGACGGAGCATAAAGTTCCAAAAGGTCCATTGCAACCACTTGAAATTCCAGAATGGAAGTGGGAGCACATTACCATGGATTTCGTTACTGGTCTTCCCAAGGTTTCTCAAGGCATAGATGCGATTTGGGTCATTGTTAATAGATTGACCAAGTCTGCTCATTTCTTACTGATATGAGAAACTTTTACACTTGAACGTCTTGCTAGTATGTACATAAACGAGATCGTAAGATTGCATGGTATGCCAGTATCCATAGTTTGTGATCGAGACCCAAGATTCACTTCAAGATTTTGGGTTAGTTTGCAAAAATCTATGGGCACGGATTTACGATTTAGTTCGGAATATCATCCTCAAACGGATGGGCAGTCAGAAAGGACTATTCAAACTCTTGATGATTTATTAAGACTCTGTGTCCTTGACTTCAAGGGAAGTTGGGACAAGTTCTTACCATTGGTGGAGTTTTCCTACAACAACAGTTATCAAGCAAGTATTGGCATGGCTCCATTTGAGGCGTTGTATGGAAGAAAGTGTTGTTCTCCAGTATGCTGGGATGAGGTGGGTGAAGCAACGTTGTTGGGACCGGATTTGGTACATATGACTATGGAAAAGATTCAAATGATCCGACAATGTATAAAAACCTCACAAGATCGACAAAAGAGTTATGCTGATCTTCATCGAAAGGACGTGGAATTCAATATTGGAGATCATGTGTTGTTACGTGTTGCTCCATGGAAAGGAGTTAAAAGATTTGGAAAGAGAGGAAAGCTCAATCCTCGATTCATTGGCCCATTTTTAATCCTCAATCGAGTAAGAACTGTGGCCTATAGACTTGCCTTACCGCCAAGTATGTCTCATGTTCATAACGTTTTTTACATATCTATGTTACGTAAATATGTGAAATACCCGAACCATATTATTGAACTAGAACTAGACGAGATAGAGAAAGATTTAACATATGAAGAGTTACCTATTAAAATCTTGGATAAGAAGGATCATATTCTACGCTCCAAGGTTATACCTCAAGTCAAAGTTTTGTGGAGAAACCACGATGTGGAGGAAATGACCTGAGAGTTAGAATCTGAGATGAAATCAAGGTATCTTCACCTCTTCGATATACCAAGTACGTACTCTAATTTCGAGGATGAAATTTCATAAGAAGGGGAGGTTGTAAGACCCCAACTTTTATGAATAAAGAATAATTTTCTCGAAATATATTTTTGAATATTATGGTGTGGATTTGATATAATGTTATAGTTGTGGTTAATATTTACAAATTTTGCAAAGTAAGCAAGTGGTTATATAATATTCGATTGGTCAGGGAATATTCGTTTTAACAGAGAATATTCGTACGACGGCACAATCATTGGTGGACCCCACAACGAAAGTATTGTCATAGTTAGAAAACGACATAATTATCTTTTTATAAAAATAACTACGAAAGTTTTCTAGTTAAACCTGTTGAACTACCCGGTAGTAAAAGAAATACGATGAATACGTGTGGTTGCATAGTAGCTTTACCGGTATTGATTATTGATGCTTACGTGAGAACTCACTCGGTTATACTCAATTATTCATACGTAAATGTTGTGATCATATCTCTCATATTATTGATTCGATTATTATCATTAAAGATCATTTGAATAATATGCTATATTATTAAATCAATAATTGAGATGACAAAGTTATTCATATTATTAAATTATAATATTTAAAATGTCTAGAAGTTCTGTCAAGGAGAGGTTTGGTCATCTAATTGCGCGCTATAAGGAGAAATCCTTATCGGAAAGCCCCCTCTTTCCTGGGAACGACCTAGTTGTTAAATATTGTGAGTTATAATATTAATGATGAATAAGTTCGTGTTGATTAAAGATGAAATTGATAGTTCCATTGTGTTGGAATTATTAGTGTTAGTGGAAATCGACATTTATGTCGATATTTATTGATGTCTGGAAGTTATACTGACCAGTCGGGTAATTAACCGGATAAATGAGCAATTATTTGCTATTAATTCACATGATTATAACTATTTATTCACATGTGTGTGCTATTGATTCACATTCTTGTACTATTAGGGGAGTTGGTGCAAGATTGATAATACTTGCATGACTAAGTTAAAAATGGAGGTATAGATGGAGGTACTATACTGTAATTTGTATTTTCACATGATTATAACTATTGATTCACATGATTGAACTATTTATTCACATTATTTACTATTAGGGGAGGTGGTGCAAGTTTGATAATACTTGCAGGACTAAATTAAAAATGAAAGAAAAGTTGAAGGTATTGTACTGTAATATTTCTTGCCCTAAAACGTGCAATTATCGAAACTATATTTTTCTATAGATAGAATCTCATTCTTCCTTCATTTCTCACCAATTCACTAAAGCTATAGAGCAATTATTATAGAGAAAAATTATAGAGAGAAAGAAGAAGAGAAGTCTGCTACCTCTCTACTCCAGTATTCAGTTTCTTTCTAAGGTAAGGGGTATTATTTCTTTCGTATTCATGAAGAGAGCTTCTGTTATTCCATTCTTTAGTATTATGTTGGAATAACCTGTCTATGCGAAGTACCGCATAAATGGTGAAATTCTTCTATTATTCCATTCTTTATTATTACATTGGAATATCGGTCATGCGGATTACGCTTAGACACGGTTCCATTCTTTATTATACATTGGAATAACACATGCATGACGGATTCTATCGCATGCATGGTGAATTCTTTGTTACTCCATTCTTTATTATTCTATTGGAATATCCTGTCTGTGCGGATTACACTAGACCTGGTTCCATTCTTTATTATTTTGTTGGAATAACCTGTCTGTGCGGTCTATCACATGCATGGTGAATTCTTCTGTTATTCCATTCTTTATTATTCTGTTGGAATATCTTGTCTGTGCGGATTACGCCTGGTTCTATTTTTTATTATTCTATTGGAATAACCTATCTATGTGGATTATCACATGCATGGTGAATGATCCTTTGTATTCATTCCTTATTAAATTGTGGAAATGATCTGTCTACGTGGATTACCGCATGACGGGTGAAAATCCATTTGTAGTTTCATATATTCTATGATACTCATTTGGTTAAAGTTTTGGCTTCTATACTCCATGAAATTAGTAGAATATCCTAGATATTTGTGCTTCATCCGGTATCTTTTCATGGAAATATTCTTCTGAGCATTCTTGAATTTTACTCCACAAAGCAGTATCATGTTGACAATTTGGACGTAATTGATTTCAAGATAAATTAACTTATAAATCTTTAAAATTTATTCTTGAACTTGTTTTATTGAATTATTATGTCATTGTCATCATCCTCATGCTTATATTGTGATGAAAGTCATCTTTGACTTACGTGCATAGATGGACTTAGTATGATTATGAACAGGGATTATTCGGTATAATCATGACTTGTAATGTTATAAATGATGGGGTAAAAGTCCTCAGTAGCCTGTAGTGCATTGATGGACAGTTTTTAGTATGATTATGACCGAGGATTATTCGGTATAGTCATAACCATTGATGATTTAATGAATATCCTTGCCCTAGTAGTGGTGGGGATGACTCGATGATGTGGTTTATTTATTAAGTGAGTCTCAACGATATAAAATTGATGAAAATATTTTAAATCATAGAAGATAGTAGATATCATGCCTCTACTTGACTCTTCTAATGGATTGCTTATTCACCGCAGATTAAACTTGGTGTCTATTGTATTTTATCGGTTTAACATTATTGAAGACTAATTATAATTTATTCTCGCATTATCTTAGTCATAATATTTCTTCTTGGGCTAGTTGAGCTCACCCTTTCTTTCACATTCTCTTGAGGAAATGAGAAACGTAATCGGGAATAGTCGGGGAAGCGGAGTGATTGGTCCAGATGATAGCATTAGTAGTCCTCACTATTCTATTAAATAGTGTGACAATAAATGTAATGAGGACTCCATTGAGTGTGGATATTGTCTAGATGACAATATTCTTATTAAAACTCTTAGATTATGTTTTGTCGTATTTTACACGACTGTTGTATAATTAAGTTGTATTTGAATTTTGTACCATGTATTTGGCGACTCAAGATGGGTGATGTACACCTATTTTGGGGGCGTCAGAAAAACGCTTTGTCGTGCTTGTTAGGTTTAGTGGGAAATCTAGGTTAGTAACCCTAGATTAATAAACCCTAACCCTAATCAGCAAAACCCTAACCCTAATTTTTAAATATAACCCTAATTAACTAATTTAACCCTAATTAGATTATCTTAACACCTAATCATGATTACTAAACTTCAATTAGGTACTAATAAACATCATTTAACAAACCTAATCATTAAAAACAAAACCCTAATCAAGATTAATGAAGATTAGAGCATAATTAAGCTACTAAACTAACCTAACTAGCTCACAAGTAGGTTAGGAGTCACCAATACAAGTCCCTAGGTTGCACATGACATGCTTGTAATTCCCAAGCATGAGTAGAGTTATCTAGATCTGATATTTATGGTGGCAAGTAGCTTGAAAATGTCCAAAAAGCCAAGTTAAAGAATTCTATAAATAGGAACCCTAGACCAGAGCAAACTCACAAAATCTTTAAGCCATTATACACTTATATATATACCAAATCAAGCCTGGGTGATAGCAACAACAAATTCAGAAGCTAAAATCAAATAATTAATCAAGAAAGGTGCAAACCCTATTTTATAGCTAGCTCTTTGATCCTTTGTTAATTTTGTTGTTTAGATGTTTAGAATTATGTATTAGTATGTTAGAAAGTATGTTAGATGGATAGAACACGTTTTTATAACATCTAGATGCCTTAATTAAGTGTTTTTAGAAATCTAGAAATTTTGAAAATCAAGTCTGACAACCGAATATCAGAGCTTGTAGATTCATATGTGTAAGACCCCAACTTATTATTAATGAAATTTATTTTCCTCTATTTATTATTTTGAAATAGTAAGGGTTGATTTCATTAATGTGGATAGTTATGGGTAAAATACGCAAATATTTTGAATAAGCAAGTGGTTATAAAATATTCATTATCGTCGAAGAATATTTGTTTGGTTGTGGAATATTAAATCTTTGTCGGGGAATATTAAATGCGACGGTATGACCATGTGTGGGCCCCATAACTGAAAAGCGATTGGATGAAGAAACGACAAATATAAGTTGGTTAAAAATAACAGGCGTAGTTGTTACCATTAATATTGTTAAAATACTCGATGGTTTAAAACAAGTAGCATTGCGGTATTGCACCAATTATTGATTCTTACGTAAGAAGGCACTACTCAATAATTGTTACGATGAATTATCGCTCAAATTATTTTATTTTATTGATTCAATAATTGTTGCGTTGATATTTTATATTCTTTGTTGTTTGATAATTGTCATTACATTACGTAAGATTTTTATTATCGAAGCAATAATTCATATTATCCGAATAATAGTATTGGATAACATTATTGGCAATGTCTAGAAAGTTACATCTAAGGAGAGGTTTGGTCACCTAATTGCGCCAAGAAGGAGAAATTCTTATTCGAAAAGCCCTCTTTCTCTGAGGCGCACGGTTGTCAATAATGTGATTCGTAATATTATTTGTGAATAATTAATTATTGATTTATATGATGAGGAAAATATTGATTTTATGTGGATATAGATGGAGAAAATTTTTAAAATGACAATTGTTGAAAATTAATATTTTATCTTTTTACGATAAAATAATTCATTTAAATATATTATTTTAATAATATATTAAGCGGTGATATTTTTACAACGAATGTGGGATATATGAGTATACGAGGAGGAAGAGTATTTTTTGTTGCAATAAATGTTTAAAACATGTTAAACATGCGATTGGACCCCATTTATTGATTTGAAATTTGATTATAGCTTGCAAAATTGTTCGTTTGTGGATTTTTGGTCAATTTCATTTGGAATTTGGAAAAACTTTCTTCGTAAAGTTGTAGAGAATTGAATTTCCTATAAAAAGTCAATGAGATTGAATTTTCTGATAAAATGGCTATTTATTATGAATTATTGAAGTTCGAAGTTCAAATAATTGATTTTGGAAGTTTTATTTATTTTTATTAATAAAAACGTTTTTTTATATGTTGTGGGCATATTTAACATGTGCATGGGGGCTGAATTCAGATTCAAGATGTGGGCGTATGAATTTTGTTTATATATAATATTATTATATTAAATTTTACGCTTTGGTGTTCTAAGCAATTTCTATAAATAAGGTGCTTAGGTTAGAATTGAAAATCACCGAAGCTGAAGTTTTCTCTCTATATTATCGGCGTATTCTTGTGAGTATTTTGAGTATACTTTGAGTATTGCTATCTGATTGCAAGTTCAAGTCATAGCCTATATCCGGTGTTTCAACTAAGATCTTGTCTTTTCGAGGAAGGGATGTTATTTTCTTCTCAAATGATATTATTTCTTCAATATCATTATGCTGAAATATTGGTTGGAACTTTTTATCAAATTTGGAACTTTTTCATATCGGGGTTACTATTCATGAGTTACTATTCACGAGTTACTATTCATGAGTTACTATTCACGAGTTACTATTCACGAGTACTATTCACGAAGCGTGAAGATGTTTTTTTGTGAAATTTCTATCTTTTGGTGTCGGAGTTACTATTCACGTAGTCTACGATCTATTCACGATATCGACACTATTCAATCACGGCATTATTCATCAGAAAAATGAAATTTCTTCTTTTCGTCAAAATATCTATTACGGATACTAGCTTTGATTGTATCCATGTTTTGATCATTCTTGAATTTTACACCCCTATGATTATTTTTGAGGTATTTTTGGGCGTGAATAAAACAAAGTACGAATCCTTAATCCTTAATCCTTGTCATTTTGTTTCTTTGGATTCGTTTCTTTTAAAATATATTTTCATCATCTTGAGGTCTTAAATGATGATATTATGGAATATCTTTGGCTTTGTAGTGCAAAGATGAATGATTTCTGAAGAATATCTTTGGCACATGGTGCAAAGATGAGCAGTGTTTAGATGAACATGACCAATCGATGAATATCTTTGGCTGTAGTGTAAAGATGAATATGTGATTCGAGATATATATTGATTGATGTTACAGGATAAAAGATAGGCGATGAACTTTTAAATTCATACATGGAAGATAGTAGTTTGCATTCTCTACTTAACTCTTCTAATGAATTATTATTTCATTTGCAAATATTGGTTTAAAAACTTGTTGTCTATTGTATTCTATTAGTTTTTTTCCTGTTGAAGACTAATGATAATTTGTTGTATATTATCTTAGTTATAATATTCTTTTATTGGGCTAGTTGAGCTCACCCTTTTCCTTTTTGTTCCATTTTTCTTCTCGGGAGGCGAGAATGTAGCGTAGTACTAGTCGGGGTATGGAATGAAGGTTCTAGAGAGAGTTGTTTAGTAGTCCTCACCATTTTGTAAAATAATGTATCAATAATTATGATGGGGATTTATTTGCGTGTGGATATTGTCTAGATGGCAATATCAGTATTTAAACTCACAGTTTATATGTTGTAATAATAAAGTTGTAGTTATTTCTGTACCATGTATTTGGCGACTCAGAATGGGTTGGATGGAATGGACCTATTTTGGGGGCGTCACAATATGTGTTTATGTTTAGGTCTGTTATTTATATGTTATTTGTAGCCTGATAGTAGGTCTTTAATCTGGAAAAGAAAGCAGGTTAATTAGAACCATATATTGCAAGTTATAGGTGGTCAAAGTGAGTTGACCGTTCACGGAGTTCAGTTTTTTGGGTTACCCAGAAAACTCAAGAACACGTCGAACCGACTACTTTGACCAACCTTTTGATCGCTTTCTGTTTATTGTTTTTGTAACTTTTTGTTTTAGATTAACACCTTGATATACATACTACATATCTATGATCTTAAATTGCTTAAACAACTCATAGGATTATTGGAATTAATGGTCAAAAATCGTTGACTGAGCTTGACCAAGTTTTCTGGGTTACCCAAAAGCGATGAACACTGAAAAACGACTTTTTTTTGTACTTTGACCAAAGATAATTAGAGACCTTAGAATTATGCTTTGTTCAAGTTAGTGTTATATATATATGTACCCTTACATATATACTACATGTTACAACAAACACAACATGTAAGACCCCGAAATTTTTTTTAAATAAAAAGGAATTTACTTTATCTATTATTTTGAAATAGTAAGGGTTGATTTGATTAATGTGGATAGTTAAGGGTTAAATACGCAAATATTTCAAAATAAGCAAGTGGTTGTGACGCCCCCAAAATAGGTATACATCACCTATTCTGAGTCGCCAAATACATGGTACAGAAATAACTACAACTTTATTATTACAACAGTAAAACTGTGAGTTTGAATACAAATATTATCTTCTAGACAATATCTATACTCAAATAAATCCTCATCACATTTATTGATACATTATTTTACAAAAATGGTGAGGACTACTAAACAACTCTCTCTAGAACCTTCATTCCATACCCCGACTAGTACTCGCTACATTCTTGCCTCCCCGAGAAGAAAAATGGAACAACAAGGAAAAGGGTGAGCTCAACTAGCCCAAATAAAGAATACTATGACTAAGATAATATACAACAAATTATCGTTAGTCTCCAACAGGAAAAATCGATAGAATACAATAGACAACAAGTTTGGATCAATATTCGTAATGAAATAATAATTCATAGAAGAGTTACGTAGAGAATGAAATCTACTATAATCTATGAATTTAATGGTCCATCATCAATATTTTATCCACCGTAACATCAATCAATATTCATCTCAAATCAAATATTCATCTTTGCACTACAAGCCAAAGATATTCATCAATCCGATTATCATGTTCATCTCAACACTGCTCATCTTTGCACTAAAGGCCAAAGATATTCATCGATCATTCATGTTCATTTAAACACATGTTCATCTTTGCACTACGGGCCAAAGATATTCTTGAAATCATTCATCTATGCACTATGTGCCAAAGATATTCAATAATATCATCATTTAAGACCGAGGATGATGAAAATATTTTTAAAGAACGAATCCAATTGAAACAAAATGACAAGGATTAAGGATTAAGGATTAAGTACTTTGTTTTATCCATGTCCAACAATACCTCAAAAATAATCATAGTGGTGTAAAATTCAAGAATAATCAAAACATGGATACAATCAAAGCTAGTATCCGAGAATAGATATTTTGGACTAAAAGAAGAAATTTTATTTTTCGAATTGAATAGTGTTTGTACACGTGAATAGTGTCGATACGTGAATAGTCAGTATCGTGAATAGTAACTCGACACCAAAAGATAGAAATTCCACAAAAACATCTTCACGCTTCATGAATAGTACTGAAGTGAATAATAACTCATGAATAGTAACTCGTGAATAGTAACTCATGAATAAGTAACCCTGGGACATAAAAAGTTCCAAATTTGATAAAACTTCAGATCAACATTTCAAAGATAATGATATTGAAGAAATAATATCATTACGAAAAAATAATATCCCTTACCTCAAAGAATCGAAGACTTGGAAGGAAAGGTCGGAAGTGATCTTTGAATGAAACTTATCTTGACAAGAACTCTCAAAGTATCTAAATACTCACAAAATACGCTCAATAATATAGAGAGAAAGAGAGAAACTTTGTTTACGGTGTGATTTTCAATTCTAACTTAGCCTCTATTTATAGGAAAATGTTAGCAGACGCAGAAGCGGACTTTAACTTCCGCAACTTTGATGGCTTTACTGCTACTATTCCCACCCACCACATTTGAAAATTCAATTGAGCACATTTCTCACCAACCAAAAGTGGGGCCCACCAATTCTAGAATTTTCCACCAAAATCAATTATAACCCTACTTTCCAGAATCAAACACCTCTTAAAATTTATAACAAATCATTCGCTCATTTTTAACGGTTCAAAATTTGTAGACATATACTCAACTTATATATGTATAACATATCCAAAAATTACAACGATCCAACTATCGATTTAAAATTATAACTCACTTAATATATCGTAAAAATAACGATTTTATTTTTAATATCTCCATTCCGACAAAAATCTTCGATAAAACACCTCAACATTAAATCCTTCAATTATAACCACATATAATAAATAAATCCATCATTTATATCCATATCAAATAAATATTTTCTTATCATATAAATCAATAATTAATTATTCCCAAATAATATTACGTAATCACATTTATGACAACCAAGTGTTCCTCAGAAAGAGGGGTTTTTCAATAAGGATCTCTCCTTATTGGCGCCGCAATTAGGTGACCAAACCTCTCCTTAGCAGAACTTTCTAGACATTGCCAATAATGTTATCTAATAATATTATTCAAATAATATGAATTATTGATCCGATAATGGGAAATCTCATGCGTTGACAATTATTCAAACAAAGAATAATATAAAATACCAACGCAAAGAATTATTGAATCAATAAAATAAACTATTGAACAAGAATTATTGTAACAATTATTGAGTAGTGCCTCTTCACGTAAGAATCAATAATTGATGCAATACCGTCAATGCCTCTTGTTCAACAACGGCGTATTAGTGTGTTTTAACCACCGGGTATTCCAACAATGATAATTGGTAACAATTACGCCGTTATTTTTTAAACAACTTATATTTGTCGTTTTCCTCATCCAATCGCTTTCAGTTATGGGGCCCACACATGGTCACGGTGCGTCGCATTTAATATTCTCGACAAAGCACGAATATTCCACGACCAAACGAATATTCCAAACAAAATGAATATTTTATAACCACTTGCTTATTTTGAAATATTTGCGTGATTTAACCCTTAACTATCCACATTAATCAAATCAACCCTTACTATTTCAAAATAATAAATAAAGGAAATTCCTTTTATTTAAAAAATTTCGGGGTCTTACAACCTCCCTCCTTATGAAATTTCGTCCTCGAAATTGACGACGACACAGTGTTTGAAAAGGTGAGGATACCTCACTTTCATTTCCGCTTCCAATTCCTGTGTCATTTCTCTATAGCATGATTCCTCCACAAAACTTTAACTTGTGGTATGACCTTTCATAGCGTAGGGACATGCTCCTTCCTATCCAAAATCTTGACAGTACCTCCTCATACATTAAGTCTTGGCTATCTCGTCCGGTTCTAACTCTATAACGTGGTTGGTCTTTCACATATTTTTTAAATAACCGATATGTGAAACATATTATGAACACGAGACATACTTGGAGGTAACACAAGTCTATAGGCTACATTTCCTATTTCGGTCAAGAATTTGAAATGGACCAATAAATCGTGGATTGAGCTTTCCTCTCTTTCTAAATCTTGTAACTCCCTTCCATGGAGCAACTCGCAATAATACATGATCCCCACACTAAATTCCACGTCCTTTCAATGAAGATCCGCATAACTCTTTTGTCGATCTTGTCTTGGCTTTGTATACGTTGTCGAATCATTTGGATCTTTTCGGTGAGTCATACGTACTAACTCGGGTCCCAACAATGTTGCTTCACCCACCTCATCCCAACATATTGGAGAACGACATTTTTGTCCATATAATGCTTCGAATGGAGCCACACCTATACTTGCCTGATAACTGTTGTTGTAGGAGAATTCCACCAATGGTAAATACTTATCCCAACTACCCTTGAAGTCTAGAACACAGAGTCTTAATATATCTTCAAGAGTTTGAATAGTCCTCTCTGATTGTCCGTCCGTTTGGGGATGGTATGCCAAACTAAATCGCAAATCCGTGCCCATAGCTTTTTGCAAGCTAATCCAAAATCTTGAAGTGAATCTTGGGTCACGATCCGAAACTATGGATACAGGCATGCCATGCAACCTTACAATCTCATTTACGTACATACTAGCAAGACGTTCAAGGGAATAAGTCTCCAGATCAAGAAGAAATGAGCGAGACTTGGTTAATCTATCAACAATAACCAAAATAGCATTGATGCTCCGAGAAACCGTAGGAAGACCCGTAACGAAATCCATGGTAATATTTTCCCACTTCCATTTCGGAATCTCAAGTGGTTGCTAGCGGACCCTTAGGTACTAGATGCTTTCCGCCTTTACACGTTAGCAAGTTAAACACATCGAGATAAACTTTGCAATCTCTCTCTTCATATTGTTCCACCAAAATGTATGTAGAAGATCACGATACATTTTAGTACTTCGAGATGGATTGCAAATGGTGTATTGTGTGCCTCCATCATAATCTTGTACTTCAAATCGAAGTCGTTAGGAACACAAAGTCTAGAGTGGACTCAAGTATTCCTTCTTCATCAATTCTCGCTTAGGAATAGCTCCTTCTTGTACTTTCTTCTTCATACGCATCATTTCTCACGGTCGGTGGCTTGGCGAATTTTAACTTTATCGATTAAAGTCGATTATACTCAGATATATCATCACGTGGGTACCTAGAGTTTTCATCTCCATCTCTATTATTTGTAAATTATATGAAATTAGTCTTTGACAATATCGTACTTTCGTACTTGTATACGATTTTCTACTCAACACGTCGGCTACCACCACGCTTTCCAGGATGGCATGGTGTAACATGTCTTTGAAATGAGTCTCCTCTTGAGTTCTTGAAGATCTTCCCACATTCCTTGCTCCATTCGAATTTTGTATCTCTACGAGTCATTTGCGATAATGGAATAGCGATTCGAGAATATCCTTCAACGAATCTCCGATAATAACCAACTAAGCTAGAAAGCTACGTGATTTCGATTCTTGACTTAGGTTGCTCTCAAGCTGTGACTCATATCCCAATCTTGGATAGACGTCACAATGACACCTATCGATTTATTTATCATGACGAATATGGCGTCCCTATAGAAAGTCCGGCTTAGGTAAATTCCACAAAGGAAGTCACCAGATAAAGGCTCGGTACCAAATTTATAGTTGAATTTTTAACTCCTCAAGTTCAATAGGAGCCATTCGATATGTGATTTTAGAAATGAGTTTTGTCACGGGTTCAAAGTCGATACAATATTTAATATCGAGTTTTGGGAGTAAACCAAGAAATTCTTGAAATACGTCGGGAAAAATCAATAACAACAGAATATTATTCAAATCGACGCGTGTCTTTATTCAAATTCATAACATGGACTAAGAAAACTTGACATCCGTAATAAACGAATGACTTCATGGCTTGATATGAAAATGTTTGACTACAATGGTTTGATTGCTTGAATTCGAATAACAGGTTGCTTAGGAATATGAAAACTAACAACCTTACAAAAGCAATCAATTTGGCATGATGAGTAGTTAACCTTAAAATCACATCAAAAGCAAATATCTCTATAGAAATAAGGTTAACAGGTAATGTGATAGTGCCAACTTGAATCAAGCAAGATTTTTAAACAACGGATGTAATGAAAGTTTCTCCTAATGGAGTCTCCACAGATAGGTCAAAGTTTATTTCTCCGTAGTCAAGTTCAAACGTTGAGCGCAAGTAAGAGAGATAAAAGAATGAGTAGAACCAATATCTAGTAAGGTATATACTTCAAGAATTTATAATTAACTAACCC
This sequence comes from Panax quinquefolius, assembly GCA_020205615.1. Classification (NCBI taxonomy): domain Eukaryota; kingdom Viridiplantae; phylum Streptophyta; class Magnoliopsida; order Apiales; family Araliaceae; genus Panax; species Panax quinquefolius. The sequence continues at coordinate 113,612,039 of CM035152.1, forward strand.
GCTAACCGTTCGGGTTCTCGCATTTTATTTGGTCACGACAAACGCTCTTCCAAGAACCGTTGACTTTGACTTTTACGGGACATCCTTTTGAGTCACCATTCTCATTGGATCTGGGTTTCGATACCGTATAATCTCGGCGATATGTCCTTCTTTTCCACATTTATAGCATACCTTGGAAGGCTTTGAACAGTTTGACTTTATATGTCCCTCCTCTCCACATCAGTAGCATCTAAGCGGCGATCGTTCTCTTCCCTAGAATTTGTTGATGGTCTTGATGTCTTTGTAACGTCTTCCGTCATCGTTAAATCTTCTCTTTTTAGATTGGACATCTCTTTCCATAATATCAACGCGTCGTGCGGCTTTTACCCATGCATCACTCATTCTCACTCGTTCAGTTATTTCTTCTTTTAGTTCAGATTCCAGCTTTATCATCTTATACTCTGCCAAAGAGTGCTTCTCTTCAAGCATCACATATCGGGTAACACAAGCTTGAATCGTTGCATCCTTTTGCTCCACGACTGCCTGCAATTCTTCAGCCTGCTCTTCTAACTCATGAATACGATTTTGCAATTCTATATTTTGATCATAAAATAACTCTAATAAACTCTCTTCAGGTACCTCTTCTTCCTCACTCTCATTTTGTTACCTCTGCACACTATCTAAGGTGCAACTATCAATTCTTCACTCACCACATGGATATCTCTAATTCCTTCTTCGTCGACATCACATTATCACGGTTGGCGATTAGAGGTGTCTCCACGATCTCATTCACTCCATTGTTAACGTTCTCTCGCAGACCATTCTTAAAAACTATCATAAAACAAGGTTAATTAAATAAATTAACAAATCACATAATACCCCTATATTATGACCATCAACCAACAAATAAGCTTAGGTAGGACACCTAGCGAAGGTTTACTCGTAAATCTCTCCTCCTGGATTCTATTCCCAGATCTCCATGGAGATGATATCCCTAAGCTCGATACCAATTGTGACGCCCCCAAAATAGGTATACATCACCTATTACAGTCGCCAAATACATGGTAAAGAAATAACTACAACTTTATTATTACAACAAGAAAGCGTGAGTTTGAATACAAATATTATCTTCAGACAATATCTATACTCAAATAAATCCTCATCACATTTATTGATACATTATTTTACAAAATGGTGAGGACTACTAAACAACTCTCTCAGAACCTTCATTCCATACCCAGCTAGTACTCGCTACATTCTCGCCTCACGAGAAGAAAATGGAACAACAAGGAAAAAGGTGAGCTCAACTAGCCGGGTAAAGAATCTTATGACTAAGATAATATACAACAAATTATCGTTAGTCTCCAACGAGGAAAAATCTGATAGAATACAATAGACAACAAGTTTCGGATCAATATTCAAATGAAATAATAATTCATAGAAGAGTTACGTAGAGAATGAAATCTACTATAATCTATGAATTTAACGGTCCATCATCAATATTTTATCCTGTAACATCAATCAATATTCATCTCAAATCAAATATTCATCTTTTTACTACTGGGCCAAAGATATTAAGTCAATCGATCATATTCATCTCAACACTGTTCATCTTTGCACTAAAGGCAAAGATATTCATCGATCGGTCGTATTCATTTAAACACTGTTCATCTTTTACTCTACGGGCCAAAGATATTCTTGAAATCATTCATCTTTGCACTCAAAATATTCAATAATATCATCATTTAAGGCTGAGGATGATGAAAATATTTTAAAGAACGAATCCGGTGAAACAAAATGACAAGGATTAAGGATTAAGGATTAGGTACTTTGTTTTATCCATGTCCAACAATACCTCAAAAATAATCATAGTGGTGTAAAATTCAAGAATAATCAAAACATGGATACAATCAAAGCTAGTATCCGAATAGATATTTTGGACTAAAAGAAGAAATTTTATTTTTAGGTGAATAGTCTTTATATCGTGAATAGTATCGTATCGTGAATGAAATGTCGATATCGTGAATAAGTAACTCAAACACCAAAAGATAGAAATTCCACAAAAACATCTTCACGCAACTCATGAATAGTACTTTCGTGAATAGTAACTCGTGAATAGTAACTCATGAATAGTAACTCGTGAATAGTAACTCGTGAATAGTAACCCAGAAGCATAAAAAGTTCCAAATTTGATAAAAACTTCGGATCAACATTTCAACGATAATGATATTGAAGAAATAATATCATTCTGAAAAAATAATATCCCTTACCTCAAAGAATCGAGTGCCGGAAGGAAAGGTCGGTGAGTGATCTTTGAATGAAACTTATCTTGAGCAATGAACTCTCAAAGTATCTAAATACTCAAAAAACGGCGCCAATAATAATAGAGAGAGAGAAAACTTTGTTTACGGTGTGATTTTCAATTTAACTTAGCCCTCTATTTATAGGAAAATGTTAGCTTGCGTCAAGCAGACTTAACTTTTGCAACTTTGATGGCTTTACTGCTACTATTTCCACCCACCACATTTGAAAATTCAATTGAGCACATTTCTCACCAACCAAAAGTGGGGCCCACCAATTCTAGAATTTTCCACCAAAATCAATTATAACCCTACTTTCCGAATCAAACACCTCTTAAAATTTATAACAAATCATTCGTTCATTTTAACGGTTCAAAATTTGTGGACATATACTCAACTTATATGTATAACATATCCAAAAATTACAATGATCTAACGGTCGGATTAAATATTATAACTCACACAATAAAGTCGTAATAACTTGCAGATTTGATCTTTTAATACCTCCAATCAGGCAAAATACAAATAAAACATCTCAAAGCATTAATTCCTTCATTAATAACCACATAAATAAATCCATCATTTATATTCATATAAAATAAATATTTCCTTATCATATGAATCAATAATTAATTATTCACAAATAATATTACGAGAATCACATTTTGATAATGACGAAATTTTCCAGAAAGAGGGGCTTTCAATAAGGATCTCTCCTTCTTTGGCTGCAATTAGGTGACCAAACCTCTCCTTAGGCCGCGAACTTTCTAGACATTGCCAATAATGTTATCTAATAATATTATTCAAATAATATGAATTATTGATCGATAATGGGAATATTGTGCGGTGACAATTATTGAAACAAAGAATAATATAAAATACCAACGCATCAATTATTGAATCAATAAAATAAACTATTGAGCAGTAATTACGTAACAATTATTGAGTAGTGCCTTCTTACGTAAGAATCGATAATTGATGCAATACTGGTGTCTTTCTTGTTAACCAATGAGCGTATTAGTGTGTTTTAACCATGAGGTATTCCAACGATAATGCTTGGTAACAATTCTGTAGTTATTTTTAAACAACTTATATTTGTCGTTTTCCTCATCCAATCGCTTTTCGTTATGGGGCCCACACGGCATTTTAGTAGTCGTAAATGCGAATATTCCCAGATAGTATGAATATTCCACGATCAAACGAATATTCCCGACACAAAATGAATATTTTATAACCACTTGCTTATTTTGAAATATTTGCGTATTTAACCCTTAACTATCCACATTAATCAAATCAACCCTTACTATTTCAAAATAATAAATAAAGGAAATTCCTTTTTATTTAAAAAATTTTGGTCTTACAATGGTTATAAAATATTCATCATTGTTTGGGAATATTCGTTTGGTCGTGGAATATTCGCATCGCTTTGGGAATATTCGTATTTGCAGCCCATGTGTGGGCCCCATAACGGATAACCGCTTCTGATGAAGAAAACGACAAAGTTCGGGTGGTTATAAATAACCAGTAGTTGTTACCGTTAAGATCGTTGGAATACCCTATGGTTAAAACACACTAATACGCCGCTGTCGAACAAAGAGATAGAATACCAGATTGCAAACAATTATCGATCCTTACGTAAGAAGGCACTACTCAATAATTGTTACAAAGAATTATCGCTTAGTATTTTATTTTATTGATTCAATAATTGCAAGGCTGGTATTTTATATTATCATTGCTTCAATAATTGTCACCGCACAAGATTTCCCATTATCGATCAATAATTTTATTATTTGAATAATATTATTAGATAACATTATTGGCAATGTCTAGAAAGTTCGCTCATTTAAGGAGAGGTTTGGTCACCTAATTGCGCGCCAAGAAGGAGAGATCCTTATGAAAGCCCTCTTTCCGGGAAATTTCGTCATTATAAACGTGATTCTCGTAATATTATTTGTGAATAATTAATTATCGATTCATATGATAAGGAAATATTTATTTTATATGAATATAAATGATGGATTTATTTATGTGGTTATTAATGAAGGAATTAATGCCGAGATGTTTTATTTGTATTTTGCCTGATCGAGGTATTAAAAGATCAAACCTTGTTATTACAGCTTTTTCAGGTGAGTTATAATATTTAATCCGACCGTTGATCGTTGTAAATTTTTGGATAAGTTATACATATATAAGTTGAGTATATGTCCACAAATTTTGAACCTTTAAAAAGAGCGATAATTTATTATGAATTTTAAGAGGTGACTGATTCGTAAATTAGGTTATAAATGATTTTGGTGGAAAATTTAGAATCAGTGGGCCCCACTTTTGGTTGGTGAAAAAAAATAATTTTATTTCAAATGTGGTGGTGGCAATAAAGGTGTAAAGCCATCGTGTAGAAGTCAAGTCCGCTTCTTTGCTGTATAACATTTTCCTATAAATAGAGGGGCTGTTAGAATTGAAAATCACACCGTAAACAAAGTTTTCTTCTCTCTATATATTATCGAGTTTATTTTGTGAGTATTTAGATACTTTGAGAGTCATCGCTCAAGATAAGTTTCATTCAAAGATCACTTTCAACCTTCCTTCCAAGCAATCGATTCTTTCGAGGTAAGGATATTATTTTTTTCAGAATGATATTATTTCTTCAATATCATTATGTCAAATGTCGATCCAAGTTTTTATCAAATTTGGAACATTTTCATGTTGGGGTTACTATTCATGAGTTACTATTCATGAGTTACTATTCACGAAAGTTACTATTCACGAAGTTACTATTCATGAGTTACTATTCACGCAGTTACTATTCATTTAGTACTATTCATGAAGCGTGAAGATGTTTTTTGTGGAATTTCTATCTTTGGTATCGGAGTTACTATTCACGATACAAGACTATTCACGATATACTGCACTATTCATCTAAAAAATAAAATTTCTTCTTTTCGTCTAAAATATCTATTCGGATACTAGCTTTGATTGTATCCATGTTTTGATCATTCTTGAATTTTACTTCGTGATGATTATTTATGAAGTATTTGTGAACTCTGATTGTTTAAAGTACTTAATCCATAATACTTGTTCTTTTGTTTCACGGATTCGCTTTTCTTTAAAAATATTTTTCATCATCCTCTACCTTAAATGATGATATTATTGAATATCTTTCGCCTATAGTGCAAAGATGAATGATTTCAAGAATATCTTTGGCCCGTAGTGCAAAGATGAACAGTGTTTAAATGAACATGATCGATCGATGAATATCTTTGGCCTTTAGTGCAAAGATGAACAGTGTTGAGATGAACACGACCGATTGATGAATATCTTTGGCCTGTGAGTAAAAGATGAATATTTGATTTGAGATGAATATCGATTGATGTTACAGGATAAAATATTGATGATGGACCGTTAAATTCATAGATTATAGTAGATTTCATTCTCACGTAACTCTTTTATGAATTATTATTTCATTGCGAATATTGATCCAAAACTTGTTGTCTATTGTATTCTATCGATTTTTTCCCTGTTGGAGACTAACGATAATTTGTTGTATATTATCTTAGTCATAATATTCTTTATTGGGCTAGTTGAGCTCACCCTTTTCCTTGTTGTTCCATTTTTCTTCTCGGGAGGCTTAGAATGTAGCGAGTACTTGCTTGGGGTATGGAATGAAGGTTCTAGAGAGAGTTGTTTAGTAGTCCTCACCATTTTTGTAAAATAATGTATCAATAATTATGACGGGGATTTATTTTTGCGGTGGATATTGTCTCAGAAGACAATATTATATTTAAACTCACAAGATATATTGTCGTATTTCACACGACATTTGTATTATCAAGTTGTAGTTTGCTTCTTGTACCATGTATTTGGCTAACTCAGAACGGGTGTTGTGTATACCTATTTTGGGGCGCCACGGTTGGTATCGAGCTTAGGATATGATCTCCGCGGAGATCGGGGAATAGAACCAAGAGGGAGAGACGAGTAAATCCTTCGCTAGTGTGTCCTACCTAAGCTTATTTGTTAGTTGGTCAAGATATAGGGATATTATGTGATATATTGATTAACCCTTATTTTATGACAAGATTTGAGAATGTCGAATCGAGAATATTAATAGTGGAGTAAATGAGACCGTGGAGATGCCCTCAGACTCACCAACGAGGAGAACGCAATAACAGTCGGCAATGTTCCTCCCGTGAACAACACCACCGAGCAGATGAGGAACGAGGGGATGTTTAGAAGTTTTTGCGGTTCATGCAAAATCGGGGACGAAGGAGACTCGTGTTCAAAATACTGAGGAGGAAATGATAGCAATTCACGGGTTGTCACGTGCCAAGCGGTTCAAAGAGTCGGGACCACGAGATTTAAGGGAAAGCGGATCCGATCATGGCGAAACATGGGTCAACCAAATTACCAAGATATTCGATGTCTTGGGATGCCTTGAGGAATGAAGGTTCCATTCGCTACTTTTATGTTCCGTGGCGGGCGATCATCGGTGGGAGTCTCGTGAAGCGTACTCCATCCAACAAGACTCAAAGATGTCGCCGGAGACATTTTCAGAAATAGTTCAATGACAAGTACTTCCCCGAAAGTATTCGTCATATGAAGGAAGTGGAGTTTATTAGACTAGAAGGTATAATACGACGGTGTCCCAAAGACGAGACGAAGTTCATGGAGTTATCCGTGTTCGCACCTCATTTGGTGGAGAATGAGTTACGTATGACGCGGATGTTTCTTAGAGGTTTGAAACCCAAGATACGCCAAGATCTCATTTCTCATAAATTTTTCTCTATTCAGATGTTGTCAACAGGCTCGGTTGTTAGAGCGAGATAACGAGTACGCTCAACCGAGGGACCATAACCGTGGATCATACTCAAGATAGCGTATCATCGTAATAACGATAACCACGGAGAAAGAAGAATACGGACAAAGGCCAGAACCACTCCTGGTGGTAATCGTGGCCATGAAAATAGAAGAAGCGAGCCTGGGAGGAGATTTTAAAAAGAGGAGATTCAACAACGACCATTTGAAGACGCCGGCGCCAAAGAGTAACTAGTTTTAAGGGAGGAGAACGACTACGGTACCGTATGTTACAAATGCGGAAAGAGGGACATATCATTGGCCGCCTAACAGCTTTAAGGTATGCTTATAATTGTGGAAAAGAAGGACATATCGCTTCGAGATCAGACGATATCGAAACCCATCCAATGGGAATGGTGACTCAAAAGGATGTCCCGTAAAAGTCAAAGTTAACGGTTCTTGGAAGAGCGCTTGTCGTGACTTCTAATAAAATACGAGGAACCCGAACGGTTAGTATACGGGTTAGTTAATTATAAATTCTTGCAAAGTTTATACCTTACTAGATAATCGGTTCTACCCATTCTTTTATCTCTTGCTTGCGCCAACGCTTGAACTGACTACGGAGAAATTAGACTTTGACCTATTTATGGAGACTCCGTTAGAGAAACTTTCATTACATCCGTTGTTTAGAAATCTTGCTTGATTCAAAGTTGGCACTATCACATTACCCGTTAACCTTATTTCTATAGAGATATTTGCTTTTGATGTGATTTTAAGGTTAACTACTCATCATGCCAAATTGATTGCTTTTGTAAGGTTGTTAGGTTTCATATTCCTAAGTAACCTCGTTATTCGAATTAAAGCAATCAAACCATTGTAATCAAACATTTTCATATCGCCATGAAGTCATTCGTTTATTACGGATGTCAAGTTTTCTTAGTCCATGTTATAGATTTGAATAAAGACACGCCGATTTGAATAATATTCTTGTTGTTATTGATTTTCCCGACGTATTTTCTCGAAGAATTTCGCTTACTCCCAAAGCTTCGATATTAAATTTTGTATCGATTTTGAACCCCAGACAAAACTCATTTCTAAAATCACATATCGAATGGCTCTATTGAACTTCGTGGAGTTAAAATTCAACTATAGAATTTGGTACTGAGCCTTTATCTTGTGACTTCCTTTGTGGAATTCACCTAAGCCGCACTCTCTCGTAGGGACGCCATATTCGCATGCGATAGTAAACCGATAGGTGTCATTGTGACATGCTATCCAAGATTGGGATATGAGTCACGTTGAGAGCAACCTAAGTCAAGAATCTAAATACGTAGCTTTCAGGCTTAGTTGGTTATTATCGGAGATTCGTTGAAGGATATTCTCGAATCGCTATTCCATTATCGCAAATTGACTCGTAGAGATACAAAATTCGAATGGAGCAAGGAATGTGGGAAGAGCTTCAAGAACTCAAGAGGAGACTCATTTCAACACATGTTCGACCATGCCATCCCGGAAAAGCTTAACGTGGTAGCCGACGTGTTGAGTAGAAGAACGATATATAAGCACGAAAGCACGATATTGTCAAAGACATATTTCAGATAATTTACAAATAATAGAGATGGAGATGAAAACTCTAGGTACCCACGTGATGATATACGAGTATAATCGACTTTAATCAATAAAGTTAAAGTCGCTCAAGCCACCCAATTCTTGAGCCGATGCGTATGAAGAAGAAAGTACAAGAAGGAGCTATTCCTAAGCGAGAATTGATGAAGAAGGAATACTTCGAGTCCACTCTAGACTTTGTGTTCCTAACGACTACGATTTGAAGTACAAGATTATGATGGAGGCACACAATACACCATTTGCAATCCATCTGGAAGTACTAAATGTATCATGATCTTCGATGGACATTTTGGTGGAATAATATGAAGAGAGAGATTGCAAAGTTTATTTCAATGTGTTTAACTTGTCAACGTGTAAAGGCGTGAGCATCTAGTACCTAAGGGTCCGTTGCAACCACTTGAGATTCTAGGAATGGAAGTGGGAACACATTACCATGGATTTTTCATACGGGTCTTCCTACGGTTTCTCAAGGCATCAATGCTATTTGGGTTATTATTGATAGATTAACCAAGTCCGCTTCATTTCTTGCCGATACGGAGACTTATTCACTTGAACGCCTTGCTAGTATGCACGTAAATGAGATTGTGAGGTTGTATGGCATGCCCAGTATCCATAGTTTTGGATCGTGACCCAAGATTCACTTCAAGATTTTGGGTTAGCTTGCAAAAAGCTATGGGCACGGATTTGCGATTTAGTTCGCATACCATCCCCAAACGGACGGACAATCGAGAGGACTATTCAAACACTTGAAGATATATTAAGACTCGTGTCCTAGACTTCAAGGGTAGTTGGGATAAGTATTTTTTATTGGTGGAATTCTCCTACAACAACAATTATCAGGCAAGTATAGGTGTGGCTCCATTCGAAGCATTATATGGACGAAAATGTCGTTCTCCAATATGTTGGGATGAAGTGGGTGAAGCAACATTGTTGGGACCCGAAGTTAGTAACGTATGATCACCGAAAAGATCCAAATGATTCGACAACGATACAAACCAAGCACAAGATCGACAAAAGAGTTATGCGGATCTTCATCGAAAGGACGTGGAATTTAGTGTGGGGATCATGTATTATTGTGAGTTGCTCCATGGAAGGGAGTTACAAGATTTAGGAAGAGAGGAAAGCTTAATCCACGATTTATCGGTCCATTTCAAATTCTTGACCGAGTAGGAAATGTAGCCTATAGACTTGCGTTACCTCTAAGTATGTCTCGTGTTCATAATATGTTTCACATATCGGTGATTTCAGAATATGTGAAAGACCCGAACCACGTTATAGAGTTGGAACCGGACGAGATAGCCAAGACTTAACGTATGAGGAGGTATTGCCAAGATTTTGGATAGGAAGGAGCATGTCCCACGCCAAGAAAGGTTTTACCACAAGTTAAAGTTTTGTGGAGGAATCATGCTATAGAGGAAATGACCCGGGAATTGAAACGAAATGAAAGCGAGGTATCCTCACCTTTTCAAACACCAGTACGCACGCCAATTTCGAGGACGAAATTTCATAAGGAGGGAGGTTGTAAGACCCAAATTTTTTTTAAATAAAAAGGAATTTCCTTTATCTATTATTTTGAAATAGTAAGGGTTGATTTGATTAATGTGGATAGTTAAGGGTTAAATACGCAAATATTTCAAAATAAGCAAGTGGTTATAAAATATTCATTGTTGTTTGGGAATATTCGTTTGGTCGTGGAATATTCGCATTGCTTCGGGGAATATTCGCACGACTGCAGCAAGCCCATGTGTGGGCCCTATAATGGATAAATCATCGGATGAAGAAAACGACAAAGTTTGGGTGGTTATAAATAATTGGCGTAGTTGTTACCGTTAAGATCGTTGGAATACCGGTGGTTAAAACACACTAATACGCATTGTTGAACAAAGAAAGACACAGATTGCATCAATTATTGATCCTTACGTAAGAAGGCACTACTCAATAATTGTTACAAAGAATTACCGTTTAGTATTTTATTTTATTGATTCAATAATTGTTGCGTTGGTATTTTATATTATCATTGCTTCAATAATTGTCCTTCGCATAAAGATTTCCCATTATCGATCAATAATTCATATTATTTGAATAATATTATTAGATAACATTATTGGCAATGTCTAGAAAGTTCATCTAATGAGAGGTTTGGTCACCTAATTTGCGCGCCAAGAAGGAGAGATCCTTATCGAAAGCCCCTCTTCCCGGGAACTGGTTGTCATAAATGTGATTCGTAATATTAATTGTGAATAATTAATTATTGATTCATATGATAAGGAAATATTTATTTTATATGAATATAAATGATGGATTTATTTATGTGGTTATTAATGAAGGAATTAATCTTGAGATGTTTTATTTGTATTTTTTTTGGTTGGAGGTATTAAAAGATCAAATCTATTGTTATTATAGCTTTATTGTGTGAGTTATAATATTTAATCGATCGTTGGATCATTGTAATTTTGGATATGTTATACATATATAAGTTGAGTATATTTCCACAAATTTTGAACCGTTAAAAATGAGCGTATAATTTATTATGAATTTTAAGAGGTGACCGATTCGTAAATTAGGTTATAAATGATTTTGGTGGAAAATTCAAGAATTGGTGGGCCCCACTTTTGGTTGGTGAAAAAATGTGCTGAATTTTATTTCAAATGTGGTGGGTGGCAATAGTAGCGAGTAAAGCCATCGTGTGTAGAAAGTCAAGTCCGCCTTCATGCTAACATTTTCTTATAAATAGAGGGCTAAGTTAGAATTGAAAATCACACCGTAAACAAAGTTTTCTCTTTCTCTATATTATCGAGCGTATTTTGTGAGTATTTAGATACTTTGAGAGTTCTTTGCTCAAAGATAAGTTTCATTCAAAGATCACTTTTGACCTTTCCTTCCAAGTCTTCGATTCTTTGAGGTAAGGGATATTATTTTTTTCAGTAATGATATTATTTCTTCAATATCATTATCGCCGAAATGTCGATCCAAGTTTTATCAAATTTGGAACTTTTTCATGTCTGGGGTTACTATTCATGAGTTACTATTCACGAGTTACTATTCATGAGTTACTATTCACGAGTTCTTATTCATGAGTTACTATTCACGAGTTACTATTCACGAGTACTATTCATGAAGCGTGAAGATGTTTTTGTGGAATTTCTATCTTTTGGTGTTGGAGTTATTATTCACGATACTCAAGACTATTCACGATACTTGACTATTCATCGAAAAATAAAATTTCTTCTTTTCGTCTAAAATATCTATTCGGATACTAGCTTTGATTGTATCCATGTTTTGATCATTCTTGAATTTTACTTCACCATTATGATTATTTATGAAGTATTTGTGAATCCCGGATTGTTTAAAGTACTTAATCCATAATACTTGTTCTTTTGTTTCTTTGGATTCATTTTCTTTAAAATATTTTTCATCATCCTCGGCCTTAAATGATGATATTATTGAATATCTTTGGCCTGTAGTGCAAAGATGAATGATTTCTAAAGAATATCTTTGGCTCAGTAGTGCAAAGATGAACAGTGTTTAAATGAACACGACCGATCGATGAATATCTTTCGCCTTTAGTGCAAAGATGAACAGTGTTGAGATGAACATGACCGATTGATGAATATCTTTGGCCTATAGTGCAAAAGATGAATATTTGATTTGAGATGAATATTGATTGATGTTACAGGATAAAATATTGATGATGGATCGTTAAATTCATAGATTATAGTAGATTTCATTCTCACGTAACTCTTTTTATGAATTATTATTTCACTGCGTAATATTGATCCGAAACTTGTTGTCTATTGTATTCTCATCGATTTTTTTCCTCGTTGGAGACTAACGATAATTTGTTGTATATTATCTTAGTCATAATATTCTTTACTTGGGCTAGTTGAGCTCACCCTTTTCCTTGTTGTTCCATTTTTCTTCTCGGGAGGCGAGAATGTAGCGTAGTACTACTAGTGGGTATGGAATGAAGGTTATAGAGAGAGTTGTTTAGTAGTCCTCACCATTTTGTAAAATAATGTATCAATAATTATGATGGGGATTTATTTGCGTGTGGATATTGCCTTAAGACAATATTATATTTAAACTCATTAAGATATATTGTCGTATTTCACACGACATTTGTATTATTAAAGTTGTAGTTTTGCTTCTTGTACCATGTATTTTGGCGACTCGTAATGGGTGTTGTATATACCTATTTTGGGGCGCCACACAACATACATCTATTACACGTAATCGTAGATATTAAAGCCACAAAATCGTTGATTTAGCCACTTAATTAATCGTTATGGGTTGCCCGTAAACTCAAGAACAGCTCTGATAGTGACTTTGAGCCTCTATAACTTCTTGTTATATGTAGGTTAAAGCATGAAATTTGGTTGATGTTGTACTACTATAAGAGTACTATAACACCAATAATTGTCCAAACCCAGAATCATAAACCATAGTTAGTTTAATCGTGGTCAAACTGGTCACTCGACCATGACCAACTATTTGCCCAGTAGCTCAAGAACACCTATAGCGACACTTCTTGTCACTGTAGGGCTTTAGCGACAGACAGAAATTATTTTTTTTTTAAATTAATTTATAAAAATTAGAAATAATTAATAAATAAATATAAATAAATACAAAAATAGTTTTAAAAATTATATTAAATAATTATAATTAATTTCTAATATTTTTACATAAATTCAATAAATATTTTATTTTATTTGGATATTATTAATTATTAAAGTAATAATAAAATAATTAGAATAATTATTTATAAATACTAAATAATTATTGAAAAATAATATTAATGATATAAAAATCATAATAAATGGTTATAAATTATTTAAAATAATAAAGAATGTTTTGTGTAAAATTTTAAGTAAATATTAATTACCTAAAATAGAAATAAATGATTTAAAAATCATTTAAAGGATAAATAAATGTTTTTAAAATATTTTAAAACTTCTAAAAATTATTATAATGGATATATAAATTATCTAGAAATATAATAAATTTTATAAATAAAATTTAGTCCATATATCAACTTAATTAATATTCGATAAAGACATTGAACACCAAAACCTTATCGAATCTAACCCGATCTTATATAAATGTTATATTTGAGTATTGTTATCAATACTAACGTGTTAGATTTATATATATGAACATCGTAGGTATTTATTAAACGAATTGAGTAGCATAGCTTGACTGATCTACGCTCAGGCAAGTTCTTCTTAAACCTTAAACTAATTATGCAATTTTCTCAACCCTGTTTATTCGTTGACAAGACTTTTATCTTGATATGCTGTTGAAACAATATACTACACCTATATTTGAATTACCTCTTATTGTAAGGTTATTATTATAGCTTTAGCATAACTAAGAAATGAATTGTTTATTCTTATTGATTGTTAAGCATAAATTATTGTGTCAAACCAAATTGTTTGGTAAGACATCTTATTTTGAAGTTAGGTATCCCGTAAGGGATCATAATTCGGTCGATAATATATTGACATTAATTTGGGTGCATTTAAGCACTGGTAGGATGAGATGCATACTCCTAAGATGTTGAATAGGCTGATCCCCTATCTCATATCTAACAAAATTTCTAAGTCTGTGTGACTGACAGAAATAAAAATCCAAAAAATGGTAACAACTATCAGTCGAAATTTGAATTGTTGTATTTCTTCAAATCATATATTGTTATAAATACAAAACTTGCTTTGAGCATGTCATAGCTCACCCTTGCAAATTATTCCCTTCATAGCTTTTAGATGGTAATCCCGGAACATCTGGAGTAGATAAAGGGAAATGTCCCTGCTTAGATTAGGTTATATTCATGTCTAGTTGAATACTTGTAATAAGAAACTCGTTATGAGAATCATTTAATCGAACCTTAATATTGATATATACATATATAGCATCTTTTATTTCCGCAACCGTGTTTTCTTACATATATAGCTGTAAATTTAGAATTCTTTGAATCTAGTTAAGATCATTGGGAACTATTTATCTGAGAAAGGGTATTAATAGCATGGACTATTCATGTTGTTATTGATACTTTGGATTTTAGATAGATAGTTACTATCGATACGATAGTATAAATTTGCATGGCATAGACTATACATTTGGGTGAGGGTATTAGTAATATGGACTGTTCATGTTATTATTGGTACTCTAAATTTCAGATAGATAGACTCTATTCACAGATACAGTTCATATATCCAAGTGAGGGTATCCAAACACAGTAATTGTTCTCATGAGAATTATATCTACTAGTCCCTCTATTTAATGTAATATTATAATCAGATACCATGGGTGTATAGATTTAAATGCATTATATCGATTTGTTGTACGCGCTATATTGGATACCATGGGAGTATAAATATGGGGGTGTTACATCAAAGGCTGTCCCGGACAAGTTAAAGTCGATGGTTCATGGAATAACGTTTGTCGTGACTTCTCAAAAAGCGAGGAACTCGAACAAAGTTATCACGAGTAAGATAATCATAAACTCTTGCGAAGTCTATACCTTATTCGATACCGGTTCTACCCACTCTTTTATTTCACCTAATTGTGCTCAACGTTTGAGCTTGACTCCTAAGAAATTAGACTTTGACTTATCTATTGAAACTCCGTTAGGAGAAACCTTCATTACATCCACCGTTTATAATTCTTGTTTGATTCAAATCAGCACCCTCACATTACTTGTTGATCTCATCTCTTTAAAAATACTTGCATTTGATGTGATTATAGGGATTCATTGGTTAACTACTCATCATGCTAAAATTGATTTTTTTCGTAAGGTCGTTAGTTTTCATATTCCTAACCAACCTATTATTCAAATTTAAGCAACCAAACCACTAAAGTCAATCACTGTCATATCAAGCCATAAAGCCATTCGATTATTAAAAAGCAGATGTAAAGCTTTCTTAGCCCATGTCACATTTTTAAACAAAAATATGTCAGATTTGAATGATATTTTTATTGTTAATAAATTTCTTGACATATTTCCCGAAGAACTTCCTGGCCTAACCCCCAGAGCGTGAATTCAAATTTTATATTGACCTTAAACCTGGTACAAAACCCATTTCAAAAACCCCATATCGAGTGGCTCCTATTGAATTTTAGGAGTTAAAAACCCAACTACAGGAGTTGGTACTCGAGCCTTTATCTGGTTACTTCCTTTGTGGAATGCACTGAAGCCAGACTCTCCATAGGGATGCCATATTTGTGCGGTGGTAAACTGATGGGTGCCATTGTGAGGTGTTATCCAAGGTTGGGATATGAGTCACAGTTGAGAGCAACCTTAGTCAGTAATCGAAATACGTAGCATTCTAGGCTTAGCCAGCTATTATCGGAGATTTGTGGAAGGATTTTCTCGAATTGATATTTCATTAACTCAACTGACTCGTAAAGATACAAAATTTTGATGGAGCGAGGAATGTGAGAAGAGCTTCCAAGAACTCAAGAGGAAACTCATTTCAGTACCTGTTTTGACAATATCATCCTGAAAAAGCAAACGTAGTAGCTGATGCATTAAACAGAAGATCATATGCGGGTACAAGTGCGATATTGTTAAACATAAAAACCAATTTCATATAACTTACAAATGATGAAAATGGAGTTAAAGACTCTAGGGACCCACGTTATGATGTCAAATATATGAGTAAAACCGAGTTTAATTGATAAAGTTAAAGCTACTCAAGCTACATACCCAAAGCTAATGAATATGAAGAAAAAAGTACAAGAATGTGTTATTCCAGAAGTATGAGTCGATGAAGAGAGGAAATCTCAACCCTTTATTTATTGGTCCATTTGAAATCCTCGACCGAGTAGGAACTGTGGCTGATAGACTCACCTTACCGCCAAGTATGTCTCGTGTTCATAATGTTTTTTATATATCCATGCTACGTAAATATGTGAAAGACCCAAACCACATTATTGAATTAGAACTAGATGAGATAGAAAAAGATTTAACGTATGCGGAGGTACCTGTTAAAATCTTGGATAAGAAGGAACATATTTTACGCTCAAAGGTTATACCTCAAGTCAAAGTGTTATGGAAAAACCACGATATTGAGAAAATGGCCTGGGAGTTAGAAATTGATATGAAAACAAGGTATCCTCACATCTTCAAAATACCAGGTACGTACATCAATTTCGAGGACGAAATTTCATAAGGAGGGGAGGTTGTAAGACCCCAACTTTTTATGATTAAAGATTTAATTTCTCTAATTATTATTTTTGAATAATAAGGTGTTGATTTGATATAATGCTTTAGTTATGGGTGAAAGGTGCAAATTTTGCAAAGTAAGCAAGTGGTCATAAAATATTCGTTTTGTCGGGGAAAATTCATTTTGGTCGGGGGATATTCTTTTTGTCAGGAATATTTGTACAAAGACGCAATCATTGGTGGACCACATAACGGAATAACTATCGGATATAAAAAGCGACAAAAATAACCTTTTTATAAAAATAACGACAAAACTTTTACAGTTAAAACAATTGAAATACCCGGTGATAAAAGTATAATAATACGCGTGGTTGCACAATGGCACACGGTATCTTTGATTATTGATTCTTACGTAAGAAGTCACTCAATAATTGATACAGTAAAATTGCACAGTCTTTCATATTATTGATGCAATAATTGCTACAGTGATAATTGAATAGTAATTTACATTATTGATTCAATAATTGTCACAACACAGTAACTCATATTATTGAAATGATATTATTAGATAGCATTATTGATAATTTCTAGAAAGTTCTGTCGAGGAAAGGGGTTAGGTTATATAATTGTGCGCCAGTAAGGAGAAATCCTTATTGAAAAGCCCCCTCTTTCCTAGGAACTACCTGATTGTCAGTATTATGAATCTATAATATTAATTAGAAATAAGTAAATATATTTTTTTAAAATTTTGATATAAATGGAGGAATTTTAGAATGGGACATTTGTTGAAAGTTTGTTATGTTTTCTATGAAACCATAATTATCTTATTCGATAAAATATTTATTCAAATATATTATTATAATATTACATTATAATAGTATAATGTGATAATATAATAGTATAATTTTATAATTTAAATGACAATATTATTATAATAAATTTATGGTATAAGAATAAAATGAGGTGGAAGAGAGCAAATTGAATTTGGAATTCTTTTTTTAATAATTATAAAATATTTTAAATCATGTGAAATAAATGAGGAGAGGAACTGTCATTTTCAAAACTTAGTGAGTATGTAAACTCTCATTTTCTATAAATATATTAAACAATGAAACTCACTTTGAATCATTCTCTCTATAATATAAGGATATTTTGAGTATAAGGATATTTTGAGTGTTGATAGCAGTGCAAGATTTTCTCAACATAATCTCCGTTATTCCAGTCAGAACTACTTTCCTACTAAGATAAATGCTATTATTTTTTTCGTAAAGTATGTTATTTTCTTTCAATACTCGTAAATGATATTATTTACTTACATACTCGTAAGGGATATAATTTTCTTTCATACTCCATATTATGTAAGTTGTAAGACCCCAACTTATTATTAATGAAATTTAATTTTCTCTATTTTGAAATAGTAAGGGTTGATTTGATTAATGTGGATAGTTATGGGTAAAATACGCAAATATTTAAAAATAAGCAAGTGGTTATAAAATATTCATTATTGTCGGGGAATATTCGTTTGGTCGTGGAATATTCAGATCGTTTGGGAATATTCATATTGACCAGTAGCGACCATGTGTGGGCCCCATAACTGAAAGCGATTGGATGAAGAAAACGACAAATATAAGTTGGTTAAAAATAACTACAGTAGTTATTACTCATTAATCTTTCGTTAAAATACTACGTGGGTTAAAACACAAGAAGACACTCGTATTGCACCAATTATTGATTCTTACGTAAGAAGGCACTACTCAATAATGGTTACTGATAATTATTGTTCAAAGATTTTATTGATTTAATAATTCTTTGCGTTGATATTTTATATCTTTGTTGTTTCAATAATTGTCATTTACGGTATTTTTTATTATCGAAGCAATAATTCATATTATCTGAATAATATTATTAGATAACATTATTGGCAATGTCTAGAAAGTTCATCTAAGGAGAGGTTTGGTCACCTAATTGCGGCGCCAGAAGGAGAAATTTTATTGGAAAGCCCTCTTTCCCCAGAGGAACTACCGGTTGCCAAAGATCTTGTGATTCTAAGTAATATTATTTGTGAATAATTAATTATTGATTTATATGATGAGAAAAATATTGATTTTATGTGAATATAGATGGAGAAAATTTTTAATGTGACAATTGTTGAAAATTAATATTTTATCTTTTTCTTATAAAATAATTCATTTAAATATATTATTTTAATAATATATTAACGTTGATATTTTTTTACAACGAATGTGGGATATATGAATATACGAGGAGGAAGAGTATTTTTGTTGCAATAAATATTTAAAACATGTTAAACATGTCGATGGACCCCATTTATCGATGAAATTTGATTATAGCTTGTAAAATCGTCTAGTTTATGGATTTCGATCAATTTGTTTGGAATTTGGAAACACTTTCTTCCGCAAAGTTGTAGAGAATTGGATTTCCTATAAAACTCGCGAGATTCAAATTTTTCTGATAAAATAGCTATTTATTATGAATTATTGAAGTTCAAGCTTCAAATAATTTATTTTTGGAAGTTTTAATTATTTATATCAACAAAAACGTTTTTATTGTTTTGTTGGCCACCCATGTGTTGTAAACATGCTGATTTCAAGAGTCTTGATTGGCGAGGATATATATATATAATATATTATTATTATATTAAATTTTTCGCTTTGGTGTTCTAAGCAATTTCCTATAAATAGGGTGCTTGGGTTAGAATTGAAAATCACACTTTAAATCAAGTTTTCTCTCTATATTATCGAGCGTATTCTTGTGAGTATTTTGAGTATACTTTGAGTATTGTTAGGATTATGGGGGCAAGTTCCCTTTAGCATTATAAATTATTCCAATTTAGAAGTACTTAATCTTTCGAGGTAAGGGATATTATTTTTTTTTCGTAATGATATTATTTCTTCAATATCATTATGTTGAAATATTGATCTGAAGTTTTTATCAAATTTGGAACTTTTGGTGTCTGAGTTACTATTCACGATATATGACTATTCACGATATCGACATTATTCACGAATCTGGCAAAGACTATTCATCGAAAAATTAAAAAATTTCTTTTAAATCTAAAATATCTATTTTGGATACTAGCTTTGATTGTATCCATGTTTTGATCATTCTTGAATTTTACACCACCGTGATTATTTTTGAGTTATTTTTTGGACGTGGATAAAACAAAGTATGAATCCTTAATCCTTAATCCTTGTCATTTTGTTTCACTTTGGATTCGTTTCTTTAAAAATATTTTCATCATCTTGACCTTAAATGATGATATTATGGAATATCTTTGGCTCTGTAGTGCAGATGAATGATTTTCGAAGAATATCTTTGGCCCGTAGTGCAAAGATGAGCAGTGTTTAGATGAACATGACTAATGATGAATATCTTTGGCTGTGAGTGCAAAGATGAATATTTGATTCCAGATGTATGTTGATTGATGTTACAGGGATAAAGATAGACGACGAACTTTTAAATTCATACATAGAAGATAGTAGTTTGCATTCTCTACTTAACTCTTCTAATGAATTTTTATTTCCGCTGCGAATATTGGTTTAAAAAAAACTTGTTGTCTATTGTATTCTATTAGATTTTTCCCTGTTGAAGACTAACGATAATTTGTTGTATATTATCTTAGTCATAATATTATTTTCTTTGGGCTAGTTGAGCTCACCCTTTTCCTTTTTGTTCCATTTTTTCTTCTCGGGAGGCGAGAATATAAGCGAGTGCACGAAGTCGAGGTATGGAATGAAGGTTTTAGAAAGAGTTGTTTAGTAGTCCTCACCATTTTTGTAAAATAATCTATCAATAAATGTGATGAGGATTTATTTGAGTATAGATATTGTCTAGAAGATAATATTTGTATTCAAACTCACAGTTTTACTGTTGTAATAATAAAGTTGTAGTTGTTTACGCATCACGTATCGACAACTCAAAATGGGTGATGTATACCTATTTTGGGGGCATCACAGTTGGTATTAGAGCTTAAGGATATGATCTCTGGCGGAGATCGGGGAATAGAACTAGGAGGGGAGAGACGAGTAAATCCTTCGCTAGTGTGTCCTACCTAAGCTTATTTGTTAGTTGGTCAGTATATAGGGATATTATGTGATATATTGATTTCCTTAATTAACCCTTGTTTTATGACGAAGATTTGAGAATGTCGATGAGAATATTAACAATGGAAATGAGAGGCGTGGAGACGCTCTGTACTCACCAACGAGGAGAACGTGTAACAGCGGTGGCAATGTTCCTCCCGTGAACAACACCACCGAAAGCAGATGATGAACAAGGGATGTTTAGAAGCTTTTTGCAGTTCATGCAAAATCGACGAGGAGACTCGTGTTCAAAATACAGGAGGAAATGATAGCAATTCACGGGTTGTCACGCACAAGCGCCCAAAGAGTTGGGACCACCGAATTTAAGGGAAAGCCGAGATCCGATCATGGCGAACATGGGTCAAGAAAATTACCAAGATATTCGATGTCTTGGGATGCACTGAGAACAGAAGGTTCCATTCGCCACCTTTATGTTCCGTGGCGAGGCGACTCATCGGTGGGAGTCTCGTGAAGCGCACTCCATCCGGCCGCACTCAAAGATGTCTTGGGAGACGTTTCAGAAACTATTTAATGACAAATACTTTCCCGAAAGTGTTCGGCTATATGAAGGAAGTGGAGTTCATCGATTAGAATAAAACAACATGGCGGTGTCTCAAAGACGAGGCAAAGTTTGCAGAGTTATCCAGTTTGCACCTCATTTGGTGGAGAATGAGGAACGATGACGCGGATGTTTTCGAGAGGTTTGAAACCCAGATACGACAATATCTCATTTCTCATAAATTTTTCTCTATTCGGATGTTGTTAATGTGGCTCAATTGTTAGAAGCGAGATAACGAGTATGTTCAACCGAGGGACCATAACCAGGATCGTACCGGAGATAGCATCAGCGTAATAATGATAACCGGTGAGAAAGAAACAGACGGACAAAAATGGTTACCACTCCGGTGGTAATCATGGCCATGAAAATAGAAGAAGCGAGTCGGGAGGAGATTTTAAAAAGAGGAGATTTAACAACGACCATGTGAAGACGACGGTCTGGCAAAGAATCGGTTCTAAGGGAGGAGAACGACCACCGGTCATATATGCTACAAATGCGGAAAAGAGGGACATATCGGTCAAACCGCCCACAATAGTTCAAGGTATGCTATAATTGTGGAAAGGAAGGACATATCACTTTCGAGATTGTTCCAGAGCGAAACCTAGTTCAATGGGGATGGTGACTCAAAAGATCGTCCCGTAAAAGTCAAAGTCAACGATTCCGGGAAGAGCGTTTGTTGTGACTGGTCAAAATGCAAGGAACCCAAACGAGGTGATCACGGGTAAGCTATTTATAAATTCTTGCGAAGTTTATACCTTACTTGATACCGGTGCTACCCATTCATTTATCTCTCCTGCATGTGCTCAACGTTTAAACTTGACTCGGAGAAATTAGACTTTGACCTATCTCGTGGAAACTCCGTTAGGAGAAACTTTCATCACATCCATTGTTTATAAATCTTGTTTGATTCAAGTTGGCACCATTACCTTACCGTTGACCTTATCTCTTTAAAGATACTTGCTTTTGATGTGATTTTAGGATTGATTGGTTAACTACTCATCATGCCAAAATTGATTATTTTCGTAAGGTTGTTAGTTTTCATATTCCTAACCAACTTTGTTAGACAATTCAAGCAACTAAACCATTAAAATCAATCATTGTCATATCTAATCATAAAGCTATTCGTTTATTGAAAAACGGATGTCAAGCTTTCTTAGCCCATGTTATGGATTTGAATAAAGACACGCCAAATTTGAATAATATTCTGTTGTTATTGACTTTCGACGACGTATTTTTCAAGAACTTCCCGGTCTACCCCTAGAACGTGAAGTTGAATTCTTTATTGATCTTGAACCTGGTACAAAGCCCATTTCTAAAACCCCATATCGAATGGCTCCTATTGAACTTCAGGAGTTAAAGGTCCAACTACAGGAATTGTTGGACATCGGTTTCATTCATCCTAGTACATCTCCTTGGGGTGCTCCTGTTTTATTCGTAAAGAAGAAAGACGGGAGTATGCGACTTTGTATTGACTATCGGGAATTGAACCATGTCACCATCAAGAATAGGAATCCTCACCTCGTATTGATGACTTGTTTGACCGATTGCAAGGGCACAATTCTTTTCAAAAATCGATCTTCGTTCGGATATCATCGGTGAAGATTAGAGGCGAGGATATTCCAAAGGCGCCTTGAACTTCGGTATGGGCATTATGAATTCTTAGTCATGTCTTTCGGACTAACTAATGCTCATGCGGCTTTCATGGATATGATGAACCGAGTATTCAAGGAATATTTGGATCAATTCGTTGTTGTCTTTATTGATAACATCCTCATATATTTCAAAAGCCGTGAAGATCATGAGCACCATTTGAAGCTGGTACTCCAAAGGCTTCGTGAAAACCAACTATATGCCAAATTGAAGAAATGCGAGTTCGGCGAGGAAATGGCATTTCTTGGGCACGTGGTGTCAAAACATGGAGTATCCGTGGATCCGTGAAGATTGAAGCAATACAAAGTTGGGAGCAACCAAGTCGGTGGATCAAGCACGTAGCTTTTTGGGCTTATTTGGTTATTATCGGAGATTCGTGGAAGGGTTTTCTCGAATCGCTACTCCATTAACTCACTAACTCGGAAGGATACAAAGTTCGTTTAGAGAGAAGAATGCGAGAAGAGTTTCCAAGAGCTTAAGAGGAGACTTATTTCAAAGACTGTTCTAACAATACCATCCGGTTCGGATGGATTTATTATCTACAATGATGCTTGTGCAAAGGGTTAGGATGTGTTCTCATGCAACGTGGGAAAGTAATAGCCTATGCCTCATGACAACTTAAAGAGTATGAGAGGAATTATCCTACTCATGATCTAGAGTTGGCAACAGTCGTTTTCGCGCTAAAGATATGGAGGCACTATCTATATGGGGAGAAAGTGGAGATATATTCAGACCATAAAAGCCTTAAATATTTCTTCACTCAAAAAGAACTCAATATGCGGCAGCGACGTTGGCTCGAGCTATTGAAAGACTACGACCACACTATTCAATACCATCCCTGGTAAAGTTTAACGTGGTAGCCGATGCATTGAGTAGAAGATCATATCTTGGAATGAGTGCGATGATGTCAAGTATACGATGACAGAGCCAACTTTAATAGAAAAAGTTAAGGTTACTCAAGCCACCAGGCCGAGATGATGCGTATGAAGAAGAAAGTACAAGAAGGAGCTATTCCTAAGCGAGAATTGATGAAGAAGGAATACTTGAGTCCACTCTAGACTTCAGTGTTCCTAAAGACTACGATTTGAAGTACAAGATTATGATGGAGGCTACAATACGCCATTTGCAATCCATCTGGAAGTACTAAAATGTATCGTGATCTTGACATACATTTTGGTGGAATAATATGAAGAGAGAGATTGCAAAGTTTATCTCGATGTGTTTAACTTGCCAACGTGTAAAGGCGAGACATCTAGTACCTAAGGGTCCATTGCAACCACTTGAGATTCGAAATGGAAGTGGGAACACATTACCATGGATTTCTTACGGGTCTTCCTACGGCTTTCAAGGCATCAATGCTATTTGGGTTATTGTTGATAGATTAACCAAGTACGCTTTCATTTCTTGCCTACACAGAGACTTATTCCTTGAGCGTCTTGCTAGTATGTACGTGAATGAGATTATGAGGTTGCATGGCATGCCCTGTATCCATAGTTTCGGATCGTGACCCAAGATTCACTTCAAGATTTTGGATTAGCTTGCAAAAAGCTATGGGCACGCATTTGCGATTTAGTTCGGCATACCATCCTCAAAGCAGACGGACAATCGAGAGGACTATTCAAACTCTTGAAGATATATTAAGACTCGTGTCCTAGACTTCAAGGGCGTTGGGATAAGTATTTACCATTTGTGGAATTCTCCTACAACAACAGATTATCGAGCAAGTATAGGTGTGGCTCCATTTGAAGCATTATATGGACGAAAGTGTCGCTCTCCAAAGATGTTGGGACGAGGTGGGTGAAGTAACTTTGTTGGGACCCGAGTTGGTACGTATGACTCACGAAAAATATCCAAATGATTCGACAACGATACAAAGCGGCACAAGATCGACAAAAGAGTTATGCGGATCTTCATCGAAAGGACGTGGAATTTAGTGTAGGGGATCATGTATTGTTGCGAGTTGCTCCATGGAAGGGAGTTACAAGATTTGGGAAGAGAGGAAAACTCAATCCACGATTTATTGGTCCATTTCAAATTCTTGACCGAGTAGGAAATGTAGCCTATAGACTCGCGTCGCTACCTCGAAAGTATGTCTCGTGTTCATAATGTGTTTCACATATCGTACTTCAGTAAATATGTGAAAGACCCGAATCACGTTATAGAGTTAGAAGCAGGATGAGATAGCCAAGAAGACTTAACGTATGAGGAGGTACTGTCCAAGATCTTGGATAGGAAGGAGCATGTCCCCTACGCCAGAAAGGTCATACCACAAGTTAAAGTTTTGTGGAGGAATCATGCTATAGAGGAAATGACACGGGAATTGGAAACGAAATGAAAGCGAGGTATCCTCACCTTTTGAAACACCAGTCACGTACGTCAATTTCGAGGACGAAATTTCATAAGAATGGGAGGTTGTAAGACCCCAACTTATTATTAATGAAATTTAATTTTCTCTATTTTGAAATAGTAAGGGTTGATTTAATTAATGTGGATAGTTATGGGTAAAATACGCAAATATTTCAAAATAAGTAAGTGGTTATAAAATATTGATTGTTGCGGGGAATATTCGTTTGGTCGTGGAATATTCAGATTGTCGGGAATATTAGACGACGACGGCCAAATGCCCATGTGGGCCCCATAACTGAAAGCGATTGGATGAAGAAACGATAAATATAAGTTGGTTAAAAATAACTGGCGTAGTTATTATCAATTAATCTTGTTAAAATACTAAATTGGTTAAAACACAAGAAGCACACGGTATTTCACCAATTATTGATTCTTACGTAAGAAGGCACTACTCAATAATGGTTACGATAATTCTTTATTCAAGATTTTATTGATTTAATAATTATTGCGTTGATATTTTATATTCTTTGTTGTTTGATAATTGTCATTACATAAAGTATTTTTTATTATCGAAGAAATAATTCATATTATCCGAATAATATTATTAGATAACATTATTGGCAATGTCTAGAAAGTTACATCTAAGAGAGGTTTGGTCACCTAATCACGCGCCAAGAAGGAGAAATTCTTATTGGAAAGCCCTCTTTCCTGAGGAACTACCGGTTGCCAAAGATCTTGTGATTCGATAATATTATTTGTGAATAATTAATTATTGATTTATATGATGAGAAAAATATTGATTTTATGTGGATATAGATGGAGAAAATTTTTAATGTGACAATTGTTGAAAATTAATATTTTATCTTTTTCTTATAAAATAATTCATTTAAATATATTATTTTAATAATATATTAACGTTGATATTTTTACAACGAATGTGGGATATATGAGTATACGAGGAGGAAGAGTATTTTTGTTGCAATAAATATTTAAAACATGTTAAACATGTCGGTGGACCCCATTTATTGACTGAAATTTGATTATAGCTTGTAAAATCGTCCGTTTATGGATTTCGGTCAATTTTTGTTTGGAATTTGGAAAAACTTTCTTCTGTAAAGTTGTAGAGAATTGGATTTCCTATAAAAACTCGCGAGATTCGAATTTTTCTGATAAAATAGCTATTTATTATGAATTATTGAAGTTCCGAAGCTCCGAAATAATTGATTTTTGGAAGTTTTAATTATTTATATCAACAAAAACGTTTTTATTGTTTTGGTTGGCCCCCCATGTGTTGTAAACATGCTGATTTAAGGAGTCTTGGTTGGCGAGGAATATATATATAATATATTATTATTATATTAAATTTTACGCTTTGGTGTTCTAAGCAATTTCTATAAATAGGGTGCTTAGGTTAGAATTGAAAATCACACGTAAATCAAGTTTTCTCTCTATATTATCGAGCGTATTCTTGTGAGTATTTTGAGTATACTTTGAGTATTGTTAGACGGTGCAAGTTCCTTCAGCACTATACCCGGTATTCCAGCTAGAAGTACTAATCTTTCGAGGTAAGGGATATTATTTTTTTCAGTAATGATATTATTTCTTCAATATCATTATGTTGAAATATTGATCTCAAGTTTTTATCAAATTTGGAACTTTTGGTGTCTGAGTTACTATTCACGATACTCAAGACTATTCACATATCGACATTATTCACGAATCTGGCACTATTCATCAAAAAATGAAAATTTTCTTTTAAATCTAAAATATCTATTTTGGATACTAGCTTTGATTGTATCCATGTTTTGATCATTCTTGAATTTTACACCTTTGTGATTATTTTTGAGATATTTTTTTTGGACGTGGATAAAACAAAGTACGAATCCTTAATCCTTAATCCTTGTCATTTTGTTTCACTTTGGATTCGTTTCTTTAAAAATATTTTCATCATCTTCATCTTAAATGATGATATTATGGAATATCTTTGGCTTGTAGTGTAAAGATGAATGATTTTGAAGAATATCTTTGGCCCGTAGTGCAAAGATGAGCAGTGTTTAGATGAACATGATTAATCGATGAATATCTTTGGCCTGTAGTGCAAAGATGAATATTTGATTCGGATGTATGTTGATTGATGTTACTGGGGATAAAGATAGCGATTTAACTTTTAAATTCATACATAGAAGATAGTAGTTTGCATTCTCTACTTAACTCTTCTAATGAATTTTTATTTCCGCTGCGAATATTGGTTTAAAAACTTGTTGTCTATTGTATTTTATTAGATTTTTCCCTGTTGAAGACTAACGATAATTTGTTGTATATTATCTTAGTCATAATATTCTTTACTGGGCTAGTTGAGCTCACCCTTTTCCTTTTTGTTCCATTTTTTCTTCTCAGGAGACGAGAATATAGCGAGTACGAGTCGGGGTATGGAATGAAGGTTTTAGAAAGAGTTGTTTAGTAGTCCTCACCATTTTTGTAAAATAATGTATCAATAAATGTGATGAGGATTTATTTGAGTATAGATATTGTCTAGAAGATAATATTTGTATTCAAACTCACAGTTTTACTGTTGTAATAATAAATTTGTATTTGTTTCTGTACCATGTATTGACAACTCAGAATGGGTGATGTATACCTATTTTGAGGGCGTCACATAAGTGATATTATTTCATTTTATATTCCTAAATTTAAACTTACTTTGGTAAGTATAGCTTCTATAATTCCTGAAATGATTAGAAATTCCTTAAGATTTGCACTTCATCTAATATCATTTCATTGGAATATTGGTCTGAACTTTCTTATCAAATTTTAATCTTTTCATGTTTGAGTACTATTCATACGGTACTATTCATGGGTACTATTCAAATGGTACTATTTATGGGTATTATTCATACGGTACTATTCATACGATATTATTTATACGGTGCTATTCATGAGTACTGTTCATAACAAAATTAAATTTCATTTTCTTTGTCCAAGTTATCTTTTATGAATCTTATTCTTGAAATTAAATCCATGTTGTTAGTTCCCAGTAGGCATGCAATAGATTTAGAAGGGGGATTGAATAGATCCTTTTTGATTTCAATAACTTTTCCTGTTTATTTGTATTTATAATGAATTAGCAAATGACAAACATAAGAATCTTTTCAAGCACAATGGAATAAGTAAAAAATCCCCTTTATTGATATATTCATAAACATTCATATATTGTTCGTGGAGCTAGTTTAGTTGTAGGTAGTTAATACATATATAACATTTATAGCAGTTAGATACATAACGTAAATGATAGAAAGTAAATGACTAAATGTAAAAGACACAAGGGATTTTAAGTGGTTTAGAGACTCAAGCTCCTAATCCACTCTTCTGCTTCAACAAGAAAGAATTTCACTAAGGAAGGGCAGCACCCTGAATCACTAAGATTCCTTCAAGGCTAGCAGCCTTGGAACTTTATTTCACTAAGAACTCTTTAAGCCCAGCAGGCTTGAAACTTCATTTAGTCCCTTTGGACAAGGACCCCTCAGGCCCTAGCTACTTGTTGTTGTTGGTGCTTTGCTGCTAAGATGTCTTGAAGCTTGAACATCTTTTGTACTTAGCAGCTTGACGTGGTCCTCTTTGCATTCTGCGTAGAGTCTGGACCACCTCTTCTCTGGTGCAGCTGATCTTCATACTGTTCATCTCATTTTCATCCGATGTCAGTTGTGCACCATCACCAGTTAGGTTTGCTAAGTCTTTGAGCTTTTGGTAGACTTCGTTTGGCATTTAGCATTCCCTAAACCCTTCTTGAATGATATGCAGGCATAGTTCTGCTTCTGTTATGTTTCAGCTTTTGGTTCATGGTGATTCGTAGAGTGGCTCTTTGGATCTTTTTGTGCTCTGCCACTTTTCTGAATGCTATCTTCTTAGCCTTCACGGCTCTCATCTTAGCTGCCATCTTCAGTGGCATTCTCATCTTTGTTGAGTAAAGCTTTAGTTAGTTCAAGTCCTTCTTCAAATCAACTTCACTTCCACTTTTGAAGTCTCACTACCACTAGGACTTGTTCTGTTCAGCTCTGGTGGAACTTGTAGAGTCAACAATATAGCATTCCAACAACTCAACGATTCTTTTTCTTCATAGTGTGTTTTTTTGCTTTGAAGCTCTAGCTGATATATATACTCCTTCATAATCTTCCCGTTGGAATATAGTCATTGGGAGCTATTTGAATTTCTTCGCAGATCTCGAGTTATTTGGTGCAGGCTGCATGATGTGACATGACAACTCCTTTATGACTTTACTGACATAGCAGTCTGCTACCTTACCTACCGCCTCAGAGATGTCACCTTTCCGTGTCAGGCTAGTAGTCACCTTTATTTATTTTCTCTGACTTCTAGATCAGAACATCAGAAATTGTCCTTCTGCATCGATGTTCTCAATTAGCAACCTTCGAATATCAGTCTTCAGATTAAACCGTTAACAATGCTTCAATCTTCAGATGACCAAACTCTACGATTCTGATACAGATGTTCTTGGACCTGATCGTAGTATGACTTTTTGAATGTTGCTCATTGACTGCTTAAGACAACACTTAATTTTTGAAGAGTGTTCATTGGATCTTCAATGTAGAACACCTCTTCCTTCATTTGTGCAATGCTTCAACACTTCTGTTTACCTCGACTGATCTCGGGAACTGATAGCTTGACTTCTTTTTGTGACGCCCCCAAATTCGGGTATCTTCCAACCCGACAGATGGTGCTATATGGTACTACCATTCACACATACATTCAATTGAAAAGTCTCAAAAGAACAGATATGTCTTCTATATATTCAAAATAATATTTACATTTCCCAGGTTCTTTATAACCCTTTTCACTTGTTCTTGTCATAATATCAAATATATTACAATAATTCATCCTATACTATTACATAAGTATTCTACGGGTTCGTCTTCGCCTTGCCCTTATCCTTGCCAAAGCCTTCGGTCCGTTCGATCTTAGCTTTGTTCATATGGTTCAAGCAAGAGTGAGCATGACTAGCTCAGCAAGTACAACAACTCTAGTAAACAACATGCTTGAAACATAGGAATCATATATCTTTAATAATTGAACAATAGTTATGAAGTACTATCGATAATTCAAAATAGCACTTCTTTTCCTTCAAAACGTTTTACAACAACAATATTCAGTAAAACATAAATTTTGGTCCAAGACCTTGAGCATTTCATAAGTTCTTTTGAAAAGGACATCCCGGCACTGAGTCCGTAAGTCCGACATTTCTTACGAGCACTTTTGGGTGATCAACCCATAGTACTCTATGTTGATTAACACTACATTCATTAAATGTGTACACGTTTAAGTTGTGGCAACCTCACGTGCCTGTCGTTAAACGACAAAACATTTTTAGCATACTCACTCTTCGTTTGAAAACCACACCAATATAACTCGGTAAACATTAACCATGCTTGATAAAAACATAATCTAAGTCTAGCTGAAAGAATTGGCTTTGACTTCATCATACAATACTTCATGTGTAAGGATACATGAATTACAAAGCTTGTCCAGATTGAACTGGAACAAGGGTTAGAATACTTGCCTTTAGCGTCTGCTACAGTTAATAACTCGTTCTTGGTTTAAATCTTTAAGTCTCTACAGTAATTAATAACATCACATAAGACATTAGGTCATGAATAAACATACAATTCCTAATGAATCTTACCCTTCTTCTCAATCTAAACCTGACTTAGATTTGTTATTATTGGTTCCGGCTTTTCGTTAAGTTATTCTTACATTCATATGTAATTGACTTACTTCAACCCTAAGTGATCATACTTAAGGCTCAACAATGTCTTAATAAAGTCACATTATGTTTATTACAGTTGTATTACTTTATTTGTCTTTCCTTTTATCTCCATAACCATTCATCTCTATGCAATCCCTAATCGTCTTTGGCTGCACGGCCATTATTTTTTCATCTCGTATGTCATGCTACATGAAAGTTAGCGATAATAAAGCCCGGCCTTGGCGGCATGCATGACATTCAACACTCATGTTCAAGGGCAGTAGCGTGACTCTCATGAGATGTCATGTCATTGACTATATATGGCAATCGGTATAGCCAACCAATATACCTTGGGTTGGCGCCGAGGCGCCAACTCTGTGCACCAAAAAATTTTGACAAACTTTTTATTTTGCGAAACTCTCGAACACATAACTTCCTCGTTATAAGTCTGAATTGGCTCGTTCAAGAGCCTACGATTCACAAATTACATACTCTACGTGTTCAAGTAAGAATTTTATATTTTTGACTTCTTTTGCTCAAAATTCACCTATTGGTTCATTTTTAACAAAAACGATAAACGTCCGTGAACGTTCAACGCTCGTTTCTTCGTTCTAAGTCGGAATCTGGTCATTTTTGAGTCCACAACTCTATAATGCCAAATATGACTTGTCTCCATCGAAAGCCAACGTTTCTGAGTTTAAACACAAAATACGACTTCCATTCCGAGAATTTCACGAATTCGACGATTATCGTCCAATCGTGTGAATTCCGACGAAACCTCATTACTAATGATTTGATTATCATTCTAAATGGCTTTTAACCATCAAATGGTCATTTTAACCTACTTATTACATCAACTTATTTTCAAGTTAGGTTTTAACTAATTCTTCATAAGTTCATGACTTAATCAACTTATAAACTACAATTTTCATTTCTTATGACTTATTATTGGTTTAAGTCCTTTACTCAATGTTCTCACATCTTATCCAACATACTAAATTCATATGACAAGTTCATCATAAGTTAATAACTTATTTAGGTTCAAGTTACTTATTCATAACTTTATTCGGCTTAAGTCCATTGCTTAATCAATTCTTACATGTTCTTAGCATACATGCTTATTAAGTTACACTTCTCTTATCACCCTACAATGATAGAGATGAAGATGTATTAGACAAGAGTCTTACCTTTGAAGAACTTATACTTCTCTTCTTTGAAAATCTAACAAAGGTTGTCTTGACTTATGTGTGCTTATTCTCTCTAACCAATAAGTTGCTTTATATTTGGAAGTTGTTAGTGTTTTGAATAATGAACAAATGTCTAGCAAACTTCCTCTATTTATAGGCTTGACAAAGTTAGGGCATAATGGTCTTTATGTCATCCCACCTCCTTAAACTAACCTCCTTACTATTCATCTACTTAACCACTAAGTAAACTTGCTCATTACTCAACTTTCTTGCTCATCACATAACATATCCAAAGCTTGACCATCACATAAAGTACTTGATCATCAAGTTTAACCCACATTAACCTTGGTTGCTCAATGGATCCTAATTATCCAATGGATCATGACATTGGGCTTGCATCAATTAGTTTAGCTTATTCCTATTGGACTTGCATTACTTTAGCTTGGACTTTTAATTATCAAACACTTGGTCTTGCACATCCAATTTATATTGGACTCTTCCATTGCTACACAATCCTATTAGTTCATTCCATTTAACTAAAAGTCTTATAACATATACTATATGTATAAATCTCGTACTCGATCTAACTCTTATACTAAATCATAATATACGAATTACCATCATTCCCATATACTTGTATAATACATCGTATCATACTCACATATACTACCTCGAACAATACATACATATCATACGATCATTATATAAGATTATTAATACTTGATTTTCCTAATGTTCACGAACTAAGTCCGCATGCGAGATATTACGTTTTCCATACTTAGATTATTATTACATAATCCATCTCACATTGATATTATAACGTTACGTATTTCTCGGAAGTTCAAAAATAATTCTCGAGCAGAAATCAATGAATAGTGTTTTTTGGAAAATTTCTCGGAAAACTTTTATTTTCGTTTTAGAAATTCAAACACTTTAATTCTCCCACGTAGTTAAAATACTACAACTTTCCGACGTTTCAAGGTTATAGAACGACATTCATCTTACTAACACATAATAATAATAAATAATATTATTTTATTCATTATTAAAAGTATTTACAATTAGTTCAATTTTCTGGGGCGTTACACTCTCTCCCCTTTATAAGGATTATGTCCCCAGAATCTCTCTATATAAAAAAAAATTACAAAAACAATTGAGGGTAATTCTTTTTCATCTTTTCTTCAAGTTCCCACGTTGCTTCTTTTGCATCGTGGTTCTTCCATAACACCTTCACCAAAGGTATAACTTTGTTCGCAGAACTTGTTCTTTTCTATCGATGATTTGAATCGACATCTCTTCATACGTTAAGTCCTTCTCGATAATAATAGGCTCATACTCTATTACATGCTTATAATCTAGCTTATAAGGACGCAATACTGATACGTGAAATACATTATGTATTCGTTCTAAGTCTAGAGGTAATGCTACCATATAAGCTACCTTACCTACCCGTTTTAATACTTCGAAAGGTCCTATAAACCTCGGACTTAACTTTCCCTTCTTTCCAAAGCGTATCTTTCCTTTCCAGGGAGATACCTTCAGAAAGACGTAAGAGCCTACTTCAAGTTCTCTATTTTCTCGATGCAAATCAAGAATTTCTTCTACATCTTGCCTTGAGGAAATGCTAGACGATCTCAGATCGGTTTAACAATGTCCGCTGTTTGCTGTACCAATTCAGGTCCTATCATTCAGTGTTCTCCCACTTCATCCCAATACAATGGTGTTCTGCACTTTCTTCCATACAAAGCTTCGTAAGGCGGCATACCTATGCTTGCATGATAACTATTGTTGTACACAAACTCTACTAATGGTAGACGATCATCCCAACTACCCTTGAAATCCATGACGCAAGATCTTAACATATCTTCTAACGTCTGAATTGTCCTCTCACTCTATCCATCGGTTTGTGGATGATATGCCGTACTTAGCTTCAACTGCCTTCCCAACTGCTCTTGTAGACTTCTCCAAAAGTTTGATGTGAATCGTGGATCACGATCTGACACAATCGATACTGGTACTCCATGTCTGGAAATTATTTCCTTAATATAAAGTCTAGCTAACTGGTCTAAGTTATAGTTGACCCTAATTGGAAAAAAGTGAGCCGACTTCATCAACCGGTCCACTATTACCCAAATCACGTCATACCCCTTCGGAGTAGTCGGAAGTCCTACAACAAAATCTATCGTGATATTTTCCCACTTCCATTCCGGAATTTCCAATGACTGTAGCAAGCCACTTGGTCGTTGATGTTCGGCCTTAACTTTCTGACAAGTCAAGCACCTACTCACATACTTTGCGATCTCTCTCTTCATGTTTGGCCACCAGAAACTCTATCGAAGATCTTGATACATCTTAGTGCTACCAGGATGAATCGAAAATATCAAACTATGAGCCTCTTGTAACACCTACTCTTTTAATTCCGTCTCATTCGAAACCCAAATTCTTCCTTCAAATCTCAATAATCCCTCATTATCAAGACTAAACTGAATATCTTCTTCTTTGGTCAACCGCTTCTTTATTTGGTCACACTCATCAGTTTTGAGTTATACCTCCTTGACTCTCTCTACGATGGTAGATTGCATCTCCGTAAGTAAAATGATTCGGCCCCGCTTCACTTGGCAACTTCGGCCCAATTCCATCCTAGCCATCTCTATTATTAACTCATTTTTGGTAGTTAACAAAAAACAAGTTCTCCAGGCCCTTCCTACTTAAGGCGCGTTTAAGAACTACATGGCTTTTCGAGTGGTGATACAGATTTCATAGTCGTAATCATTTATCAACTCCAGCCATCTCCTCTCGCCTCATATTCAACTCCTTCGTGTGAAGATATATTTTAGACTCTTGTGGTCGTGTATATCTCACATTTTCTCCATAAAGATAATGTCTCCATATCTTTAGAGCAAAAACTATCATGGCCAATTCCGGATCATGAGTACGGTAGAACTTTCTCATAATCCTTCAATCGCTTAGATGCATACAAGAATGACCTTGTCATGCTGCATGAGCACACAACCAAGTCCTCTATGCTAAGCATCGCTATAAACTACAAAATTTCCTGTATCATCGGGCAATGACAAAATAGGCGCTTTCACTCAACCTCTTCTTTAATTCTTGAAAACTGTCCTCTCATTTATCTGTCCATGCGTATTTCACCGTCTTCCTTGTCAAGTTAGTCAACGAAGTAGCTATCTTTGAAAAATCCTAGATGAATCTCCGATAGTAACCCGCTAACCCTAGGAAACTTCACACCTCAGTCGGCGTTTTCGGTTGTTCCCAATTCATCACGGCTAAATCCCCTCATGGTCAATGACATGACCTAAAAATTGTACCTTCTCTAACCAAAATTCACACTTAGTGAATTTCGCATACAACTTCTCCTTCCTTAATGTCTCCAACACTAATCTTAGGTGTTCAGCATGATCTTCTGGCATCTTAGAATAGACATAATATCATCGATAAACACCACTGACGAACTTGTCCAAATATTATTTGAACACTCTGTTCATCATATCCATAAATGCAGTTGGTGCATTAGTTAACCCAAATGACATCACCAGAAACTCGTAATGACCATAACGAGTCCTGAATGTTATCTTTGGTACATCCTCCTTCCTAACCTTTAATTGGTGATACCCCATTCTTAAATCTATTTTAGAAAAATACTTAACCCCTTTCAACTGATCAAAGAGATCATCGATCCTAGGCAAAAATAATTTTCGAGCAGAAATCGATGAATAGTATTTTTCAGAAAATTTCTCGGAAAACTTTTATTTTCGTTTTAGAAATTCAAATACTTTAATTCTCCCATGTAGTTAAAATACTACAACTTTCCGACGTTTCTAGGTTATAGAACGGCATTCATTTTACTAACACATAATAATAATAAATAATATTATTTTATTCATTATTAAAAGTATTTACAATTGGTTCGATTTTTTGGGGCGTTACACTCTCTCCCCCTTATAAGGATTCTGTCCCCAGAATCTCGCTATATAAAAAAAATTACACAAATAATTGAGGGTAATTCTTTTTCATCTTTTCTTCAAGTTCCCACGTTGTTTCTTCTGCATCATGGTTCTTCCATAACACCTTCACCGAAGGTATAACTTTGTTCCACAGAACTTGTTCTTTTCTATCGATGATTTGAATCGGCATCTCTTCGTATGTTAAGTCCTTCTCGATATTAATAGGCTCATATTCATAGTCCTTGTACATCATTTCTTTTTAAGGACTTTACAAAATTTTTTTGCTTATATAGGATCAACCTAACATACTTGATCAATATTCTGAGTCCTTGTACATATATTCCTATTATCTATCAAAGGACTTTACAGTTTTTCTTAATGCAAGCATACTTGCATTTTAATTCATTTATATCATAATCAAATCATATATAAATATGAATAACATTATCATGTATATTCCTAACACATGTTATGATCTTCGTGTTGAAAATTTGGACATTTTTGAACTCTAGATAAATTGAATTAAAAATCTCTAATAGTTATCTTTGATCTCACTTGATTGATTATTTATATCATTGTCATCAACCTCATGCTTATATTGTGATGAAAGTCATCTTTGGTCCGTAGTGCAAAGATGGACTGTCGATTGGTATGATTATGACCAGGAATTGTGTATTGGTATAATCATGACCTGTAATGTTACAGACAAATGATGTGGTGAAAGTCCTCTTTGGCCCGTAGTGTATAGATGGACAAATGTTTGGCATGATCATGACCACCAGTGATACTAACAAATATACTTGGCCCGTAGTGCATGGATAATTCGTTGATATAAAATATTTATTGATTATTATTACATGGATAAAATATTGATGATGGACTTTTAAATCATAGAACATATTAGACTTTACACTCTACTTGACTCTTCTAATGGATTGCCTATTCTGCTGCAGTTGTTGATCTAAAACTTGTTGTCTATTGTATTCTATCAGATTTTTCCCTATTGAGGACTAAAGATAATTTATTCTGTATTATCTTAGTCATAATATCCTTTACTACGCTAGTTGAGCTCATCGTTTTCTTTCATTGTTCTCTTTAGGAAGTGAGAATATAGCTGGAAATAGTCGGGGAGTGGAGTGATGGTTCAAGATGGTTGCTATAGCAGTCCTCACAATTCTATAAAATAGTGTGATAATAATTATAATGAGGACTTTATTTGAGTTTGGATATTATCTACAAAACAATATTTGTATTAAAACTCACAGCATATGTGTTGTCGTATTTTTCACGACAGTTGTATTAATGAAGTTTGTATTTGGTTTCTGTACCATGTATTTGACGACTCAGAATGGGTTGTGTGGACCTATTTTGGGGGCGTCACAATAATCGTCTTACCATATTTCAACTTATCTAATACAATGATTTGCTAACTAGGATTGCCTATCAATTTATTAACATCTATCAATGATTAATAAAAAAACCTATTTCAGTTATTTTGCTATTTTAATGCAAGACACTTAAAATAGATTCATTAAGCACAAACTCCTAACAAAATTACGCATGACATATAAGTACTTTCATCTCATAAACTGTTATGTTATCCTTAACAAGAATCAACAAATTCATACGTTATTATATTCAGATATAATTTAAGATTTTCTCTTTCAATTTCATTAAAGATATCATATTAACTGCTAGCTAAACAATTAATAGATAAATCACAAAATATAATAATCAACTCAATAGGATCAAAAAATAAAAATAATGACAATTGAATTATTGAATTACAAAATGCTCCATTGTACCCTTAATTGGGAAATTAGTTCATCATCATAATAAAGTCAAGAAGATTAAAATTTAATAACATCTCAAATATAGATAATGAAATTAAGAGAAGAAGAAAAACTTTGTCGATGAACTCCAATCTCTGTAGCTTCAATCTCCATCTTGATGTGTTCTCTAATGATATCTCAAGTCTCCAATAGAAGTGACTCTCAATGATTTTTAGTCAAAAAGTCTCTCAAATCCAAGGTATAATCAAGTATTTGTAGTCCTAATGGAAACCCTAGCAAGTTATATATCTAACATTCCTATTCTAACTTAAATTGGACAACATAACACTCAAATCAGCTCTCTCTCCCCGACCTCCGGCACGCCCAGCGCTTCTCCTAGGCTAATCTGGGCACACCCCGCTCTAAAGGTGCGGAAAATTTGATGGTCCGGCGCACCCCACGCCGTGGAATTTTCTATTGCGACGTCCTTTGGTAAAACGACCATAATTTTTTATCCGGGTTAGAGTTACGTGGCTTCCTACCTATCAAATTGAAGATCTCAACGAGATCTATAACTTTCATTATTTGAGAATTGACAGATTCTGGCCGGATCAAGGTCGAAATTGGGGTTCAAGTGTCTGTTATGCAAATGGCAATCATGATAACTCCGAGCTTTGATCTCTATTAATAAAAAGATCATAACCTTTTGATATGAACTCTGATTAGGACAATTCAAGATGTTCCAAAAAGCTAAGAAGTAGATTTACAATAAAATCTAAGTTCCAAGCCAGGAACATGCATCCAACTTAACATTAAAAGCTCTACAATCTCCCCTTCTTGCCTTTGCTTGAATATTGTACTCCAAAAGATGTCCGGATTACTTTTCTTTACTTCTTCATGCCAATGTCGTGTCATAGCCTACAAAATAACATAAAATGTATGAAATGCACACTAAACAACATAGATTAACAATAATCTAAGTCTAATGAGATCTGATTCGTAAGTATAAACTCACTCATCACATTATTATATATTTTTTACTTTTTAAAGCTAAACATAAACATATTTGACTATTTATAAGTGCTTTGAACTACTTATATACTCATTTTCTAAATATCCTCTTTGCATTAATTTATTAAAATACTCTTGAATTACTTATATTTTGTTGTGAATTAATAAATATATTCAATATTCCACAAACTAACTATTTTGAATAATTTATAGTAAATTATATTTGAATCACTCCAAACAATTAATGTTATAATTAATTTGAAATATATAAATAAACATTGTTAAATTAGTGTAGTTGAGTTAACACTTAAAAATAATATCGTCAAATTTTAAGAATGATTTATACTCATCAATTCTACATTAACAAAATCCTTTTTTATCAATTCGTCCTTTAACAAAATAGTATTTTTCTATTTATTATAAAGGGACTTAACATTCCTAAGTTTGGCATTGCTATTTAATTACTATGTTACTATTATTAAATCAATAATTTATTAGTTTTACAATAAACACAAAATAAAAATATTTTTTAAAATTTTATAAATTGATTTTGCTTTATTGAAGAGAATGAATAACTTGAATATATTTTCAGGTGTAAAATTAAAAATCTCAAATAAGTGTTAAATAGCATGTCATTTTTTTTCGTTAGTTAATTAATAAGGATTGCAAGACATGTTATAATATTAAAAAGGGGTAAAGATCTAAAAATGTTCTTGACGTTTTTCCGATGTTCTATTTTCACCCTATATTTTATTTTTTCAAAATTACTCCTAACATTATAAATTATAGTTCAACTCTGCCCCTTCAGTTAAAAGACATGTCACCTAGACTAACATGACTGACACTGACACGTAGACATATTTTGTTGACGAAGCATGAAGAGAATAAATTTTGGAGACACGGCAAAAATAATATTTAATAAGAAAAAATTTCTAGCATATGCATCACCACCTCCTTCCTCTATGTTCTCTCTCTCTCTTCTGATCCTCTACACCACCACCACTATCTCCATTTTC
This sequence comes from Panax quinquefolius, assembly GCA_020205615.1. NCBI lineage: Eukaryota > Viridiplantae > Streptophyta > Magnoliopsida > Apiales > Araliaceae > Panax > Panax quinquefolius. The sequence continues at coordinate 113,652,260 of CM035152.1, forward strand.
AAAGTTTCTAGCAAACCACCAATAGAATGCTTCTTCTTAATACCAGAACCCCCATGCCCAAAACCTACGAAAACCCACTTGCCAAATTCTTCTATAACTTGACCCAATTCATATATTTCAATAAATTAACGATGAAATCATGGAAAATCTCGGTTATCGATGCAGAAGAAGGGCCTAATGAGGTGGCCTCGCCCGCTTCCGCTCCGAGTTTCCATACAAAACCCCAACCCCCTCAAAATCATAGATTTAACCATCGATTATCGGCGATCAACACCCCACGATTTGCAAGTTCTCATCATCCCAAAAGCCTGAATTTTCCAATTGCACAAATAAAAATCGAATCTTTACCGATTACAAACCCTAGAATCTGCACGAACACCAAATCAAAAATCGTAATTAAAAACCCTAAGTAAAAAAAATAATCAAATCTTCTACTAGAATCCACACATTAAAGCAATTCCCAGTTACAATCAAAATAACAAAATTTATAAATGAATGATCATGCATATAAAATTTATCCTCTAGACCTAGTGATGATGTGCTTAGAGCCTTGAAGGTTGTAAACACTGAAGTAAATTAAAAAAATCAAACTAGAAACGTAAAAAATAAAAATAAAAAGAATTAGGAAATTTTTTGCTTTATTATTTTCTCATTCCATGAATACACAACGCCAAATCCACCATTGCCAGAAACAAAATTAAGATCTGAACCAAAAAAATAAAAAGCCCAAATTCATTTTACCCCAAAAAGTTTCTTCTACCTTCTCCAACAACAATATGAACCATTTACGTGGCCACTATGGTATGAAACATCAAATTTCTAGAGTTAATAATCAGTTAGATGCAAATCAAACATTGGAAGTAAGAAGGGGTTATTAGTAGAATTGAATGTTCGAAGTCGGACGCAAAGTCTAAGGTAGAGGTGGTCGACGCGATGGCGGTGGTGGCGGCGGCGATGTCGGATCTGAATGAGAATTTGTGACAGCGAACAAAACTGAAGTGTGTTTTGGGAGAGGCGGAGGAAGAAGAAGAGTAAGGTGGTGTTTGATAAAATTGAGTTTTAAGACCTGAACAGTTTAGACGTCTGAATAATATAAAGTATCTAAATAAAATTATATCTGAATGAAAAAATATTGTTTGATATTTTTTTTTGAAAAAATGTTGTTTGATATTTTTTTTTTCAAAATGTTTGAATAACAATATTTTACCATTTTAATCCTATACCAAAAGAAAAAATATATATAAATTACAAAATTCCCATACAATTATTTTACCCCGCAGAAACAAACAAAAAATTTCCCCCAAATCAAATCTTCTGAGTTCTGAACAACAGCAACAAGAAAAACAATTGATGCCCACTTTTCAAGCATTGTGCACCAGTATTATAAATGTTATCTGATAGTGGAGTAGTTGAATCTTGCAATTTAAAATACTAAATTAGTGGGTAATAATTTTTAATATTTTATGCTCAAGGGGAACTCTCTGTTTTGGGACATACCACACCCAGATGAAGTTTAATTAACACTTCAGAGGAGCATCACAATCACCATTTAGAGGAGCATCAATGGCGGCAAAATCATAACTGCTCCTCACATATTTCTCTCTCTCTTCACTCTCTCCTCCTCGATCACTTCTCTTTGGTCGCAGATCCCTCACCATCACGTTATAGTCTCATCCTATCTGTCTTCAAAAGCCCTAATTTTTTATTGAACCTACAGATCTTCAATCATGGCAAAAGAATTCAACCTTCCACATGTGGGTTTTGTGTTCCAGCCCCCATGATTAAAGCTTATCTCCACGAAGATGCTGATGGATCATTTCCCCTTCTTGATGGCATTTGGGTTATTTCAGTTACTTGTTGATGTTATTTTTGTCCCAAAAAAGTGTATTCTCGTTCAGACTTAGCTCTGAATGGTTTAGCATTATTTTTGAATCTTAACAATTAAGAGGCATTAAGAGACATAAATTTTTTTATCAAACAAGTTGTGCCTCTGACCGAATCAGAGGCACACCTATTAAGAGGCTTTAAGACCCAAACAAACACTACCTAAATCTTTTTCTTTTGGTTTTTAGTTTTTTTTATATTGTGATTCTGGTGGGATCCGCTTGAATGTTTGTCTAGGTGTCAGCTCAGTCAGCAAAAAATGGTCAGGTGTAAGCGGAGTTAGTTTAGGTGGCATATCCGTTAGGGCCAGGGGCACGACTGACCTAAAAGTTATAACATTAAGCGTACTTTTGAAAAAAAAGGTATAAGGTGGAAGTGGAACATCGAAAAAAGCGTCAAGGATATTTTTGGACTTTGGCTCTATTAAAAAATTAATAAAGTAATAATTTATGTATTTAACACACATCCAAGACCAACAAATTACCATTAAAATTTAAAAGTCACTTTGTTACTAGATACAATATTATAATTTCTTTTATTTACTTATCCAATTTAATTAAAAGAATAACAATATTTGAAATTATTAATATGCAACCTATTTTTACGTGTAGGAGACTAAAGATCCAAAAGAAAGTTGTGAACTATAAGTTGTTATAACTGTTGGATACTTCATATGAATTTCACATCGAAAAAAATATTGTTTAAGAGTCTAATAAGTATAGTAAAGTGTCAATTTATTAAGTTAATATTTTGGATAAGGAGGTGACCTAACATACTTGTTAGGTTAGTCAGTCTGCATTGATAATAAATTAATATGGGATAAATTGTACAATTCCATTACAAGTGGTATCAGAGCCCATAGTTTGAATTCATGATTTAAAACTAATCAGTTGGAATATGGTTGTTTTGTTTTCGTATCTATCATTTCGATGTTTTTAAAACTTGTAAGTCTTATTTGATTTAGGGGGTGTTTGTTTAGAGTTGAATGGTTGAATCAGTATTCAGTGCATTTATTTTGAATAAAAATCGTCTGAATGGTTGAATCGGTCAGATTTTTGAACTGAATGATCAAGTGTAATTTTTTTTATATGTTATTAAGATGTTTCAAACATGTTAATTATCAAATAATTTTTTCATTCAGTATTCAGAATTCTGCTTTATTCAGTTCATTCAGATTAGTTAAACATTTAAAACTATTTCATTCTATTTTATCAAAATTTTATCAAACACCCCCTTAATAATATGAAAAGAGATTACAACTGAATTCTATAATTTCTAACAATAACACTAAAATCAAGACACTTATAATTTTGTTAGAAAAATTGCAACTTTTACAGTATTACTTTGTATTAAAAGTTTACTAATTTTGTGCAAGTCAAATATTACTTTGTATTATAAGTTTAATTCAATATTACTAAGTCAAATAAGACTTTTACAGGTTTTCAAAAACATAGCAATGATAGATACGAAAACAAAACAACCATATTCTAACTGATTAGTTTTAAATCATGAATTCAAATTCTAATGGGAAGAAGTTTGAAAACCAAAAACTCTTTCACTAATTTAATTAAAAAACTCATTATCCATACTTTGTATGTTGTGTTATTTTTTTATAAGTTTAATTTATTATTAATGACTTGAAAATTTTATGTTTAACAATTGAATAAATCATGAATTGTTATTTTATAAATATATTAAAAAAATATAATACGATTTACCAAGTAAAATTGAATTAATTAGCTTGATAGTACTTTGATGATTGTTGATTACATTTGACAAGGGTAAAATACAAATATAGCCCCTGAACTTTAGGTGTTTTTAGGTATTGAGCCTTTTTCTTTTCGTCAACGCAAATCGAGCCCTTTTCTATTCGAAAATTTAGATATTGAGCCCCCAGGTGCCACATGGGCATTGACCTGCTGTCGTGTATTTTTCCAAAATTATTATTCTTGGGTTCAATTCTTTGGAGTAACATATTTTTGTGAATTAATTTTGGAAAAGTAAACGTCAGCGGTGCTACGTCAGTAGGTCAACGCCCATATGGCACCTGAGGGCTCAATATCTAAATCTTCGAATAAAAAGGGAACTCGATTTGCGTTGACGAAAAAAAAGGGCTCAATACTCAAAAACACTTAAAGTTTAGGGGTCACATTTGCATTTTACCCCATTTAACAATACAAAGATATTTTAGTAAAAGATCAATATTAAAAAAATAAACCTAATAATCTTAAATTCATACGAGACACTCATAATAATAATTATCGGTACAATAATAATTATTGGTAATCATATATACTCTACCAAATAGAAATGATATAATACGACTATCTTCTAGTACTAATAATTAGACATTTAATAATATGTATTTAGGTGATTATTTATTATCGAATGAGCTATAACATCCCGTCAAGGCATATCAAATCGAGAAACGTCCGAAAGTAAAATAATAATTAAATAATACTACTATCATATAATTTTCATATACTGGACGGAGTGACACTCATGAATTTGTTGTTAACATAGTCCATTTAACTCAACAACAAATCTATGAGTATCACCCATATAATATGTGAATATTATATAATACTTTTATGTGATTGATAATAATTTAAATAAATATGGGACTTGGAGATATCCTATATATTATATTATAGCCCATACATTTGATAAATTGAAATAAAGTTGCTCAAATGCCTCCATTAAGTCCACATCATCGCCCTGATTCTCTCACCATTAAAAATATTAGAGAACAAAAAGTTGGCAAAAAAAAAAAAAAAAGGATTATCATTTATGAATAAGTAGGGTTATAATTAACACTAAAAACAAATATGAATTAATGAAAAGAAGAAAAAACTTTGTAATTTTAAATATTTAAAATAGTTGTGTATACATTCATATATAACAATATTAAAACAACAGACCAATTTAACAAAAAAAGAAAGTAACAGACAATAAAGAAAACGAATATATATAAAATAGTTAAAGCTTAAAAAAATGTATTAAAAATAATTTTTTTAAATCTTAATAAGTGTGTCAATTTTTAAAACAAATTATTAAATCAAAACCTATCCAGCCGGTAAATAAAAAACAAATCTGGTGAAGGACAATGTTTCTCGATCTGGTGTTGATGATGCCCGTTGTTTTAATTAATTGATAATAGTAGTACGTACTTTATAAAATTAAATGATTCAACCAATTCCTAATCCTGTATCTTTGTTAATACATGTTTTGTTAGTTAGACCATGTTTCAACTTTTTTTTTTAATTTTAAAAACTTATGAATTTTTAAGACAAATTTAAATATAATTTGTTCTTCATTATCACCCGGCTTTATGCATTTTGATTCTGTGACGCCCTCAAATCTGAGTACTTTCAACCCACAGATATGGTGCTACACGGTACTCATCACTATACATTCATTCCATTGAAACAACATCAAAATGAACATAATTACTACATTCTTATTACAATAATAATAATAAATCCTTTCCCAAGTTCTGTAACCGATACATTCTTCGTTTATCATAATATGATTCTTACAAACATACTAATCTATTACAGGATAATCTATTTATCCATCTTAGCTTTGCCTTTATCCCTACTGGGATCCTTAGTTCTTTCGGCCTTAGCTGCAATCATATACTTCAAGCAAGAAGTGAACATAACTAGCTCAACAAGTCTAGCAATAAATAATATCAATACCACGTCGAGAATTATATGATTATCTTCAATAACTGAACAAGTAGCTATGAAGCATTATGAAACATTATATAGTAATTTTCATTTCATAAAACAATTTCAGAGTACATATAGTAACTAAGGAATACTGAGTTGGTCACAAGACCATGAACATTTTCTTTTGGTTTTCATTCATGAAAAAGGACAACCCGACACTAAGTCCGTAAGTCCGATATATCTTACGAGTACTTCTAGGTGATCAACCTATAATACTCTATATTGATCAACACTCATCCGTTAAACATGTTTACGTTTAAATTTTGGCAACATCGCGTGCCCATTGAATAATCGATGAAAAATATATTTGTTTGCTCATACACAAGCAAACAAATCAATCTAACCATTTAGAATAGTCTAGCCGAGTTAAAAATGACATCGACTCTTTCGTAAGACAATTCATGCATCTCATAATATGAATCACAGAAAACTTGGCTAACATGAAGGTTAGACAAGGGTTAAGAAAACTTGCCTTCAAGCGTCTTCAAATAATTATTCAACAATTCTTGATCTTTACAATCTCTACATGATATATTCACATAGCACACTATAATTAGCTACCAAACAATCTAATCACATTATTTTTACCAACTTCTTTCTCTTCTATATCTTAATTGAAATTATTTCAATAATAAAAGTCATTTTGACTTAACTATCTTTCATTACGGCTTATTAACGTCTTACGTTACTAAACCAAGACTTGATCATCATTGGTTAATTACCAAAGTTTGAATACAAATTACTTCCTTATATCTCACGTTCTTCGTTTAATTATTATTAAACCATGTTCAAATTCCTAAAGTCATCACTATATAAGTGATTTAAGATTGGTCTTACCATGTATACAATGTACATACTTGTCCCATAATGGTCTTGCAACAATTTGGGATTAAAACTAACTTAGTCAACAATTTTTCTACTATCGGTATTTGCTTGGCTAGGACATTAACACACCATTGGTATTTGCTATGCCAACTAACAAAGATATACAATCCCCGATCTCGGCTCTGCGGTGTTGCCTCCTTTCTAGTCTAACAAAAAGGATATCTAACTCATGCAAGCATACACGAGTCAACAAGTAATACAGAGTAAGAAAAATATCGATCCACAAAGAAAGGTTTTAAATCTAAATTATCACGCATCAACTATATCACTATTTTTATATGCTTAGTCGATCAACTCACAATTAAATTTTGATTGTAAATCAGTTCATGAAATAAAAATTATAATAACCAAGTGATGTAATCAAATTGGAGAATAATGGGATTCTAATTTCATTTAATATTTCATCTAAACTGTAACCCTCATGTAATGTTTAATTATTTATTACGGAAACTTGTCAAGAGCACAAAAGTGGACATAACCATTTTTCAATGTACTATGACCAATTCACATAACCTCCACATTTGATAGAAATCATGTAAGCAACACTATTACCAAAATTATTATATGTCTATGTGAAATTGCAGCAATAATGAATTAAAGTGCAGGCTCTCTTCATGACTACACACGGTGAAACGGTATATGTCTATCCGGTTCATGAATCACAAAACTTAACAAATCAGCCTCATGAACATATGCCATTATGATTTAATCCATACTCATATTTAATTTTTCAATTCCATATAAGCACACAGTGTGAATGATGATCAAACATTCATTCATTAAGCTCAATCATAATGGGAATCCAATGATAAGTATACAACAATACAATCAGATTATTCAATAATCTAAAATAAGAGAGGAGTTAAAATGTATCATCTGATGATCAAAACCTCCCTAACGTAGTTAAAACTTAAGAACCCTAATTTTCCTATGAAAACTGAAAAAGACATTGATAAAACACGTCTGGTGCCAACCATATCGTTTTTGTTGAGCCAAATGCACTCAAATTCAAATCACAAAAACTCATAGTGAACATCAGTCTCTGTATTCATGTGGCTTGGCATGCTTATATAACAGATGAATGGTAAGCGGTACGTATTCTTCTTGGATTTTGTCTTTTGCTATCTTGTTGTTGCTACTTTTTGTTTGTTGTTGTTTGTTCTTCATTTCTTCTCTTCTTCACTGCATTCCTTCACTACTTCAGTTCCTCATCTACTCATGTTCCCCTTGCCATGCTTTTTCTAGCTTCATGCCACCATGCCAATCCATGCTTTCCTTGCCATTTCATGCCTTATGTTGCTAAAAGGGGTTCCAACTACATAAACTGCAAAACAAATATAAAATGCAAATAAAACATACTAAAAACTACTTGAGATGAGCATAATTCCAGTAAGTTAGCACCCAATAAGTAGGTATAAAACCTACTTATCAAATACCCTCAAACTTGAATTATTGCTTGCCCTCAAGCAATGCACATGAAAATAAACAATGCAATGCAACTACATGTTATGCAAACTATACTATGATGCAAATGAGTCCCAAGTTTTCTAGCTAAGATGAAATTCCAATACTTATGCCTCAGAGAATTATTCGGATTTAAGAATAAAGTTTCAACCCAAACTACAGGCATAATATCATACACTCAAATAACCCATACTCACTATAAAGATGCTGTGTGTCTGTGTCGTGTTCACAAATATACTTGATCAAGGTAAAGACTACACATGTTATACTGCTAAAAATAGAAAAATTGAACTCTAAATCAAAAACCATGTATACTAATGCAACAAAAACTGCTCCAACACATTAATACAAACTAAGGTTCAACAATGGGTTTTATCTGCTTTATTTTTACTCACGAGGGAGATTCTCGCACTTTTCCGTGGTGTTTATTTATTTCTTTTTTTAGCGAGTGCGTTTTACGTTCCATCCCGCCTAACCACAAGTTTTAATAATTCAACTTGGGAAGGTTTCAAAAATACTTTTCTCTTTTTTTTTATAGTAAGCATACCCATGTGTTCTCAAAGTTTGATTATCAGTGTTTTCATAGCCTAAGTCCACTTTCTACACAATTCTATATTTAAAACAACATTTTCTACTAAGCAGGCAAAACATGTTATTCTTATACCAACACGCATATATGAACAACTACGTGCTAACCGATAGCATCTTAAACAACAAGCACGACTTACATCATGTAAAACATTATAGCTAAGCTCATGTTATCCACTAAATTCAAAAATCCTTTAGAATTCTATTTCATCATTGGCTAGACTAAAGCTCCATAAAGCTAGATAGTTGGAATATGCAACTAAACACATAACTAAAACATATAATAAACACTAAAACAGAATTTTTTTTTGCAATTATTAACTAACACATGCTAAACACATAAATATGCAAAAAAAAATTAAACTAAACATGTAACAGCCCGATATTTTCTATATAATTAAGGCAGAAATTTTGCATATAATTTTTTATTTATTTAAAATAAAGGTGATAATAATAAAAGCAAATTGTATGTATATATGTGATAAATAAAAATTTATTTATCACATGAATTATTGCCATTAAATTTTTAAAAGAATTATTGATCATTATAAAGTATATTCTTATAATAATTAATTTTATAGAAATGTCTTTATTAATTATTTTCCATAAAAATATGATTATTATATTATGTAAATAATATATGAAATGATTATATAAATTATTATAATAATTATTTTATTATATGAATTAATTTTAGATTAATTAAGTTAATTATTTTAACTTAATTAATAATGGTATATATGAAAGATAAATTAGATATGAAATCCAAACCTTAATTTTGGATTTTAATCAAGGAATGAGAATAATAATATAATATTATTATTTTTCAGTGCTATAAATATGTATGTTATGTGTGTAAGTTTAATCTGTGGAACAGTTTTAACGTAACATGATAAACCCTAGTTTTATAAACTGTGGAACAGAGTAAGAAAAATTATAAACCTTATTTAGTAATTAGAAACCCTAATTACTAAACTAGAACCCTAATCGCTAATGTATACAACTAAATATTAATTAGGGAAACCCTAATTATTAAATTGTTAACCCTAACTATAAATTGTTAACCTTAATTACAAATTGTTAACCCTAATTATCAAATTAGAGCCCTAATTGCTAAATTAGTGATCTTAATTATAATTAGTAAAATCTAAACCTAATTTTCAAGTCTATGAAATTAGAAAACCTAAGTTAATTAAGAAACCTTAATTTGTATTTTTAGAAACTAAAATTTTTATTTTAAAGCCAAATTAGAAATCCTACAAATTCTTTGTGCCAAACCTTAGGGTCAAACCCTAAGGGTTTGTCGAGATTGCATTTTTGCCATTAAAATCATAAGCTAAAAGACCATTATGTCCTTTTTGCATTATTTAAGCTAACTTGTCAAATTGGCTAAGGCTTTAGTTGGTGAACCACCCTACACATAGCTATGTGCCTACAAACTCCAGCTCTCAGCCATTACATCATCTAAATACATTGTATGCAAGTCATTTATAAGATTAAAGAGAGAGAAAAGTGCTCATATTTGCTGATTTGATCACAACACTTCTCCAAGACCCTCTGTCTCTAAAACCCACGAATTCTCTTAGTATATCAGTCCTTAAATCAAGCCCCACTATCTCCTCTATCAGATCATAAGCATAGAATCAAGATTTGTTCATAGAAAGGTATAAAACCCTACTAAGAATCTGATCTTGATTGATGTGTTAAATGTTGTGTTTTAATGTTAAAACCTGTTGTTTATAGTGTATAATGATGATCTGGGTTGATAGATGTTAGATCCATAACATCTATAAGCTCAGATTTGATATTTTTGCAAATCTGGAAAATATTTTTTTTTGATGTCTGACAACGAATGTCAGACCTTATATCTCAGTGATTGTTAATGATTTTTGTGTTTTGAAAGTTTGTACTTGTAGTATGTAATGTGGTATTTGATCTGGACTTCAAATCATGCATATATCAGATCCAGATTTCAAGATATGGGTGGTCAAAATCCATTGACTGATCATGACTGAACAAGTTCTGGGTAACCCAGAACTTGCCCAGATCGGCCCGACAAGAAGTTTGAAGGCCTGGATTTGACAGCGTGTTGATTGGTTGTGTTTGTCTTTGCATCTAAGTTATAATATGTTGTTTATACTTCATGTTTATGCCTTAAAATCTCCTAAACATCAAACTGGGTGATTATAGTGGACGGTCAAACCAGGCCAGACAATCATGGAAGCTGTTTTCTGGGCAACCCAGAAAACGCTTGAACATGTCGTCTGACATGGTTTGACCAGCATAGATATGCTTGATCTGTTGTTGTTTTAGTGATCTAATGTGATAGATCTCTTCTTGGTCATATTGGCTACACACGGGATCCATTATATCACAAAACTAATGCACGGATTGCAAGTTGTGGAAGCCCAAAAGTGATTACTTGAACTGTTCTTCATTTCTGGGTAACCAGAAATGAAGAACAGCTCTGACAGCCACTTTGCATGCTTAGATCTACTTATTGTGATGCTGTTTGATCATGTTTGTTGTTGGGTCTTGAAATGTTACATTTGTACTACACAATCTGACCAGAAACATGCCCACAAATATCAAGATTTGATAGATATATATGGTCAAATTAGGTCACTTGGTAACTGACATTGTGTGTTCTTAAGCTTCAAGAACATCTAAGGCAACAGATTTTGTCGCTAAAAGCTTTAGCGACAATTTTATTAATTCTAGTTAATTAAATTTTCAAAAATCATTTAAAAATAGAAATTTATTTCTGAAAATTCTAAAAATAATTTTAAAAATAATTTGAAGTTATAAAAATTAACTTTTAATAATTTGACATATTTTTAATAAATATTAGTATTTATTTGAATATTATTGATATTTAATTTATTTAATAAATGCATTAAATAAATTAATTAAAAATGATTTTATTATATTAAAAATCATTTTAAATGATAATAAGATATTTAAAAATATTTTAAGTTATAAAATATAACTTTTAATATTTTAAAGCAAATTTCATTAATTATTTAATATTAATGATATTAGATTTATTTAATAATTATATTAAATAAATTAGTTTAAAAATGATTTTAATATTATAAAAATCATTTTAAATGAAAATAAAATGTTTAAAATATTTTAAGATATAAAATATAGCTTTTAATATTTAAAGGATAATTTCATTAATAATTCAATATTAATGATATTAGATTTATTTATTAATTATATTAAATAGATAGTTTAAAAATAATTTTATTAATTTAAAAATCATTTAAAAAGGATATAAATGAATTAAAAATATTTTAAGTTATAATTAATGACTTTTAATATTTGGATAAATAATACATTAATAGTTAAATATTAATGGTAACTATTTAAAGATGATTTTAATTGTTTTAAAAATCATTTAAGGGTAATGTTAATACTTTAAAAATATTTTAAGTTATTATAAATAACTATAATATTTTGGCAATGGTTTCATTAATAGTTTAATATTAATTAAATATTAATGATAATAGAATTGTGTAATATTTAAATCATTTAATAGTGATTCCGGTGTTTGAAAAATCATGATAAATTATAATAAATATTTAAAAATTATTATAAGGCTATAAAAATTATTGTGGCTGGTGTTTAAGTTATCTAAATGGATATTGAACTACAGATTAGAGTTTTAGACTCGTTTATTACACGATAAAGTCGTCTTATTAAGATAATCGATATGTTTCAAAAATTGGTGCGGATTTAGATAACTTCGATTTGGATATGTGTTAAACATTAATGATCCAAACGACCGATATAACTATACTATGACAATGTGATTAAGTTATGTATCGATCGCAAATTCCTTAATGAGATATATTATGTGATATGATATGTTATTCTAATCGAATAAATGTGTAAGACCCCAAATTATTAACAAAATGAAATTTCAAATATTCTATTTATTATTTTTGAAATAGTAAGATATATATTCATTTCTCGTTAATTTCTAAACATGGTTATTGATTTGATTAATGTGGTTAGTTATGACTTAAAAGGTAAAATGCGCATAAATATTTCAAAATAAGCTAAGAACATGTAAGTTATAAAATATTCTATTTATTATTTTAAAATAGTAAGGAATATTCGTTGGGTAAAAAATGGAATATTTCAAATAAGCAAGTGGTTATAAAATATTCATTGTTGTTGTGGAATATTCGTTTGGTCGTGGAATATTCTTGCTGTCGGGGAATATTTGTACGACGGCGCAACCTTGTGTGGGCCCCATAATAGAAAGCGATTGGATGAAGAAAACGACAAGAATAAGTTAGTTATAAATAATCTACAGAAGTTATATCAAATTATCGTTGAAATACTCGGTGGTTAAAAACACAAGAAGATTTCAGATTGCACCAATTATTGATTCTTACATAAGAAGACACTACTCAATAATTGTTACAGTAATTACTGTTCAGTATTTTATTTTATTGATTCAATAATTGCTGCATTGATATTTTATATTACTGTTGTTTCAATAATTGTCATTACACAGTATTTTCCATTATCGGAGCAATAATTCATATTATCTGAATAATATTATTGGATAACATTGTTGGCAATGTCTAGAAAGTTCTGTCTAAGGAGAGGTTAGGTCATCTAATTGCGCGCCAGTAAGGAGAAATCCTTATTGGAAAGCCCCTCTATCCTGGGAACTGCCTGGTTGTCAGTATTGTGATTCTGTAATATTATTTGTGAATAATTAATTATTGATTTATATGATGAGGAAAATATTAATTTTATGTGGATATAGATGGAGAAAAATTTTAATGTGACAATTGTTGAAAATAAATATTTTATCTTTTTCTGATAAAATAATTCATTTAAATATATTATTATATTTTAATAATATAATAATGGTGATATTTTTACAATGAATGTAGGATATATGAGTATATGAGGAGGAGGAGTATTTTTGTTACTAAAAATATTTAAAACATGTTTTTCATGTTTGTGGACCCCATTTCTTGACTGAAATTTGATTATAGCCTATAAAATCGCTCGCTCATGAGGATTTACCAATTTCATTTGGAAATTTGAAAAACTTAAACTTACAAAGTTGTAGAAAATGAAATTTCCTATGGAAAAGGACATGTGGTTGAATTTTTCCGATAAAAGGGCTATTTATTATGAATTATTGAAGTTTCAAATTTCAAATAATTGATTTTTGGAAGTTTAAAATAATTTAAATAAGAAAACGTTTTGTGTTTGGTGGGCTACACAAAACATGTGCAAAGTGTTGAGTTCAATTAGTAAAAGTGGGCGAGGAAAATTTTGTAATTATTATAATATTTTATTAAATTTTCGCTTTGGTGTTCTAAGCATTTTCCTATAAATAGGTGCTTAGGTTAGAATTGAAAATTACACCAAAAACTCAAGTTTTCTCTCTTCTCTATCTATATATTGAGCGTATTCTTGTGAGAGTATTGATACTTTGAGTGTTACATACGGCAAGCAAGTTTTTTTCAAAGACTTTATTCAAGAGTCCAAAAATATTATTCTTCGAGGTAAAGGATATTATTTTTTTAAAAAAATATATTATTTCTTCAATATCATTATGCCAAATATTGGTTTGAACTTTTAATCAAATTTGAACTTTTTTGTTTGCTATAGAGAAATGACACAGGAATTGAAAGCGGAAATGAAAGCGAGGTATCCTCACCTTTTGAAAACAAAGTCGTCGTCGATTTGAAAGACGAAATTTCATAAGGAGGGAGGTTATAAGACCACAAAATTTTTTAAATAAAAGATTTCCTTTATTTATTATTTTGAAATAGTAAGGTTGATTTAATTAATGTGGATAGTTAAGGTTAAATATGCAAATATTTCAAAATAAGCAAGTGGTTATAAAATATTCATTATTTATTGGGAATATTAGATTTGGTAGTGGAATATTAATAATTGGGAATATTGATACTTTGAGTGTTTCTATCGGTGGTTAAAACACACTGGTGTAAGTTTCTTCTTAAAGACTTTATTTTATAAAGAGTCCAAATTGTAAGTACTATTCTTTCGAGGTAAGGATATTATTTTTTAAAATGATATTATTTTCTTCAATATCATTATGCCAAATATTGGTTTGAACTTTTAATCAAATTTGGAACTTTTGTGTTTGAGTTACTATTCACGATATCTGACTATTATTCACGATACCTACACTATTCACAAATACTGCAGGTCTTATTCATAGAAAAATAAAAAGACTATTCATCTAAAAAATAAATTTTTCCTTTTCGTCTCAAAAATATTTATTATGGATACTAGCTTTGTTTGTATCCATGTTTTGATCATTCTTGAATTTTACTTCACTATGATTATTTATGAAGTATTTTTGAACACGGATTATTTAAAGTACTAATCCTTAATATTTGTTCTTTTGTTTCACCGGATTCGCTTTTTTTTTAAAATATTTTTCATCATCCTTTAGTCCTAAATGATGATATTATATGAATATCTTTGGCCCAGTAAAGTGCAAAAAGATGGTTGATTTTATTATGAATATCTTTTGTCGTAAAGCAAAAGATGAATGCAGTGTTGAGATGAACATGACCAACTGATGAATATCTTTGGCCTGTAGTACAAAGATGAATATATGATTCAAGATGTGCATTGATTGATGTTACAGGGATAAAAATACTGTTGATGGACTGTTAAATTCATAGATACTAGTAGATTTCATTCTCTACGTAACTCTTCTATGAATTATTATTTTCCGCTGCGAATATTGATCTAAAACTTGTTGTTTATTATATTCTCTCAGATTTTTCCCTGTTGAAGACTAACGATAATTTGTTTTATATTATCTTAGTCATAATGTTCTTTACTGGGCTAGTTGAGCTCACCCTTTTCCTTTTTGTTCCATTTTTCTTCTCAGGAGGCGAGAATGTAGCGAGTACGAGTCGGGGTATGGAATGATGGTTATAGAGAGAGTTGTTTAGTAGTCCTCACCATTTTTGTAAAATAATGTATAAATAATTGTGATGAGGATTTATTTGGGTATAGATATTGTCTAGAAGATAATATTTGTATTTAAACTCACAGTTTTATTGTTGTATTAATAAAGTTGTAATTGTTTTCGCATCACGTATTGACAACTCGAATGGGTGATGTATACCTATTTTGGGGGCGCCACGGTTGGTATCGAGCTTAGGATATATGATCTCTGGCGGAGATCGGGGAATAGAACTAGGAGGGGAGAGACGAGTAAATCCTTCGCTAGTGTGTCTTACCTAAGCTTATTTGTTAGTTGGTCAAGTATATAGGATATTTTGTGATATATTGATTTCTTAATTACCCCTTTTTTATGGGCAAGATTTGAGAATGTCGACTGAGAATATTAACAGTGGAGTAAATGAGACCGTGGAGACGCCTAACGAGGAGAACGTGCAACAGGCTGGCAATGTTCCTCCTGTGAACAACACCACTGAACAGATGATGAACGATGGGATGTTTAGAAGCTTCTTGCAGTTCATGCAAAATCAGATGAGGGAGACTCGTGTTCAAAATACAGGAGGAAATGATAGTAATTCACGGGTTGTCACAGCCAAGCAGTTCAAAGAGTTGGGACCACCAGAATTCTGGGGAAAGTCGGATCCGATTAAGGCGAAAACGTGGGTTAAACAAATCACCAAGATATTCGATGTCTTGGGATGCACGGAGGAACAGAAGGTTCCATTCGCCACCTTTATGTTTCGTGAATGAGGCGAGAGACATCGATGGGAATCGTGAAGCGTACTCCATCCACCAAGACTCGGCATGTCTTGGGAGACGTTTCAGAAACTTTTTAATGACAAGTACTTTCCTGAAAGTATTCGTCATATGAAGGAAGTGGAGTTCATTAGACTCGAACAAAATAACATGACGGTGTCCCAGTACGAGGCAAAGTTTGCAGAGTTATCCGTGTTTGCACCTCTTTGGTGGAGAATGAGGAACGATGACGCGGATGTTTTTGAGAGGTTTGAAACCCTAAGATACGCCAAGATCTCATTTCTCATAAATTTTCTCTCTATTCAGATGTTGTCAATGTGGCTCAATTATTAGAAGCGAGATAACGAGTACGCTCAACCGAGAGACCACAACCGTGGATCATCTAGAGAGATAGCAATCAATAGAATAACGATAACAAATGAGAAAGAAAAAGACGGACAAAAATGGTAACCACTCTAGTGGTAGTCATGGCCATGAGAATAGAAGAAGCGAAGCCTGGGAGGAGATTTTAAAAGAGGAGATTCAACAATGACCATGTGAAGACGACAAAGACCAAGAAAGAATCGGTTCTATGGAGGAGAACGACCACCACCGGTCAGATGCTATAAATGCGGAAAGAGGGACATATCACCTCAAACCGCCCACAACAGTTCAAGGTATGCTATAATTGTGGAAAGGAAGGACATATCGCTCGAGATTGTACGGTAGTGAAACCTAGTTCAGCGGGGACGGTGACTCAAAAGGCTGTCCCAAAAAAGTCAAAGTCAACGGTTCCTGGAAGAGCGTTTGTCGTGATTGGTCAAAATGCGAGGAACCCAAATGAGGTGATCACGGGTAAGCTAATCATAAATTCTTGTGAAGTTTATACCTTACTTGATACCGGCATACCCATTCATTTATCTCTCCTGCTTGTGCTCAACATTTAAACTTGACTCCGGAGAAATTAGACTTTGACTTATCTGTGGAGACTCTGTTAGGAGAAACTTTCACCACATTCACGGTTTATAAATCTTGTCTAATCCAAGTTGGCACCATCACCTTACCTGTTAACCTTATCTCTTTAAAGATACTTGCTTTTGATGTGATTTTAGGGATTGATTAGTTAACTACTCATCATGCCAAAATTGATTGTTTTCGTAAGGTTGTTAGTTTTCATATTCCTAAACAACCTATTGTTCGAATTCAAGCAACTAAACCATTAAAATCAATCACTGCCATATCTAATCATAAAGCTATTCGTTTATTGAAAAATGGATGTCAAGCTTTCTTAGCCCATGTTATGGATTTGAATAAAAACACGTCAAATTTGAATAATATTCCTGTTGTTATTGACTTTTCCGACGATTTCAAGAAGAACTTCCGGCCTACCCCGTAACGTGAAGTTAAATTCTTTATTGATCTTGAACCCGGCACAAAGCCCATTTCTAAAACCCCATATCGAATGGCTCCTATTGAACTTCAGGAGTTAAAGGTCCAATTACGGAGTTGTTGGACATCGGTTTCATTCATTCGCCCCTAGTACATCTCCTTGGGGTGCTCTCTGTTTTATTCGTAAAGAAGAAAGAGCGGGAGTATGCGATTTTGTATTGACTATCTCGGAATTGAACCATGTCACCATCAAGAATAGGTATCCACTACCTCGTATTGATGACCTGTTTGACCGATTTGCAAGGAGCACAATTCTTTTCAAAGATCGATCTTCATTCGGTATCATCATTGAAGATTAGAATCGAGGATATTCCAAAGAGACCGCTTTCGAACTCAGACGGGCATTATGAATTCTTAGTCATGTCTTTTGGATTGACTAATGCTCCCGCGGCTTTCATGGATATGATGAACCGAGTATTCAAGGATTATTTTGGATCGATTCGTTGTTGTCTTTATTGATGACATCCTCATATATTCTAAAAGTCGTGAAGATCATGAGCACCATTTAAAGTCGGTACTCCAAAGGCTTTCGTGAAAATAAGCTTTATGCCAAGTTGAAGAAATGCGAGTTCGCTTGAGGAAGTAGCATTCCTTGGGCACGTGGTCACAAAACATGGAGTATCTGTTGACCCGGCGAAGATTGAAGCAATACAAAGTTGGGAGCAACCGAAGACGGTGGCCGAAGTACGTAGCTTTCTGGGCCTAGTTGGTTATTATCGGAGATTCGTGGAAGGGTTTTCTCGAATCGCTACTCCATTAACTCAGCTAACTCGGAAGGATACAAAATTCGTTTGGAGCGAGGAATGCGAGAAGAGTTTCCAAGAGCTTAAGAGGAGACTTATTTCGGTACCTGTTCTAACAATACCATCTGGTTCGGATGGATTTGTTATCTACAGCGATGCTTTGGGCAAAGGGTTAGGATGTGTTCTCATGCAACGTGGGAAAGTCATAGCTTATGCCTCGCGACAACTTAAAGAATATGAGAGGAATTATCCTACTCATGATCTAGAGTTGGCAGCAGTTGTTTTCGCGCTAAAGATCTGGAGGCACTATCTATACGGGGAGAAAGTGGAGATATATTCCGACCATAAAAGCCTCAAATATTTCTTCACCCAAAAAGAACTCAACATGCGGCAACGACGTTGGCTCGAGCTATTGAAAGACTATAACTACACTATTCAATACCATCCTGGAAAAGCGAACGTGGTAGTAGCCGACGATTGAGTAGAAGATCATCACGCGGAACGAAGTGCGATGTTGTTAACACAAAGGCCCATTTTTTGTGATTTACAAAAGATGAGAATAGAATTCAAGACTCTCAGGGGACCCATGCAATGATGTCAAGTATACGATAGAACCAACTTTAATCGAGAAAGTTAAAGTCGCTGCTCAAGCCACGTAACCGAAGAGATCGATGATTATGAAGAAGAAAGTACAAGAAGGTGTTATTCCAGAAGCAAGAATCGATGAAGAAGGAATACTTCGAGTCCACTCCAGACTTTGTGTTCCTAACGATTCTGATTTGAAGTACAAGATCATGATGGAAGCACACAATACACCATTTGCAATTCATCCTGGAAGTACTAAAATGTATCGTGATCTTCGACATACATTTTGGTGGAACAATATGAAGAGAGAGATTGCAAAGTTTATCTCGATGTGTTTAACTTGTCAACGTGTAAAGGCGGAGCATCAAGTGCCTAAGGGTCCATTGCAACCACTTGAGATTCCGAAATGGAAGTGGGAACATATTACCATGGATTTTGTTACGGGTCTTCCCACGGTTTCTCAAGGCATAAATGTTATTTGGGTTATTATTGATAGATTAACCAAGTCTGGCACATTTTCTTGCCGACACGGAGACTTATTCCTTGAACGTCTTGCTAGTATGTATGTAAATGAGATTGTGAGGTTGCATGGCATGCCAGTATCCATAGTTTCGGATCGTGACCCAAGATTCACTTCAAGATTTTGGGTTAGCTTGCAAAAAGCTATGGGCACGGATTTACGATTCAGTTCGACATACCATCCCTCAAAGCGGACGGACAATCGAGAGGACTATTCAAACTCTTGAAGATCTATTAAGACTCATGTCCTAGACTTCAAGGGCAGTTGGGATAAGTATTTACCATTGGTGGAATTCTCCTACAACAACAGTTATCAGGAAAGTATAGGTGTGGCTCCATTTGAAGCATTATATAGACGAAAGTGTCGCTCTCCAATATGTTGGGATGAGGTGGGTGAAGCAACATTGTTGGGACCCGAGTTGGTATGTATGACTATGAAAAGATCCAAATGATTCGACAACGATACAAATGGCACAGGACAGATCGATAAAAGAGTTATGCGGATCTTCATCGAAAGGACGTGGAATTTAGTATTGGGGATCACGTATTGTTGCGTGTAGCTCCATGGAAGGGAGTTACAAGATTTAGGAAACGAGGAAAGCTCAATCCATGATTTATTGGTCCATTTCAGATTCTTGACCGAGTAGGAAATGTAGCCTATAGACTCGCGTTACCTCCAAGTATGTCTCGTGTTCATAATGTTTTTCACATATCCGTGCTTCGTAAATATGTGAAAGACCCGAACCACGTCATTGAGTTAGAACCGGACGAGATAGCCGAAGACTTAACGTACGAGGAGGTACCTATCAAGATCTTGGATAGGAAGGAGCATGTCCTACGCACAAAGGTCATACCACAAGTTAAAGTTTTATGGAGGAACCATGCTATAGAGGAAATGACCTGGGAGTTGGAAACGGAAATGAAAGCGAGGTATCCTCACCTTTTCGAAACACCATGTACGTACGTCAATTTCGAGGACAAAATTTCATAAGGAGGGGAGGTTGTAAGACCCCAAATTATTAATAAATGAAATTTAAATTCCTCTATTTATTATTTTGAAATAGTAAGGGTTGATTTGATTAATGTGGTTAGTTATGGGTAAAAATGCGTAAATATTTCAAATAAGCAAGTGGTTATAAAATATTCATTGTTGTTGTGGAATATTCGTTTGGTCGTGGAATATTCTTGCTGTTGGGGAATATTCGTAGGACGGCGCAACCTTGTGTGGGCCCCATAACAAAAAGCGATTGGATGAAGAAAATGACATGAATAAGTTAGTTATAAATAACGGCGTAGTTATTATCAAGTAATATCGTTGAAATACTCTAATTGGTTAAAACACAAGAAGATTACTAAGATTGCACCAATTATTGATTCTTACGTAAGAAGACACTACTCAATAATTGTTACATAAATTATCGCTCAAGTATTTTATTTTATTGATTCAATAATTCTTTGTATTGATATTTTATATTATTACCGTTGTTTCAATAATTGTCATTACACAAGATTTTCCATTATCTGAGCAATAATTCATATTATCCGAATAATATTATTGGATAACATTGTTGGCAATGTCTAGAAAGTTCATCTAAGGAGAGGTTAGGTCATCTAATCATGGCGCCAAGAAGGAGAAATCCTTATTGGAAAGCCCCTCTATCCCGGAACCGCACGGTTGTCGAGATTGTGATTCGTAATATTATTTATGAATAATTAATTATTGATTTATATGATGAGAAAAATATTAATTTTATGTGGATATAGATGGAGAAAATTTTTAATGTGACAATTGTTGAAAATAAATATTTTATCTTTTTTCGATAAAATAATTCATTTAAATATATTATTATATTTTAATAATATAATAATGGTGATATTTTTACAATGAATGTAGGATATATGAGTATATGAGGAGGAGGAGTATTTTTGTTACTAAAAATATTTAAAACATGTTTTTCATGTTTGTGGACCCCATTTCTTGACTGAAATTTGATTATAGCCTATAAAATCGCTCGTTTGTGGATTTCGGTCAATTTCTGTTTGGAATTTGGAAAAACTTAAACTTACAAAGTTGTAGAAAATGAAATTTCCTATAGAAAGGACATGTGGTTCGAATTTTTCTGATAAAAGGGCTATTTATTATGAATTATTGAAGTTCCGAAATTCCGAAATAATTGATTTTTGGAAGTTTAAAATAATATAAATAAGAAAAACGTTTTTTGTGTTTGGTGGGCTACACAAACATGTGCAAAGTGCTGAATTCAATTAGTAAAAGTGGGCATAGGAAAATTTTGTAATTATTATAATATTTTATTAAATTTTCTGCTTTGGTGTTCTAAGCATTTTCCTATAAATAGGGTGCTTAGGTAAGAATTGAAAATTACACCAGAAACTGAAGTTTTGTCTCTCTTTCTCTATCTATATATTGAGCGTATTCTTGTGAGTATTTTGATACTTTTAGTGTTGCTATACGGTGTAAGTTTCTTCAAAGACTTTATTCAAGAATCCAAATTGTAAGTCTTATTCTTTCGAGGTAAGGGATATTATTTTTTTTAAAATGATATTATTTTCTTCAATATCATTATGCCTTGAAATATTGGTTTGAACTTTTAATCAAATTTGGAACTTTTTGTGTTTGGGTTCTTATTCACGATATAAGACTATTCATGTATCGACACTATTCACAAATAATACGACACTATTCATCAAAAAATAAAATTTTTCTTTTCGTCCAAAATATCTATTATGGATACTAGCTTTGTTTGTATCCATGTTTTGATCATTCTTGAATTTTACTCCATTATGATTATTTATGAAGTATTTTTGAACTCGGATTGTTTAAAGTACTGAATTCTTAATATTTGTTCTTTTGTTTCATTTGGATTCGCTTTTCTTTAAAAATATTTTTCATCATCCTCATCCTAAATGATGATATTTATGAATATCTTTGGCCCGTAAAAAAAGATGGTTGATTTTATTATGAATATCTTTGGTCAGTAGTGCAAAGAAAGATGAGCAGTGTTGAGATGAACATGACTAACTGATGAATATCTTTTGGGCTCAGAGTGCAAAGATGAATATATGATTCAAGATGTGCATTGATTGATGTTACTGGGGATAAAAATATCTGTTGATGGATCGTTAAATTCATAGATACTAGTAGATTTCATTCTCTACGTAACTCTTCTATGAATTATTATTTTTCATTGCGAATATTGATCTAAAACTTGTTGTTTATTATATTCTCTCGATTTTTCCTGTTGAAGACTAACGATAATTTGTTTTATATTATCTTAGTCATAATGTTCTTTCTTGGGCTAGTTGAGCTCACCCTTTTCCTTTTTGTTCCATTTTTTTTCTTCTCGGGAGGTGAGAATGTAAGCGAGTACTAGTCGGGGGTATGGAATGATGGTTATATAGAGAGTTGTTTAGTAGTCCTCACCATTTTGTAAAATAATGTATAAATAATTGTGATGAGGATTTATTTGGGTATAGATATTATCAGAAGATAATATTTGTATTTAAACTCACGATTTTATTGTTGTATTAATAAAGTTGTAATTATTTCGCATCATGTATTGACAACTCAGAATGGGTGATGTATACCTATTTTTTTGGGGAAACGGCACTCAAATGCTCATCCTTGCTTAATTTAAATATTTTCAGCTAAGTGTGAACAACCTGAAGGCTCATCTAAAAACAAAGGGAAAGGAAAGGTTGCAGAATAAGTTGGTGTTATATAATGTAATAGTTTGATTTTATTAAGATAAGGATGATATATATTATCTATCATGTATTGTAAGGAATGTTTAAAGGTTGCGTACTTGGGATTAGACTCTGATATAAATGTAAATTAAGTTTGGTATTTATATTATTGTTATTATTATTAGTATTATTCCGCTCATAGAAATGGTATCGTGAAGCACCAAGTTCGGGTTTCAAGTACCTAAATTTGAGGGCGTCACAAAACATGCAAAAATGATGCAAATTAACTACATGCACTACACTACTACCCAATACCCCCAAACTTAAACTATTCATTGTCCCAATGAATGAAGGTATATGGTTTAAAGGAACTCCCCTAGTGATCAGCTGTACCACCCTCTTTGGGTGGTAAATCCGGCGGTGGAAATGGTGCTGCTGTCCCAAACTGTAGTCATTCAAGCATGGTACCCTGCTATATGAAAGCTTCGGCTAAAGACCTTGTCAAACAAGTAGCAAATGCTGCAAAATTATCGTACATAGCATCAACCTTCCTCTCCAACCTTCAGAGTTGTCGATCATCTGTAGCAGCAGTAGCTTGAGTTGAAGTGCCTACTTCATTTGTCCTCGAGGGTTGCGGTGATGGCATAGATGACGCGGGTTGAAGGATGAAACCCTTACCCCTTGGGTGCGGGGTACCTCCTGCCCGATCTTCGAATTTTGCTATTGTGGCATGAGTGATATCCTGACTTGGGAATTGCATCTATTCATCACCCCACCTAACTCCTGCTCAAGCACATAAATGAGAAACAATCGGGGCATGTGGTATACTTCCTATAGTACTCCCCCGCATGTAACGTAACATGTTCTGATTAAGAAGATGACCAATGTCAATGTATTTTCCTGTAATAATCCTCCATAGAATGATTGCTTGCTCAGTTGTAATCTCATGTTGATAGGATGATGGCATCAATTTTGCACAAACAAATAGATTCCAAGCCTTGGCATAACGGTTGAGAGTTGAAGCCTGAAAAGTCCTAGGCTGATTAGTGCCTGGCTTGTAAGTCCACTGTGTACCCGGTATACATAAATCAGTTATGACCTCGTTTAAGTCTTTCTCGAGTCGTTCCGCCTCGACCCAATTTGTACGTCTAGTAGGAGGGTCGGGTAAATTGAACACGCCACGAATTGCCTTTGGGCGATAGTCTACTTGAACCCCTCTGACATAAAAAAATCCACTCATTGTCTCCTTTGCATAAAATTCCCGTATAATGGCCATGGGTGCAACCATGGGTGTAGAACAAACTCCATGACAACATCTTTCTCTGATCATTTCTTTCAATTGCCCATCTTGTGCCACTGGCTTGAAACCACACTCTCTGACAAATGATTTGGCCACGATTCTGTAGTATTCCATCTGGGCTTCAAGACTGACAAATTTGGAAAAATCCATAATGTCTCCACTCTGGCTACTTGCAGAAGATGACTCTGGAGTGCGAGAATGAGCTCGTTTTGGTCCCATTACACTTGATAAACAGAAGAACTCTAAATTAAAAAGAAGAATTGGACTGAGAAATTCGTGCGCTAAACAACCCCAAACTTACTGTTTTCACTCACCCTCTGAAAAACCCTAGTTTCTCTGTGTTTGACTAGCTGATAAGGAGAGAAGTTTGAATATGGATAGGAGAATGGAATGCGTATATAGTGGGGTGAGGAGTTACAAATTTGAAATGGAACGGTTTGGAGAAAAGGAGAGTCGTGCGTCTGTAGAGAGAAATGGATACGCACGTTTCAAAGTGTAACTGATATAAGAAATGGGAGAAGACACATCTTAAAAATTTCAAATTTTTTTTCTAACTCCGGTTTTAAAAGTACTTACGACTTTTACAACTGGATAAAAGCGCGGTAGCCTTGATTGCTATCTTTGCCAGACAGATATCTGGCGTGATGGTAGCGCCATTTTGTACTATTTTCATTCTTGCGGTAACGACCAGATATCGACCATACTAATATGCATCTTTAAGAATAGCAAAGCGGCTACTGATAATCTGTAATGCACCTGTACAAACAATAAATACCAGTATGAGATATATCAATTCTCCAAAATTAAAACATGGACTAATTAATATGCATGAATGACTATCCCAAAACAATGCTTTGTATGCTATTCATAATCATCATTATATGCACAATTAGCTCCACAAAACTTATACCACACTTGTTATGCTATAACAACTAACAAGAAAATGAGAAACAAATATGATCCAAAATAGAATTAAACAAGAGGTAAAGATAGAAATAATGGGGTGCCTCCCATCGAGCGCTAAGTTATAGTCAATTAGCTTGACTATCTCTGATTCAATCATGTTGAAGAAAGAATGGAGGTGACTTTCTGCCTTTCAACCTCACCACCATAGTAGTGCTTAAGCCACTGTCCATTCATTTTGAACGGCTTATCTGGGAATTTGTCGAATACCTCTACTGTACCATGTGGATAAACCGTCTTCATAGTAAATGGCCCTGACCACCTTGACTTGAGCTTTCCAGGAAAAAGTTTAAGTCTTGAATTAAACATCAGAACTCTTTATCCCGGCTCGAATACTCTCTCCAAGATCTTGCGATCATGCCATCTCTTCACCTTTTCTTTATACAGCTTGGAGTTTTCATAAGCCTGCAATCTGAATTCATCCAACTCATTGAGTTGGAGTAGGCATTTTTCACCTGCAGCCTTTATTGCCCAATACGCTTTATGGTCAAGCTCCATAGGAAGGTGACAAGCCTTTCTATAAACCAGCTGAAACGGTGACATTCCCAATAGAGTCTTGTAGGCAGTCCTGTAAGCCCATACAACATCGTCAAGCTTCAACGACCAATGTGAGACCCCAATTTTTTTTTTAATAAAATGGAATTTCCTCTATTTATTATAGTAAGGGTTGATTCGATTAATGTGGTTAGTTATGGGTAAAATGCACAAATATTTTAAATAAGTAAGTGGTTATATAATATTAAGTATTGTCGGGGAATATTCGTTTGGTCGTGGAATATTCTTGCTGTCGGGGAATATTCGTACGACGACGCAGCCTTTTGTGGGCCCCATAACAAAAAGCGATTGAATGAAGAAAATTACTAGTATGAGTTTTTTTTTATAAATAATAGCGTAGTTGTTACCGTTAACACTGTTGGAATACCAGGTGGTTAAAAACAACGATGTCTGCAGTGTTAACAATAGCACTGCAGTATTGCACCAATTATTGATTCTTACGTAAGATGGCACTACTCAATAATTATTTACGATTGCTAACATTCAATATTTTATTTTATTGATTCAATAATTGCTACGTTGATATTTTATATTATTGTTGTTTGATAATTGTCATCGCATAATATTTCCCATTATCGGATCAATAATTCAAATTATTTGAATAATATTATTAGATATCATTATTGGCAATGTCTAAGAAAGTTCCGTCTAAAGAGAGGTTCGGTCACCTAATTGCGCGCCAGTAAGGAGAAATCCTTATTGGAAAGCCCCCTCTTTTCTGGGAACGACCTGATTGTCATTATTATAATTCTGTAATATTATTTGTGAATAATTAATTATTGATTTATATGATAAGGAAAATATTTATTTATGTGGATATAAATGGAGAAATTTTTAGAAAAGTGACAATTGTTGAAAATTGATATTTTATCTTTTCTGATAAAATAATTCATTTAAATATATTATTATATTACAATAATATAATAATGGTGATATTTTTACAATGAATGTGTGATATATGAATAAATGAGAAGGAAGAGTATTTTTGTTACAATAAATGCTAAAAACATGTTAAACATGTTGGTGGATCCCATTTTTGACTGAAATTTGATTATAGCCTACAAAATCGTTCGTATGTGGATTTCGGTCATTTTCTGTTTAGAATTTGGAAAAACTTAAACTTACAAAGTTGTAGAGAATTGAATTTCCTATGGAATGGACATAAGATTTGAATTTTTTCTGATAAAGAGCTATTTATTATGAATTATTGAAGTTCCAGAATATTGGGTCAGAATTTATTTTGTTACAAAAAATATTTAAAACATGTTTTTCATTTTGGTGGGCCCCACTTGCATGTGTAAGATGTTGAAATCAGATTTCAAGTGTGTGTAAGAAATTTTTTATAAATAATATTGTTTTATTAAAATTTCTACTTTGGTGTTCTAAGCATTTTCCTATAAATAGGATGCTTAGGTTAGAATTGAAAATCACACCAGAAACTGAAGTTTTCTCTCTCTATATTATCGAGCGTATTTTTGTGAGTATTTTGATACTTTGAGTGTTGCTATACGGTGCAAGTTCCCTTCAGCGTTATATCTAATATTTCAGCCAGAAATACTACTCTTTTGAGGTAAGGGATGTTATTTTTTTTATATATGATATTTTTTCTTTTAATATCATTATGCCGAAATATTAGTATAATTTTTCTTGTGAAATTTCTACCTTTTTGTGTCGGGGTTATTATTCACGTATACGGCACTATTCACATATACGGCATTATTCACAGAAAAATTAAATTTTCGTTCTTTGTCCCAGGTGTCTATTTTTGTTACTATCTTTGATTGTATCCATGTTTTGATCATTATTCTTAAATTTTACTCCACCATAGTATATTATGGGGTGTTTTTGAACATGAATAAACCGAAGTACGAATCCCTAATATTTGTTCTTTTGTCTCACTGGATTCATTTTTTTTTAAAATATTTTTCATCATCCTCAGTCCTAAATGATGATATTACTGAATATCTTTGGCCTGTAGTGCAAAGATGAATGATTTTTTGATGAACATCTTTGGCCCGTAGTGCAAAAATGAACATGTGTTAAGATGAACATGACCAACTAATGAATATCTTTAGCCGTAGTGCAAAGATAAATATTCAATTCAAGATGTATATTAATTGATTTTATAGGGATATAATATCGATGATAGAATTTTAAATTCATAGATGATAGTAGATTTCATTCTCTACTTAACTCTTCTAATGAATTATTGTTTCCGCTGCAGTTGTTGATTTAAAACTTGTTGTCTATTATATTCTATCAGATTTTTCCCTGTTAAAGATGAAGGATAATTTTTTGTACATTATCATAGTCATAATATTCTTTACTGGGCTAGTTAAGCTCACCCTTTTCCTTTTTGTTCCATTTTTCTTCTCAAGAGGCAAGAATTAGCGAGAACTAGTAGGGGTGTGGAGTGATGATTCAAAATAGTTGTCTTAGTAGTCCTCACTATTTTGTAAAATAGTGTATCAATAATTGTAATGAGGACTTATTTGAGTGTGGATATTGTCTAGAAGACAATATTTGTATTTAAACTCACAGTTTATGTGTTGTCATATTTTACACGACAATTGTATTAATGAAGTTGTAGTTATTTCTGTACCATGTATTTGGCGACTCAGAATGGGTTGGGTGGATTGGACCTATTTTGGGCGTCATGATTTGGTATCGAGCTTAGGGATATGGTCTCCATTTTGAGATCGGGGAATAGAACTAGGAGGGGAGAGACGAGTAAATCCTTCGCTAGTGTGTCCTACCTAAGCTTATTTGTTATTTAATTGGTCGGTTAGAATATTGGGATAATATGTGGAATGTCAATTAACCATTGTTTTGTGACAGTAAAATGGCATTTGAAGATGTTGAGATAAGCAATGGAGCACATGAGACCGTTGAGTCACCACTGATCAATACCAGGATAATGTGCATCAAGAAGGCAATAACCCTCCTGTAAACAATAATACCGACCAAATGACAAACAATGGTATGTTTAGGAACTTTCTAGAATTCATGCAAAACCAAACAAGATAGACTACTATTCAAAATGCAGGTGGAAAGACTGGCAACCCACAGATGGTCACCGCTAAGCAGTTTAAGGAGTTGAGACCACCAGAGTTTTTAGGAAAGCCAGAACCACTTACGGCAGAGACGTGGATAAAGCAGATCACTAAGATATTTGATGTCTTGGGATGCTCAGAGGAGCAAAAGTTTCCTTTCACCACCTTCATGTTGCGAGGAGAGGCAGATTACTGGTGGGAATCCGTAAAACGTACTCAGCCTACCATACTGAAGATGTCTTAGGAGAAGTTCCAAGAATTATTCAACGACAAGTACTTTCCCGAAAGTATCCGTCACATGAAGGAGGTAGAGTTCATCAAGCTAGAGCAAAACAATATGAACGTGTCACAGTACGAAGCTAAGTTTGCCGAGTTATCCCGATTTGCATCCCATTTGGTCGATAATGAGGAGAGAATGACGCGAATGTTTCTGCGAGGTTTGAAACCCGAAATACGTTAATACCTTATTTCTTACAAACTTTGTTTATATTCAGATATTGTGAATAGGGCTCAGTTATTAGAGCGCGATAATAAGTTAGCTCAACCGAAGAATAACGACCAACAACTCGATGATAATTGTACCGGTGGCAACGGTCATCGGAACAATGATAACCATCGTGGAGGAAATTATCATGCCAGAAATGGTAACCACTTCGGTGGTAATCATGGCCAAGATAATAGAAGAAATAATTCTAGTGGAAATTTCAAGAAGAAAGATTTAACGATGACGGGAAGATATCGGCAACAACACTAGCACCATCAACAAATTCTAGGGGAGGAGAACGACTGCCAGTTAGATGCTACAGATGCGGAGAAGAGGGGCATATAAGTCCAAACTGTTCACAAACTTCCAAGGTATGTTTTAGCTGTGAAAAAGATGGTCACATAGCTCGATTTTGTCCTGTAGCGAAATTTAGTCCAGCTGGGACGGTGGCACCAAAGGCGGATACGGACAAAATAAACTCGGCGGTTTTAGGAAGAGCGTTTTTTGTGACTTCTCAAAAAGCGAGTAACCCAAAAAAAGTTAGCATGGGTTAGTTAATTATAAACTCTTGTGAAGTTATACCTTATTAGATACCGATTCTACCCATTCTTTTATATCTCCTACTTGTGCTCAACATTTGAACTGTTGAAATTCCGTTAGGAGAAACTTTTGTTACATCCACTGTTTATAAATTTTGCTTGATTGAAATTGGTACCCTCACCCTACCTGTTGATCTTATCTCTTTAAAGATACTTGCATTTGATGTGATTTTAAGGATTGATTGGGTAACTACTCATCATGCTAAAATTGATTATTTTCGTAAGGTTGTTAGTTTTCATATTCCTAACCAACCTATTATGCGAATTCAAGCAACCAAACCATTGAAGTCAAACACTTTCATATCAAGCCATAAAGCCATTCGTTTATTGAAAAAAGGATGTCAAGCTTTCTTAGCCCATGTTATGGACTTGAACAAAAACACGTCAAATTTGAATGATATTTTTGTAATTTCCTGACGTATTTCCTGAAGAATTTCTTGGCCTACCCCCAGAGCGTGATATTGAATTTTGTATCGACTTTGAACCCGGTACAAAATCTGTGACGCCCCAAAATAGGTATACATCACCCATCTTGAGTCGCCAAATACATGGTACATAATAAAATACAAACTTAATTATACAATCGTCGTGTAATATACGACAAAACATAGCTGAGAGTTTAAACAGGAATATTGCCTTCTAGACAATATCCACTCTCAAATAGAGTCCTCATTACATTTATTGCCAAACTATTTTATAGAATAGTGAGGACTACTAATACACCATCTCGGACCATCACTCCATTCGCTGACTAGTCCCGGCTACGTTTTCATTTCCTGAAGAGAACAATGAAAGCAAAAGGTGAGCTTAACTAGCCCAAGAAGAAATATTATGACTAAGATAATGCGAATAAATTATCATTAGTCTTCAACAATGTTAAAGCGATAAAATACAATGGACATCAAGTTTAACTGCGGTGAATAAGCAATCCATTAGAAGAGTCAAGTAGAGCATGATATCTACTATCTTCTATGATTTAAAATATTTTCATCAATTTTTATCGCTGAGACTCGGCTTAATAAATAAATCACATCATCGAGTCATCCCTGCACTACGGGCCAAGGATATTCATTAAATCATCAATGGTCATGACTATATACCGAATAATCCACGGTCATAATCATACCAAAAAGCGTCCATCAATGCACTCATGTGCTCTCGAGGACTTTTACCGGATCATTTATAACATTACAAGTCATGATTATATCGAATAATCCCTGGTCATAATCATACCAAGTCCATCTATTCACGTAAGCCAAAGATGGCTTTCATCACAATATAAGCATGAGGATGATGACAATGACATAATAATTCAATAAAACAAGTTCAAGAATAAATTTTAAAGATTTATAAGTTAATTTATCTTGAAATCAATTACGTCAAATTGTCAACATGATCTCGCTTTGTGGACTAAAATTCAAGAATGCTCGAGAAGAATATTTCCATGAAAAGATCTGGGATGAAGCTCAAATATCCAAAGATATTCTACTAATTTCATGGAGTATAGAAGCCAAAACTTTAACCAAATGAGTATCATAGAATATATGAAAGCGCAAATGGATTTTCACCGCCATGCAGTAATCCACATAAACAGATCATTTCCACAATTTAATGAGGAATGAATACGAAGGATCATTCACCATGCATGTGATAATCCATGTAGGCGAGTTATTCCAAAAGAATAATAAAGAATGGAACTGTGTGCGTAATCCGCATGCATGTGATATTCCAACGAGAATAATAAAGAATGGAACTAGGTCTAAGCGTAATCCGCGCATATAGGATATTCCAATGAATAATCTGAGAATGGAATAACAAAGAGTTCACCATGCGATAGATCCGCATGCATGAGTTATTCAAGCAGAATAATAAAGAATGGAATAACAAAAGAATTTCACCATGTATGCGTTACTTTGCATAGACAGATTATTCCAACATAATAATAAAGAATGGAATAACAAATTTTATGAGTATTGAAAGAAAATAACTCTCTTCATGAATACAAAAGAATAATACCCCTTACCTTAGAAAAACTGGATACTGGAATAGTGAGGTAGCAGACTTCTCTTCTTCTTTCTCTCTCTAATTTCTCTCTATAATAATTGCTCTATAGCTTTTGTGAATTGGTGAGAAATGAAGGAAGAATGAGCTTCTATTTATAAGAAAATATAGTTTCGATAATTGCACGTTTTGGGGCTCAAAATATTATAGTACAATACCTTTAACTTTTCTTTTATTTTTAATTTAGTCCTGCAAGTATTATCAAACTTGCACCACCTCCCCTAATAGTAAATAATGTGAATCAATAGTTCAATCATGTGAATCAATAGTTATAATCATGTGAAAATACGAATTATAGTATAGTACCACCATTTATACCTCCATTTTAACTTAGTCATGCAAGTATTATTAATCTTGCACCAACTCCCCTAATAGTAAATCGTGTGAATCAATAGTACACACATGTGAACACATAGTAATAAGCATGTGAATTAATAGCAATTAATTGCTCATTTATCCGATTAATTACCCGATTGGTCGATATAACCTCCAGACATCAATTATTATCGAAATAAATGTCAATTTTCACTAACATTAATAATTCCCACACAATGGAACTATCAATTTCATCTTTAATCAACACGAACTTATTCATCATTAATATTATAACTCACAATATTTAACAACTGTGTCATTCCCGTGAAGAGGGGCTTTCGATAAGGATTTTCCTTATTGACGCCATAAATTAGATGACAAACCTCTCCTCGATGTAACTTCTAGACATTATAAATATTGTAATTTAATAATATGAATAACTTTGTCGTCTCAATTATTGATTTAATAATATATCATATTATGCGGATGATCTTTGTGACAATAATCGAATCAATAATATAGAGAGATATGATGCAACAATTCTTGTAGTAATAATTGAGTATAAGCGAGTGACTTCTCACGTAAGCATCAATAATCAATACCGTGTGCTACTATGCAACCACGCCAGACATCGTACTTTTACTACTAGGGTAGTTCAACGGTTTAACGGTAAAACTTCCACCGTTATTTTTATCAAAAGATAATTATGTCGTTTTTTAACTACATTATAATACTTCCATTCATGGGTTCCACCAATGATTGTCTTGCGTCGTACAAATATTCCTGTTAAAATGAATATTCCCACACCAATCAAATATTATATAACCACTTGCTTACTTTGCAAAATTTATAAATATTACCCACAACTATAACATTATATCAAATCCACACCATAATATTTAAAAATATATTTCGAGAAAATTATTCTTTATTCATAAAAGTTGGGGTCTTACAAAACCCATTTCTAAAATCTCATATCGAATGGCTCCTATTGAACTATAGGAGTTAAAAACCAAACTACAGGAGTTGGTACCCTAGCCTCTATCTGGTGACTTCCTTTGTGGAATGCACTAAAGCCAAACTCTCCGTAGGGTCCGTCATATTCATGCGGTGGTAAACTGATAGGTGCCATTGTGACGTGCTATCCAAGACTGGGATATGAGTCACAATTGAGAGCAACTTAAGTCAGTAATCGAAATACGTAGCTTTCTAGGCTTAGCTAGTTATTATCGGAGATTCGTTGAAGGATTTTCTTGAATTGCTACTCCATTAACTTAGCTAACTCGAAAAGATATAAAATTCGAATGGAGCGAGGAATGTGAGAAAGGCTTCTAAGAACTCAATAGGAGACTCATTTCGGCACATGTTCTGACCATACCATACTGGAAAAGTGAACGTGGTAGCTGACGTGTTGAGTAGAAGATCATATGTGGGTACGGTTGCGATATTATCGAACACAAAGACCCATTTCGTACAACTTACAAAAGATAGAGATAGAGTTAAAGACTCAAGGGACCACGTGATGATATACGAGTAGAATCGACTTTAATCGATAAAGTTAAAATCGCTCAAGCTACGCACCGGAGCTGATGAATATAAATAAGATGGTGCAAGAAAGCGTTATTCTAGAAGTAAGAGTCGATGAAGAGAAGAAAGCTCAAACCTTTGATTTATTAGTCCATTTGAAATCCTCGATCGAGCAGGAATTGTGGCCTATAGACTCGCTTTACCGCCAAGTATGTCGCGTGTTCATAACGTTTTTCGCGTATCGATGTTACGTAAATATGTGGACAACCCGAACTACATTATTGAGTTAGAACCAAACAAGATAGCCGAAGATTTAACGTACGAGGAGGTACCTGTCAAGATCTTGGATAGAAAGGAGCATGTCCTACGCTCAATGGTTATACCTAAAGTCAAAGTTTTATGAATCGAAACACCAGGTACGTACGTCAATTTGGAGGACGAAATTTCATAAGGAGGGGAGGTTGTGAGACCTCAAATTTGTTTTTTAATAAAATGGAATTTTCTCTATTTATTATAGTAAGGGGTTGATTCGATTAATGTGGTTAGTTATGGGTAAAATGCGCAAATATTTTAAATAACCAAGTGGTTATAAAATATTAATTATTGTCGGGGAATATTCGTTTGGTCGTGGAATATTCTTGCTGTCGGGGAATATTAAATGATTTATGCGCTACCTTTTGTGGGCCCATATGCATGGCGATTGAATGAAGAAAACGACAAGTATGAGTTTTTTATAAATAACAGCTTAATTGTTACCATTAACACTGTTGGAATACCAGGTGGTTAAAACACAATAATATGCGGTGTTGCACAATAGCACACGGTGTTGCACCAATGATTGATTCTCACGTAAGAAGGCACTACTCAATAATTATTACAGTAATTACTGTTCAATATTTTATTTTATTGATTCGATAATTGCTACGTTGATATTTTATATTGTTGTTGTTTCAATAATTGTCACTGCACAGTATTTTCCATTATCAGATCAATAATTCATATTATTTGAATAATATTATTAGATAACATTATTGGCAATATCTAAGGAAGTTCTGTCTAAGGAGAGATTTGGTCACCTAATTGTGCGTTAGTAAGGAGAAATCCTTATTGGAAAACTCCCTCTTTCCTGGGAATGATCTGGTTGTCATTATTGTGATCATGTAATATTATTTGTGAATAATTAATTATTGATTTATATGATAAGGAAAATATTTATTTATGTGGATATAAATGGAGAAATTTTTAGAAAAGTGACAATTGTTGAAAATTGATATTTTATCTTTTCTGATAAAATAATTTATTTAAATATATTATTATAATACAATAATATAATAATGGTGATATTTTTACAATGAATGTGTGATATATGAATAAATGAAGAGGAAGAGTATTTTTGTTACAATAAATGCTAAAAACATGTTAAACATGTTGGTGGATCCCATTACTGACTGAAATTTGATTATAGTCTGCAAAATCGTCCGTATGTGAATTTCGGTCATTTTCTGTATAGAATTTGGAAAAACTTAAAATTACAAAGTTGTAGAGAATTGAATTTTCTACGGAATGGACATAAGATTTGAATTTTTCTGATAAAAGGACTATTTATTATGAATTATTGAAGTTCCAGAATATTGGGTCAGAATTTATTTTGTTACAAAAAATTTAAAACATGTTTTTCATTTTGGTGGGCCCCACTTGCATGTGTAAGATGTTTAAATTAGATTTCAAGTGTGCGTAAGAAATTTTTTATAAATAATATTGTTTTATTAAATTTTCCACTTTGGTGTTCTAACCATTTTCCTATAAATAGGATGCTTTGGTTAGAATTGAAAATCACACCAGAAACTGAAGTTTTCTCTCTCTATATTATCGAGCGCATTTTTGTGAGTATTTTGATACTTTGAGTGTTGCTATACGGTGCAAGTTCCCTTCAGCGTTATATCTGATATTCCAGCCAGAAATACTATTCTTTTGAGGTAAGGGATGTTATTTTTTTATGTATGATATTATTTCTTTCAATATCATTATGCCAAAATATTAGTATAATTTTTCTTGTGAAATTTCTACCTTTTTGTGTTGGGGTTACTATTCAAGTATACGACACTATTCACGTATACGACATTATTCACAGAAAAATTAAATTTTTGTTCTTTGTCCCAGGTGTCTATTTTTGTTAATATCTTTGATTGTATCCATGTTTTAATCATTATTCTTGAATTTTACTCCACCATAGTATATTATGGGTTGTTTTTGAACATGAATAAATCGAAGTACGAATCCCTAATATTTTTTCTTTTGTCTCACTAGATTCGTTTTCTTTAAAATATTTTTCATCATCCTCAGTCCTAAATGATGATATTACTGAATATCTTTGGCCTGTAGTGCAAAGATGAAAGATTTTCTGATGAACATCTTTGGCCCGTAGTGCAAAGATGAACAGGTGTTGAGATAAACATGACCAACTGATCAATATCTTTGTTCATAGTGCAAAGATGAATATTTGATTCAAGATGTATAATGATTGATGTTACATGGATAAAATATCGATGATGGACTTTTAAATTCATAGATGATAGTAGATTTCATTATCTACTTAACTCTTATAATGAATTGTTTTTTTCGCTGCAGTTGTTGATCTAAAACTTGTTGACTATTATATTCTATCAGATTTTTCCTTGTTGAAGACTAAGGATAATTTTTTGTACATTATCTTAGTCATAATATTCTTTACTGGGCTAGTTGAGCTCACCCTTTTCCTTTTTGTTCCATTTTTCTTCTCAAGAGGCGAGATTATAGCGGGAACTAGTCGGGGTGTGGAGTGATGATTAAAAACAGTTGTCTTAGTAGTCCTCACTATTTTGTAAAATAGCGTATCAATAATTGTAATGAGGAATTATTTGAGTGTGGATATTGTCTAGAAGACAATATTTGTATTTAAACTCACAGTTTATGTGTTGTCGTATTTTGCACGACAATTGTATTAATGAAGTTGTAGTTGTTTCTGTACCAAGTATTTGGCGACTCAGAATGGGTTGGGTGGATTGGACCTATTTTGGGGGCGTCACAACTAATCCTTTCTTGTGGGGTTCACGACTTTCTCCAAAATTCTCTTTACTTCACGATTTTAAACTTCTGCTTGGCCATTGGTTTGAGGATGGTAAGCTGTAGCAATGCGATGATTTACCCCATACTTAGCTAATAAAGTTGTAAACTACCGATTACAGAAATGACTGCCTTCATCACTAATGATAGCCCTTGGAGTCCCAAACCTTCTAAATATACTTCTTTGTAAAAATCGTAGGACCACCTTGGCATCATTAGTTGGAAGAGCTGCCACTTCCACTCACTTCGAAACATAGTCAACTGCTAACAAGATATATAAATTTCCACATGAAGAAATAAAAGGACCCATGAAATCTATCTCCCAAACATCAAAAATTTTAACCTCGAGGATGGTGTTCAATGGCATCTCATTTCTTTTTGATATATTCCCAACTCTTTGACATCTGCCACACCTCTGGACAAAACTGTAAGCATCTTTAAAAATCGTAGGCCAGTAGAATCCTGCTTGTAGCACTCTAGTCGCTGTCCTTTCTCCACTGTAGTGACCTCCATATAATGAAGCGTGGAAATCCTGCAAAATCCCCTCTGTCTCGCTATATGGGATACATCTCCTTATCATCTGATCAGCACACTATTTGAACAAATATGGTTCATCCCATATAAACCACTTCACATCATGAAAAAATTTCTTCTTTTGGTGCCCAGTCAAGTCTGTAGGAATGATCTTGTTCACTAAATAGTTAGCATAGTCCGCGAACCAGGGCACTTCCCCTTTCCCCACAAATAACTATTCATTTGGAAAAGACTCATTAATCACAACTTTGTCATCTCCATCTCTTCCTTGAGTTTCCAGTCTCGATAAGTGGTCCGCCACTTGATTCTCAGTACCTTTCCTGTCCTTGATCTCCACATCGAATTCTTGCAACAAAAGTATCCACCTGATTAATCGAGGCTTTACATCTTTCTTTGCCACCAAGTATCGAATTGCCGCATGATCTGTGTATACTATAACTCTTGTCCCAATCAGATATGCTCGAAACTTATCAAATGCATACACAACTGCCAACAGCTCCTTCTTTATGGTGGTGTAGTTCAATTGAGCATCAGTAAGGGTCTTGCTCGCGTAATATATCACATGAAAAATCTTTTCCCTTTTCTGGCCCAAAACAATCCCCACAACATAATCACTGACATCACACATCAACTAAAATGGTAAGTCCCAATCCGGTGCTGTATTCACTGGTGCTGAAGTCAACTTCCTCTTTAAATGCTCAAATGCAGACAGGAAATCCTCATCAAACTTGAATTATGCATCCTTCTCCAATAAGCTGCAAATTAGCTTTGTGATTTTGGAGAAGTCCTTAATAAACCTCCTGTAGAAGCCTGCATGTCCTTAAGAAACTACGAACACCTTTTATAGAATTTGGTGGTGGCAAATTCTCAATGGTCTCTAATTTGGCCCTGTCCACCTCTAGTCCTTTCTTCGACACCTTATGTCCCAAAATTATTCCTTCTTGTACCATAAAATGGCACTTTTCCCAATTCAAAACTAAATTCGTCTCAACACATATTCAGAGTACCATCACTAAATTTTCTAGGCATAAATCAAAAGAATCCTCGAATACTGAGAAGTCATCTATAAATACCTCCATATTATGCTCCACCATATCTGAAAAAATTGCCATCATACATCTCTGAAAAGTGGCTGGGGCATTGCACAACCCGAAAGACATCCTTCTGAAAGCGAATGTACTATATGGACATGTGAAAGTTGTCTTTTCATGGTCTTCTAGAGCTATCACAATCTGATTGTAGCCTGAATACCCATCCAGAAGGCAATAAAATTCATGGCCCACTAATCTGTCCAACATCTGATCAATAAAAGGCAATGGGAAGTGATCCTTCCTTATAGCTTTGTTAAGTCTGCGATAGTCCATGCAGACTCTCCACCCTATCACTGTTCTTGTCGAAATCAACTCATTGTTTTCATTGGAGACTATGATCATTCCACCCTTCTTTGGCACACACTGTACCGGGCTCACCCACGAGCTGTCTGAGATCGGATAAATAATTCCTGCATCCAGCCATTTCAACACTTCCTTTTTGACCACTTCTTTCATAATTGGATTAAGTCTCCTTTGCTGCTCCACTGAAGGCTTGCTCTCATCTTCCAGTAGGATCTTGTGCATGCAGAATGATGGGCTGATCCTTTTGATATCTGCTATAGTCCATCCAATCACTGACTTAAAATCTCTAAGGACTCTTAGCAGTTTTTCTTCCTGAAAAGATGTTAGTGCAGAAGAAATAATCACAGGTAATTTTGAATTATCATTTAAATACGCATACCTCAAATGATCTGGAAGTGGTTTCAACTCAAGTTCTGGAGGTGTCTCAAGAGAAGGCTTTAATTTCATTGATGACTCTCCAGCAATCTTTAATGGCTCAACAGGAATCTTGAACTTTCTGAACTGTGGAGTTGTGTCAAGTATTTGAATAATTTCTTCAACCTCACCATCTTCTATCTCCGAGCTTCCCATAA
The DNA here is from genome assembly GCA_020205615.1 of Panax quinquefolius. Taxonomy (NCBI): domain Eukaryota; kingdom Viridiplantae; phylum Streptophyta; class Magnoliopsida; order Apiales; family Araliaceae; genus Panax; species Panax quinquefolius. The sequence goes on from CM035152.1 coordinate 113,691,997, forward strand.
TGGCATTCTTCAAAGGTTCATGTTCTACCAAGTTATCTACTTCATCATTTATTACCATTTCCACCAAATTAATCCTGAAGCATTCCTCTTCATCTGTTGGAAATTTCATTGCCTTGAATACATTAAAGGTGACTTCCTGATCATGAACTCGCATTGTCAATTCACTTTTTTGAACATCTATCAAGGTCCTTCCTGTGGCTAGGAATGGTCTTCCAAGAATGATGGGTATACTTCTGTCCTCTTCATAGTCAAATATGATGAAATTAGCCGGGAAGATGAATTTATCCACTTTAACCAGTACATCTTCCACAATACCCCGTGGATAGGTAATAGACCTGTCAGCTAGCTGCAATGAAATGTTTATCGGCTTTGGAGCCGGTAATCCCAATTGATTGAACACTGAGAATGGCATCAAGTTAATACTTGCTCCTAGATCGCACATGCATTTGCTGAAACTCATCTTTCCAATCGTACAAGGTATCGTGAAGCTACCCGGGTCCTTCAACTTTGGAGGTAACTTACGTTAAAGCACTGCACTACATTCTTTGGTCAAGGCCATTGTTTTAAAGTCTTCTAGCATTTTCTTCCTTGACAAGATACCCTTCATAAACTTTGCATAAATAGGCATCTATTCCAATGCCTCAGCGAAAGGTATGTTGATCTGTATCTGTTTAAACACCTCCAAAAATTTACTAAATTGCTTATCTTCCCTTTACTTCTGTAGCCTTTGTGGAAAAGGAATAGGGGGATGAACAACGGGTATCTTGGTCACTGGTTTCTCAGATGAATCTTCACTTCCCGTTGTTCTGAACCTTCATCAAACAAAACTTCATCAGAAAGAGGCCGCGCGTCCTCTCTTTGCAAAATTGGCGCGGGCACGCCATGCTGTGATTCTGCAGTTTGCTTCCCTGACCTTAAAGTGATAGCCTGATATTGTTCCTTACCCTCCCTTCTTGGATTAACCTCTGTTGTACTTGACAATGAACCTTGTAGTATGTTGTTAAGCATGCTAGCCATTTGACCCATTTGAGTTTCCAAATTTTTGATAGCTACTTCTTGGCTTTTAATCATCACCTCGGTATTTGCCATATACTTCATCATCATCTCTCCATCCCTAATTTCTTCTCTTGCTGAGGTGCAGGTGGTGTATGATGTTGTTGTTCCTGTTGAAATCCTGGAGGGTAGGGTGATTTCGGTGCATACCGCTGATGAGATGGTTGTGACTGAAATTGATGTTGTGGTTGAAACTGCTGACTTTGTTGATTTTGATTATTTGACCAACTAAAATTTGGATGGTTGCGGTTGTTGGAGTTGTAGGCATTCTGGATCCGACTCTGATTTTTCTGGTAGTTGCTCACATACTGTACAAATTCTGAACTAATAGCACATTGATCAGTTGAATGTGATCTTGCACATATCTCACATACAAAAGCAACTGTCTTCACTTTGCTCTCTGCTAAAGAATCAATCTTCTTTGCCATGGATGCCATCTGAGCTGACAACTGAGTGATAGCATCCACCTCTAACAATCCTGTAACTTTGGGATGTGGCATTCTGGCTTTAGGATTTTGAAAGTTATTAGCTGCCATAGTCTCAATAAGATTGTAAGCCTCTTCATAGCTCTTGGCCCATAAGGCTCCTCCTGCAGCTGCATCTATAATCGGCCTTGATTGCCATCCCAATCCATTATAAAATGTATTAATCACCATCCAATCCGGTATACCATGGTGTGGACACTTCCTTAGAATCTCCTTGTAGCGTTCCCAGGCTTCATATAAAATTCACCCTGCTGCTGTTCAAATTGGGAAATTGATGTCCTCATTTTAGCAGTCTTAGCCATTGGAAAAAATTTATCTAAGAACTTTTGTGCTAAGTCCTCCCATGTTGTAATCTATCCTGACGGCAAAGAATGAAGCCAACTTCTAGCCTTGTCACATAAAGAGAATGGAAACATCCCGAGTCTGATTACATTTTTTGTCACCCCGTTGTACCTGAAGGTGTCACATATCTCTATAAAACTTAATAGATGCTCGTTTGGGTCATATATAGCAGCACCCCCCAACTTTACTAAATTCTGCACCATCTGAATAGCTGCTATAGCTGGCCTGACGATACTAAACTGTAATCCATTTATCTTTGGCATTGAATAATCTCTCAAAGCCATGTGTTCCTCTCTTTGCTCTTCTGCTGCCATATTAGATATTGTGGTCTCTAAAGCTGCTTGTAAATTCCTATGCGCTCTCGATTTCCAACCTCTTCCATTAATGTTATCCTGTGCAGGTGTTAACTCAGAATTGGATGACCACGTGTGCATAAAATATATATAAGTACCTGAAATACAAACAAAAACAAAAATAGAAATAAGATAAGAATAAAATTATCTAAGTCACACAAATTTAGCTTTAAATTGCTGATGATAATACTAAAAATAAACGCTTCACCCCGGCAATGGAGCCAAAAACTTATTGCCTCCTTTCTAGTATAATAAAAAGGACATCTAACTCATGCAAGCATACATGGGTCAACAAGTAATACAGAGTAAGAAAAGTATCGATCCACACAGAAAGGTTTTAAATCTAAATTATCATGCATCAACTATATAACTATTTTTATATGCTTAGCCGATCAACTCATAATTAAATTTTGATTCTAAATCAGTTCATGAAATAAAAATTATAATAACTAAGTGATGTAATCAAATTGGAGAATAATGGGATTCTAATTTCATTTAATATTTCATCTAAACTGTAACCCTCATGTAATGTTTAAATATTTATCATGGAAACTAGTCAAGAGCACAAAAGTGGACATAACCATTTTTCAATGAACTATGACAAATTCACATAACCTCCACATTTGATAGAAATCATGTAAGCAACACTATTGCCAAAATCACTATATGTCTATGTAAAATTACAGCAATAATAAATTAAAGTGCAGGATCTCTTCATGACTAAACACGGTGAAACGGTATATGTCTATCCGGTTCATGAATCACAAAACTTAACAAATCAGCCTCATGAACATATGCCATTATGATTTAATCCATACTCATATTTAATTTTTCAATTCCATATAAGCACACAGTGTGAATGATGATCAAACATTCATTCATTAAGCTCAATCATAATGGGAATCCAATGATAAGTATACAACAATACAATCAGATATACGAATTTAGACTACATATAAAAATCCATTAGAATCCCATAATGGAATTTAGTTCATTTTTGAACCAAAAGCCATTATGGGATTGAAGCAATACATGAAAATAAATACTGCAATCAAAAGAGGTAAGAGAAATGGGAGTGCAAATATGTCAATCTCTGTTGCAGAGTTAGTTCCAAGCTTGTTCCAAATGCCCCCAATCTCTAGAATTGAAAACTAATAATTATTCAATAATCTAGAATAAGCGAGGAGTTAAAATGTATCATCTGATGATCAAAACCTCCCTAACGTAGTTAAAACTTAAGAACCCTAATTTTCCTATGAAAACTGAAAAAGACTTCTGATAAAACACGTCTGGTGCCAACCATATCATTTTTGTTGAGCCAAATGCGCTCAAATTCAAATTACAAAAAGTCAGCAAAAAGTAACTGTAGAAGACTTGCGCGGCCGCGCAAAATTAAACTACTTTACGGGCGCGGGCACATGATAGGATTATCTATCGAGGTCTTAGCGGTAGCGTAAAGCCCTCAGATTTTTGGTAAAGTGCCAGCTGATAGTGAACATCGATCTCAGATTCACGCATGGCAGCGCGCGCAATTGCTTCTCTCTTCTCGCTATCTTGTTGCTGCTTTTTGTTTGTTGTTATTTGTTCTTCATTCCTTCTCTTCTTCACTGCATTCCTTCACTGCTTCAGTTCCTCATCTACTCATGTTCACCTTACCATGCTTTTGCTAGCTTTATGCCACCTTGCCAATCTATGCTTTCCATTCCATTTCATGCCTTATGTTGCTAAAAGGGGTTCCAACTACATAAACTACAAAACAAAAATAAAATGCAAATGAAACATACTAAAAACTACTTGAGATGAGCATAATTCCAGTAAGTTAGCACCCAATAAGTAGGTATAAAACCTACTTATCATGCGACGAGAGACTTACTATGTAAAAGTGGTACCATGACGCCATTTTTGATAGCCATCTCTCCTTACTCCTAAGATCATTTGAGCGATAAATAGAGCTTTAGGTGAGCCGCTGCGCCTCAACCCCGATCCCTTGAATTTTTTTTTCTAATTTTTAATACAATTCTTCTCGGACTCATAACTTAGTCATTTTAAGACGAATTAGGATCGTTCAAAAGCCATTTTCTCATACGTTCCATGTATTTCGATTTCATCTAGATAAAAGTAATTTTTAAATCCATTAACGATGAATTCACTATTAACGTTCTAATAAGCGTTCGTTAAAAGCTCATGAGCGTTCATAGCTCGTTTTCTTCGTTCTAAGTCGGAATTCGACCGTTCTTGAGTCCATGACTCTTGAATACGTTATACTACGCTATGCCATCGAAAACTAGGGTTTCTAAATTAAACGGCGAGTTTTGACTACTAATCCAGAATTATATAATTTCAACGTTTAACGCCTAATTTCGTAAATTTTGCCATAACTTTGTTACTCGTATTTTATACGCCAAATCAAATGGAACCAATCCATTGATTCATTATCTATAACCTAACCAAGAAATATTCATATACCCTATAAATGATGGTTTTTAATTTGTCCATCAACAACCAAATCAATATTTAAATGGTTTATCCGCGATAAAACTTACTTAACGCTTATGACTCCTACTTATACATGGCTTGTAAATGTTTAATTCACTAATAGCCATCCTTATTACTCCAGAAGAGATATGCTCCACCAATTCATGATTCTCTACAAAAAATAAATTTAAACGGATCAAAGACTAAGGTTTTACGAATTATTACCTTAACGTTCTTCGCGTTCTTGCTTAAAACTTGTATGCTTTACTTCAAGCTCACTTGATTACTTGTTATCTCACTTTTTTCTCTCTCTCAAAATATATTGGTCAATGTTATTAAAGTAACAAATGAACCAACTTAGCTTCCTTATATAGAAAAACCAAGTGGAGGGTATTTTGGTTATTTATCCCACCTCTTTACTATTCATGGCTTAACAACCAAGTAATGACTTTACTTGGCCACCAAGTGGCCGCCCCACATGGCCTTGTGGGTCCCCCCATGGGTTGCCCCATGGTTTTTACCCATCTGGTGACCCATCGGTTTGATCCGCTGTTTGATTTCTTGGATCGGGCTTGATTTAACCTAACATTGGGCCTTGATAATACTCAATCTTGGGCTTCATTGCTCAAAACATTGGGCTTGACATAATCCAAGTCCAATTGGATATTACAAAGTCCATAAACTCAAAGTCTAATAAGAACTAATTGTATTCTACTCGTATAATTCATGTATTCTTTTTGTATAGTATTCGTACGGTATTCGTATTATACGTCGTAATAATCTTCATACTATACTCGCATACTAACTAGTATCATACTCGTATTTCACACCTATAATAACCCTAATCATTATACACATTCATTTCCTTCTCGGAACTTACTTTGTCTAACCCTTATGTTTTAAGTCTGCAAGTGAAAACTTCGTTTGCCATAACTGAAATATTATTGAATATTCCATCTCATCTTAGAATTCTATTATTACACGCGTTTCTCGGAATTTCAAACTTAATTCCCGACTAGAAACGGATGAATAATGTTTTTATGAAAATTTCTCAGAAAACTTTTATTTTCGTCTTGGAAATTCAAAACAATTAATTCTAGCACATAGCCAGAATTCTAACCACATCCGCACATTCTAGGTCATAGAACGACCTTCATACAGCTTACTCACATAAATAATCAATTATATTTATTTAATTCAAATAATCAAATAAAAATTTGATTCACATAAAAATCTAATTTTCTTGGGCGTTATATTCTCCCCCTTATAAGGATTCTGTCCCCAGAATGTCGCTATAATTACATAAACAAATGAGAAAATTTTTCTTCTTTTTTTACTCTCGAGTTCCCACGTTGCTTCTTCGGCATTGTGGTTCCTCCAAATCACCTTCACCGAAGGTATTATCTTATTTATCAAAACTTGTTCCTTCCTATCAACAATCTGAACTGGAAGTTCTTCATACGTTAAGTCTTTTCTATCTGAATAGATTCATACTCTATTACGTGTTTGTAGTCCGATTTATAGAGATGCAACATTGACACGTGAAACACATTATGTATACGTTCTATCTCTGGAGGTAAAGCAACTTCATAAGCTACCTCTGTTACCCTTCTTAAAATTTCAGAAGGTCCTATAAACCTTGGACTTAACTTCCCTTTCTTTCCAAAACGTATCTTCCATTTCCAAGGCGATACCTTCAAAAAGACATACGAACCTACTTTAAACTCCCTCTTCTCATGGTGAGGATCTACATACTTCTTTTGTCTATCTTGAGCCACTACCAATCGAGTACGTATTAACTTTATCATGTCTGCCATCTGTTGTACCATTTTGGGTCCTAACATCCGACGTTCACCTACTTCATCCCAGCACAGTGGAGTTCTGTACTTCCTCCCGTATAACGCTTCATAAGGCGACATGTCTATACTAGAGTGAAAACTATTATTGTACGTGAATTCCACCAAAGGTAGATGTTCGTCCCAACTCCCCTTAAAATCCATAACGCAAGATCTTAACATATCTTCTAGCATTTGAATTGTCCGTTCACTTTGTCCATCCGTGGATGATACGCTGTACTCAATCTCAACTGTGTTCCCATTTGCTCTTGCAAACTCCTCCAAAAATTCGATGTGAAGTGGAACATGAACTGACACAATCGAAACAGGTAGTCCATGTCTTGAAATAATTTCTTTGACATACAGTTTAGCTAATTGTTCTTGGTTATAACTAACTCCTATTGGTAAGAAGTGAGCCAATTTTGTCAACCGATCCACTATTACCCAAATAGCGTCGTATCCCTTCCTTGTTGTTGGAAGTCCCACCACAAAATCCATTGTGATATGCTCCCATTTCCACTCAGGAATCTCTACTGATTGCAATAACTCACTCGGTCGTTGGTGTTCAGCCTTAACTTTCTGACAAGTTAAGCACTTACTAGCATATTCTGCTATCTCTCTCTTCATGTTTGGCCACCAAAAGTTCTGTCGAAGTCTTGATACATCTTAGTACTACCTGGATGTATCGAGTACCTCGAACTATGGGCCTCACTCATTATTTTTTCTTTTAACTCGAAATTATCTGGAACCCAAATTCTTCCTTCAAAATGAAGTAATCCTTCTTTATCAAGGTTATACTTAGTCTTTTCTTCATCTTCCATCCTCTTTTTCACTCGTTCGGATTCCTTATTACTTAGTTGTACTTCTTTAACCCATTCCACTATGGTTATTTGGGTCTCCATTGTGTATAACATCTCTACTACTTCATTCAATAATTTAACTTCTAGCTCCATTCTTGCCATCTCCGTTATTAACTCATTCAAAGTCATTAACATTGATTGCTTTTCTCTACCCTTCCTACTTAGCGCATCAGCTACTATATTTTCCTTTCCTGGATGATATAAGATATCACAGTCATAATCTTTTATTAACTCCAACCACCTTCTCTGTCTCATATTCAACTCCTTCTGTGTGAAAATATATTTCAGACTTTTATGGTCCATGTATATCTCACACTTTTCCCCGTATAAATAATGTCTCCATATTTTTAAGGCAAAAATTACAACTACCAATTCTAGGTCATGAGTAGGATAGACCTTCTCATAATTCTTCAACTGGCGTGACGCATACGCAATGACCTTGCCATGCTGCATGAGCATGCAACCCAGTTCTCTATGCAAAGCATCGCTATAAACTACGAAATTTCACGTATCATCTGGTAAAGATAATACAGGTGCCTCACTTTGTGACGCCCCCAAAATTAGGTATACGTCACCCATCTTGGGTCGCCACTTACATGGTACATAAATTCAAATACAACTTACTAACATAACTATCGTGTACTATACGACATAAATTGTGAGTTTGAATACAAATATTGTCTACTAGATATTATACAAACTCAAAAGGAGTCCTCATTACAACTATTATCACACTATTTCACGTAATAGTGAGGACTACTAATGCTATCCTCGGACCATTACTCCGCTCCCCGACTCGTCTCCGCCTATGTTCTCATTTCAAGAGAATAAAGTGAAAGAAAGGGTGAGCTCAACTAGCCCAAGAAGAAATATTATGACTAAGATAATGCGTAATAAATTATCATTAGCCTTCAACAATGTTAAACCGATAAAATACAATAGACAACCCGCTTAATCTGCAATGAATATGCAATCCATTAAAAGAGTCAAGTAGAAAATAAAGTCTACTATCTTTTAGGTTTTAAAAGGTTTTCATAAATTTTTATCACTAAGACTCGGTTTAATGAATAAACCACAATATCTAATCATCCTTGTATCACTGGTCAAGGATTTTCATCAAATTATCAATGGTCATGACTATACCGAATCACCCCTGGTCATAATCATACCAAAAACTATCCATCACTGCATTACAGGCCACTGAGGACTTTTATCACATCATTTATAACAAGCCATGATTATACCGAATGATCCCTGGTCATAATCATACTAAGTTCATCTATGCACGTAAGCCAAAGATAACTTTCAACATAATATAAACATGAGGATGATGACAATGATATAAGAATTCAATAAAACAAGTTCAAGAATTAATTTCTCTAGGATTTATTAACGTCCAAATTGTCAACAAGATATCTTTGCTTTTGTAGAGTAAAATTCAAGAATGATCAGAAGAATATTTCCATGAAAAGATACTGGATAATATCAAGGATATTCTACTAATTTCATGGAGTATAGAAGTCAAAGTTTTAACCAACTGGGTATAATAAAGAATGGAATAACAAAAGAAATCACCACGCATGCAGTATTTCAGCAGTATAAAGTTATTCCAACGGAATAATAATAATCGGAACCAGTCGTGAAATTCACACCGACAAGATGATCCAACAGAATAATAAATGCTTGAATAATAAACAATGGAACTGTGTCCTGTAAAACACACGCATGTGATATTCCAATGTAATAATAAATGCGGAATAATAAACAATGGAATGTGGGTGTAAAAACACACGCATGTGATATTCCAAATGAATAATAAAGAATGGAATAATGATAGAAGAAGATCACCAAGTATAGGGGATTCACAGATACAAAGTTATTCCAATGTAATAAATAAGAATGGAATAACATAAGGATTTCACCAAGTATAGGGTATGCATATACAAGTTATGTATAGGTATACCACTTTTTTACAAAGTTATTCCAATGTAATAATAATGAATGGAATAATGAAGTTCTCTTCATGAATAAGAAAGAAGAATAACACCTTTACGGTGTAACTAATAATACCCTTTACCTTAGAAGAATGAATATTGGAAAAGTGAAGTAGCGTAGAATACTTTTCTTCTTTTCTCTATAGATTTTCTCTCTATAGCTTCTCTCTATAATTTCTCTCTAGAGTTTCAAATTGAATTCGTAAGAAAATAATGAAGGAATGAGCTTTATTTATAGGAAAATAGAATGCATAGTAATTAATCCATGAACGGTCCAGATTGATTTACTTTAATCTGATCATTCCATATTTAAAGTAAAATCTTTTAAATAAAATATCATATATTCTATTTATATAAAAACATTTTACTATGCAAACACTATGCAAAACACTATGCAAAAACACTATGTAACACTATGCATAATAAAATATAATATATTCTATTTATAGAATAACTTTAATAAAGTATTCATTTTTATATAAAAGATGTTTTGTTTTATTACATTAATAATACTGAATAAAACAAAACGTCATTATCGCTATAATAATTCATATTATTAATCGACAATAATGGAATCAAACTGAGTGACTTCTCACATAAGTATCAATAATCAATACTGTGTGCTACTATGCAACCACACGACATCGTATTTTTTACTACCGAAAGTAGTTCAACAAAGATCAACCAGTAAAACTTCCGCCGTTATTTCAATAAAATATTTTTGTCATTTTCTCAATCCGACAATAATTACATTATGGGGTCCACCAATGATTGAGTAGTTGTACTAATATTCTCGCTAAATCGAATATTCCCAGACCAATCGAATATAATATAACCACTGCATACTTTACAAAATTTATAAATACTACCCACAACTATAATATTTATCTCAAATTCACACCATAATATTAAAAATTATTTCGACAAAATTTAAATCTTTATTGATAAAAATCTGGGTCTCACAATCTCCCTCCTTATGGAATTTCGCCCTCGAAATTAGGGTACGATACACTGGTATGATAAAGAGGTGAGGATACCTTGAATACCTTTTATCGTTGAAAACATTAAATTCATCTTTGCAATCAAACCAAAGATATTCATTAACAATTCATCTTTGCACTACAAAGCTAAAGATATACAACTATAAAACCAATAATGCCAGACGCAGCTTAATAGTATCACGACCACTTAATTATCCATGCACTCATCGCCAAGGATATTCGTGTTTTCAATTACTACCATGATGATTATACCGAATAATCCTTGGTCATAATCATACCAAGTCTATCAATGCACTACTACCAAAGATGACTTTTACCACATCCATGAATTAATATTTCATTCTTTGAGACTCATTTCAATAATTAATCCATATCATCGAATCATTCCCGCATCTACGTGCCAAGGATATTCATTATTATCACGACCACGAATTATCCATGCATACTACGACCATATATAATCGTGTATTCATTAGTATACCACAAATTATCCATGCACTACTACCAAAGATAATCGTGTATTCATTAGTATCACGACCACAAATTATCCATGCACTACTACCAAAGATAATCGTGTATTCATTAGTATCACGACCACAAATTATCCATGCACTACTACCAAAGATAATCGTGTATTCATTAGTATCACGACCATAAATTATCCATGCACTACTACCAAAGATAATTGTGTATTCATTTGTATCACGCACCACAAATTATCCCATACTACTGACCCAAAGATAATCGTGTTTTCAATTACGGTTATGATTATACCGAACAATCCTCGGTCATAATCATACCAAGTCCATCTATGCACTTCTGTGCCATAGATGACTTTCAACATAATATAAACATGAGGATAATGATATAAAGAATCAATCAAATGAGATAAAGGATAAATATTAAACATTTATAATATAATTTATCCAGATTCAAGAATATCCCCATGTTATCAATCACTTAATAATCTTTTAATCTAATATTATTAATATTATAACAATATTTTAATCACTTCTTAAATTTATAAACAATTTATTTCAATTGTTTACGCTTTTACCATATAATATATTTAATCATTCAAAATGCCATACTCATAAGATATCATCACTAATGATCAAATCCTCATCAAAAAAAATATGCATATACTCTATATAGGATTCTCTAGCCATAAAATCATATTTTCAACTTTGTTACTTCACATAACATATTTAACTCATATGTTCAGAATTAAACTATTTTAATGAAAATACCAAATCAGTCCCAAAAATATTTCTTTTCTGGGATTTAGCATAATATAGTCCCATAATGAAAATATATATTTTTCTCGGAATTTTAAAATTCATTTACTATTTTTCAAAAATCAATTTCTAATTAATTCCTTAAGAAATTAGCTACCTCAAGTTTAACTCCAAAAATTCCCAAATCTTGGCAGGACCTTACACATGTTAACGTGAGCTTCTAGTTTAAATTTCATGGTCATCAGAGTTATAGAACTCCGGTTATAGCGTTTTTCGTCGGAAAAATCTAAATATTGAAATAGTCATAACTTGCTCATTGTAAGTCGGAATGAGCTCATTTTTGGACAGGATGTACTTTATACCGTATACCTTCATGTCCCGAAAGGCCAGAATTTTTCTCATAATTTAAGTGGCCGAAACAGCCCCTCTAAAATCATGGCAGCAGATTTTTTGGTTTTTGCAGCTTTGCACTCCTTTGCTAAAATCTGTCCACACAAAAATCTACAACACCTTTTCCAGTAATTCCACTTGGATTAGTTAGGTAACTCATAGATCTAACTCTAGGACTTGACCACATTCAAAAATTCAAAATATAATAGGAGATATGGTCAATTGAATTTCATGTTACATTTTTTACCAAAATTTGATTTTCAACTCTTTGTGATTTCTAAGAAACTTTCATGTTTTCACATAATAACCAACATAACTCATCATAACACTTACTAATACTTCATATACCCATGATTTTCATTAGTCCAATGCTTTTATTATGACTTTCATCATAATCCTCGTAATGATCCTTTTAGTTGAAGAAATATTTGAGGGTTTAAGAAATGAGGCCAGATCTTTGGGGTCAATACAAAATTCGATTTCACGCCTAGGGTAGGCTAGGAAATCATCAAGAATACGTCAAGAAATTTATTAATGATAGAAATATCATTCAAAATCATTACTCTCATCCAAGACTTGAATAAGACGTCACATTAATACCAATCGTGACTTCTATCCCTTAACCTGGATAGCACCTCACAATGATACCTATCAACTTGCCATCTTCATCACGACGTCGCCACGTAAAGTCCGGCGGTGCATTCCACACAAGGAAGTTAACAACGAAAGGATCGGGGCTCTTTACTTATGGCTTGATATAACAAATGATTAACTTTAGGGTTTGGTTACTTTGAATTGTGATAACAAAGTTGGTTATGAATATAAAAGCTAACAACCTTACGAAAAGCATGATGAGTAGTTAACCAATTGATTCCTAAAATCACATCAAAGGCAAGTATTTTCAAAAAGATAAGATCGACGAAGTAACGTGAAAGTGTTTATTTGAATCAAACAAGATTTAAAAATAGTAAGGTAACGAAGGCTCCTACTAACGAAGTTTCAACCAATAAGTCAAAGTCTAACTTCTCCTGAGTCAAATTTAAACGCGTTGAACGCAAGCAAGAGAGATAAAATAATGGGTAAACCCAGATCTTATAAGGTATAGACTTCGCAATTTATAATTAACTAACCCGTACTAACTTCGTTCGGTTTACTCGCTTTTTGAGAAGTCATGAAAAATGCACTTCCTAAGACCAACGACTTTGTTTTGTCCATATCCACCTTTGGTGCCACCATCCCAGCTAGACTTGACTTTGGTGCACAACAAAATTGAGCTAAATTACCTTCTCTTCTTGCAATTTCCACTTCTATTATCTTTGCCATGATTACCACCGAAGTGGTTACCATTCTTAGCATGATAATTTCTCCCACGATGGTTATCATTGTTCGATAGCCGTTGCCACCCAAGATGATTATTATCGTATTGTTGGTCGTTACCTTTTGTTTGAGCTGAATCAACACTCTCATGTGCTTCATTGCTTATCTCAGCATTTTCAGATATCATTCTCAAACATTGTCACAAAACAAGGGTTAATTAACATATCACATATTATCCCTATACTCGACCGACCAATTAAATACCAAATAAATTTAGGTAGGTCATACTAATAAGGAAATTCCGCTCTCTCCCCTCCTAGTTCTTATCTCACATCTCTCAGCTGGGGATCATATCCTAAGCTCGATACCAAATGTGACGCCCCAAAATTAGGTATACGCCACCCATCTTGGGTCGCCACTTACATGGTACATAAATTCAAATACAACTTACTAACATAAGCTGTCAGTGTATTATACGACATAAATTGTGAGTTTGAATACAAATATTGTCTACTAGATATTATACAAACTCAAAAGGAGTCCTCATTACAACTATTATCACACTATTTCACGTAATAGTGAGGACTACTAATGCTATCCTCTCGACCATTACTCCGTTCCCCGACTTGTCCCAAATGCCTATGTTCTCATTTCAAGAGAAAAAGTGAAAGAAAGGGTGAGCTCAACTAGCCCAAAGAAGAAATATTATGACTAAGATAATGCGAATAAATTATCATTAGCCTTCAACAGTTGTTAAACCGATAAAATACAATAGACAACCAGGTTTAATCTGCAAATGAATATGCAATCCATTAAAAGAGTCAAGTAGAAAATAAAGTCTACTATCTTTTAGGTTTTAAAAGGTTTTCATAAATTTTATCACTAAGACTCGGTTTAATGAATAAACCACAATATCTAATCATCCTTGTACCACACGGTCAAGGATTTTCATCAAATTATCAATGGTCATGACTATACCGAATCACCCCCGGTCATAATCATACCAAAAACTATCCCATCGCATTACGTGCCTTTGAGGACTTTTATCACATCATTTATAACAAGCCATGATTATACCGAATGATCCTCGGTCATAATCATACTAAGTTCATCTATGCACGTAAGCCAAAGATAACTTTCAACATAATATAAACATGAGGATGATGACAATGATATAAGAATTCAATAAAACAAGTTCAAGAATTAATTTCTCTAGGATTTATTAACGCCCAAATTGTCAACAAGAATCTTTGCTTTTGTAGAGTAAAATTCAAGAATGATCGAAGAATATTTTCATGAAAAAGATATCTTGGATAATATCAAGGATATTCTACTAATTTCATGGAGTATAGAAGTCAAAGTTTTAACCAACCTGGGTATAATAAAGAATGGAATAACAAAAGAAATCACCATGCATGCGGTGATCAGATGTATGTGTTATTCCAACGGAATAATAATAACGGAACCAAAGTCGTGAAATTCACACCGCAATCGGATGAGGATGATCCAATGTAATAATAAATCTTTGAATAATAAACAATGGAACTGTGTAGGTGTAAAACACATGCATGTGATATTCCAATGTAATAATAAATGCGGAATAATAAACAATGGAACCGTGTCCTGTAAAAACACACACACAGGATATTCCAAATGTAATAATAAAGAATGGAATAATGTAAGAAGATCACCAAGTATAGGGGATTTCACAGATACAAAGTTATTACAATGAATAAATAAGAATGGAATAACATAAGGATTTCACCAAGTATAGGGTATGTGGCATATACAAGTTATGTATAGGGTATACCACTTTTATAAAGTTATTCCAATAGAATAATAATGAATGGAATAATGTAAGTTCTCTTCATGAATAAGAAAGAATAACACCCTTACGGTACAACAAATAATACCCCTTACCTTAGAAGAATTGAATATTGGAAAAGTGAAGTAGCGAGAATACTTTTCTTCTTTCTCTCTATAGATTTTTCTCTATAGCTTCTCTCTATAATTTCTCTCTAGAGTTTCAAAATGAATTCGTAAGAAAATAATGAAGGAATGAGCTTCTATTTATAGGAAAATAGAATGCATAGTAATTAATCCATGAACGGTCAGTATTGATTTACTTTAATCGACGGTCCATATTTAAAGCAAAATCTTTTAAATAAAATATCATATATTCTATTTATATAAAAACATTTTACTATGCAAACACTATACTATGCAAACACTATGCAAAACACTATGCAACACTATGCATAATAAAATATAATATATTTTATTTATAGAATAACTTTAATAAAGTATTACATTTTATATAAAAGATGTTTCGCTTTTATTACGTTAATAATACGAATAAAACAAAACGTCATTATCGCTATAATAATTCATATTATTAATCGACAATAATGGAATCAAACTGAGTGACTTCTCACATAAGCATCAATAATCAATACCGTGTGCTACTATGCAACCACACGTATTACTGTACTTTTACTACCGAGTAGTTCAACAGTATCAACGGTAAAACTTCCGCCGTTATTTCAATAAAATATTTTTGTCGTTTTCTCAATCCGACAATAATTCATTTAATAGGGTCCACCAATGATTGAGTAGTTGTATTTAATATTCCTCGCTAAATCGAATATTCCCCGACCAATCGAATATAATATAACCACTTGCATACTTTGCAAAATTTATAAATACTACCCACAACTATAATATTTATCTCAAATTCACACCATAATATTAAAAATTATTTCGACAAAATTTAAATCTTTATTGATAAAATCTGGGGTCTCACACACTTAACCTCCTTTTTAGTTCCTAAAAACTATTCTCACACTTCTCAGTCCACATATACTTCACTGACTTCCTCGTCAAATTCGTCAATGGAGTAGCTATTTTAGAAAAGTCCTTAATGAACCTTCTATAGTATCCCACTAACGCCAGAAAACTCCGAACCTCAGTTGACTTTTTCGGTTGTTCCCAATTATTAACCGCTTCTACCTTTGTTGGATCCATAGAAATGCCATCTTTATCAATAACATGTCCTAAAAACTGCACTCTTTCAAGCCAAAATTCACACTTAGTGAATTTTGCATACAATTTCTCCCTCTGTAGTGTTTCCAACATAATCCTTAAATGTTCAGCATAATCTTCTGGCGTCGTAAAATAGACTAGAATATTATCAATGAACACTATGACAAACTTGTCTAAATACTGTTTGAACACTCTTTTCATCATATCCATGAATGTGGTTGGTGCATTAGTCAACCCAAACGACATAACCAAAAACTCGTAATGACCATAACGAGTTTGGAACGCCGTCTTAGGTACATCCTCCTTTCTTACTTTCAACTGATGGTACCTTGTACGCAAATTTATCTTAGAAAAATACTTTTCCCCTTTCAACTGATTAAATATATCATCGATCCTGGGCAATGTGTATTTATTCTTAATCGTTAACTTGTTCAACTCTCGATAGTCGATACAAAGTTGTAATGATCCATCCTTCTTCTTTACAAACAATATCGGTGCTCCCCACGGAGACACACTCGATTGAATGTACTTCCTGTCTAATAGTTCTTGTAATTGAACCATTACCTCCTTCATTTCTACTGGCGCCATCCTATAAGGTGCCCTAGAAACTGGTGTTGTACCCGGTAACAGATCAATCACAAGCTCGACCTCGCTATCCGGCGGAAGACCTAGTAATTCATCCGGAAATACATTCGCGAACTCTATAACTATAGGTATCTCTTCTAATGATGCTCCCACTCTTTGGGTATCCACCACATGGCACATGTATCCTATACACCCCTTCCTCAACATTTTCCTAGCTTGTGTCATGGTTAGACAACAAGAGCGTCTCAGTGATTTACTACATTGTAGAACACTACCTTTGTTTTCTTATTAAGCCAAAGGTTCACACTTTTCCCATGATAATCTATTATAGCTTTATGGTTAATCAACCAATCCATACCGAGAATTACATCAATTCTCTTAACCTTATCGATATTAAATCTACCGATAATTTGTTACCCCTAATATCTACGCAGTAATTCCAATGAATATGTTCAATGGGAATTATATCTTTGTTTTCTACCTTAACGTCTAAAGGTATCTCTAATTTTTCTGGGAGTAAACTTAATCGCTTAGCAAATTCACATGCTATAAAATAACAAGTAACACCCGAGTCAAATAACACATAAGCATTTATTTCATTGACTAGAATGATACATGTTACTATATACATCCGCTGATCCAACCGCATCTTGGACAGCTATATTTAAATTACGGGCCGTGGGTCTACCCAACGACGGTGTTGGTCAAGTAATGGCTAACTTACCACTACTAGTACCTTTGTTACCCTCTGCCATCTTCTTTGGGCAATTTCTTACCATGTGGTCCATCGACCCACAAATAAAACATCCCTGGTTCTTCTTGGGATTAGGACAATTGGGTGATATATGACCCTCTTACCCATAGTTATAACAAACTGATTTCCCCTTGAGGCAGACTCCTAGATCAGTCTTCCTTCATGTCTTACATGCTTCGATCCTACGTTTAGGATCCCCTTGTTTCACTCGAGTATTCCCGAAGTTAAAATTCTTCCTCTTGGGCATACTCCCACTGCCACTAGCTTCCTCTACCTTGGGTCCTCCTTCTCCTTTACCCTTATTCTTCCTCTCCTTGTGGTATTGGCTCAAAGCCTTATTACCACCTTATGCAATGATTTCTTTCTGTAGAATGGTTCTATATGAAGCACTCTGGAAAACAGAAATCCTACTATAGAGCCAGGGTTTCAATCCCTGCTCAAATCTACAAGCCTTCCTCTCCTCAGTGTCCACTTGGTGTGGAGCAAACCTTGCTAATTCATTGAATTTGGTCGCATATTGGGGAACCGTCATGTCCCCTTGTTTAAGTTCTAGGAACTTAATCTCCATTCTCCCCTTCATGCTGGTAGGAAAATAGTTCTCGAAGAAAACCTTCTTAAACTGTTCCCACGTAACAGCATCAGTTTTAGCCCCACCCTGGTGAGCCTCCCACTAGAAGTTGGCTTCTCCTTTCATCATATAGGTCGCAAAATAAGTATTTTGCTCCTCTTTGCTACTTTTGTAATAATAAACGCCTTCTCTATTTCCTTCACCCATGTTTGGGCCTCTATTGGGTCCGTGGTTCCTTTGAACTCCGGCGGACCTACGCTCTTAAATTCTTTAAACGTAGTCGTTCTGGCTACTCTAGGTACTGCGGGTGCTCTACCCCCAGTTTAGTTAAATGCAACCGTTAATAAATTAACAAACTCTTGCATAGGGTTATTCTGACCCTCTTGGTTATCATTATGTGATTCAGCTTTCTGATTACGTTGTCTTCTTTTTGGCAGCATTATTATGATTAAATAAATAAATTTTCATTATTATCTATTCACTTACTTAGTTATCATTCAACAACAATAGCTCATACCACAACAAAGCACATTTAATAAAACTTCATTATGTTAATATGCTTCTTCATAGTTCAAAACTATTTACAATTTGATTTTATAGCCAAAATCTATTACATTTCTATCCCGCGATTAACTTCTACAAAAATTGGGATTTATAAAAAGACTACCCTTTAATTATACAAAAGAGAGTTTTACGTCACTACACATATACAAAAAGATCTACCGATCCACTAATACTGCATCACAGCATTCTCATGCTTCTGATTCGCAAGAATCGACACAATATCCCGAGTAATAGTATGTCGAGTCTATCCCGACTCAATAGAATAACAAGCAATTTTTAGCTTGAAATCCTAATGAGCACTCTCATGGATGTAAGACATCCGTGCTATCTTCTGGTTCTTCTCAACCAGTTCCTTACGAAGCTCTACGGCCTCATTCTTATAGTCCCTCGCCTTATCCGTCATGAGCACCTTCTCGTCGTGCTCTAAGTCAAAATATGCTTTTGCAGACCCCTTCGCCTCATAAAGATCACTAATCTCCTTATTTTGGTTCTGCACAACAGTGCGCTGTTTCACATTCCGGTCAAGCACCGCTAGATACAATGCCCTTATTTTGTCTGGAGGTGTTGGCTCTAGTGCAGGTACCACCATATTAAATGATGCTACCTCCATCTCCTCATCCCCATCGACCACCATATCGAGATATGACACCGATCCCATGTTTTCCATATCTCCCTCAGAATAATCCTCCTCCGAATAGTCCTCCTCTGGCTCGGACTCTTCTAGGATCACTAATGGTACTCCCGCCACGGGTATAGGTACAGGCTCTACCTGGTTCACGGACTCTTCGCTCACCACGTGTATATCCCTATACGTGGAGCTATCGATGGACATCTACAATAACACATAACATGTTGATTAGTACATAATACACAATAATATAAGCACAAATCACATTTAGTTTATTTAAGGTTAATTTCCATCTTTTAAACCTTTCGATACTGAGTTTCCTCAATACTTAATTAACTCATTCGACTCGAGTTCAATTCCTTCTAACTTCTCATTTCCTAACGAGGTTATTAGCCTAAGGTTCTTTCCCCCCTTAAGTTTTATAACCTAATGCTCTGATACCAACCTATGACGCTAATGGTACTTCGTTCCATATATAGCACCTCACAAGGGTACCTATCATCTTGCCACCGACTTGCTCGACGTCCCCTACGGAGACTCTGGCTGCGGTGCATTCCCATTTAAGGACGTCACCAGCGAGAGGCTCGGGGTTCTTAACATATTGCGCTTATAGCTCTGATACCAACCTGTGACACCCCCAAATTCAGGTACTTTTAACCCACAGATATGGTACTATACAGTGCTCATCACTATACATTCATTCCATTGAAACAACATCAAAATGAACATAATTACTACATTCTTATTACAATAATAATAATAAATTCCTTTCCCAGGTTCTGTAACCGATACATTCTTCATTTATCATAATATGATTCTTACAAACATACTAATCTATTACAGGATAATCTATTTATCCATCTTAGCTTTGCCTTTATCCTTACTGGGATCCTCAGTTCTTTCGGCCTTAGCTGCAATCATATAATTCAAGCAAGAAGTCAGCATAACTAGCTCAACAAGTCTAGCAATAAATAATATCAATACCACAACGAGAATTATATGATTATCTTCAATAACTGAACAAGTAGCTATGAAGCATTATGAAACATTAGATAGCACTTTCCATTTCATAAAACAATTTCAGAGTACATATAGTAACTAAGGAATATTGAGTTGGTCACAAGACCATGAACATTCTCTTTTGGTTTTCATTTATGAAAAAGGACAACCCGGCACTATGTCCGTAAGTTCGATATATCTTACGAGTACTTCTAGGTGATCAGCCTATAGTACTCTATGTTGATCAACACTCATCCGTTAAACATGTTTACGTTTAAGTTTTGGAAACCTCGCGTGCCCATCGAATAATTGATGAAAAATACATTTGTGTGCTCATACACAAGCTTACCTTGAATCCGTACCAAATACTTGGCATAGGATAACGTTAATAGTTCTATATCAAAAGTCTTTTAAACAAATCAATCTAACTTTTAAGAATAGTCTTGCCTAGTTAAAACTAACATCGACCCTTTCGTAAGACAATTCATGCATCTCATAACATGAATCACAGAAAACTTGGCTAACACGAAGGTTAGATAAGCGTTAAGAAAACTTTCTTTCAAGCGTCTTCAAATAATTATTCAACAATTCTTGGTCTGTACAGTCTCTACATGATATATTCACGTAGCACACTATAATTAGCTACCAAACAATCTAATCACATTGTTTTTACCAAATTCTTTCTCTTCTATATCTTAATTGAAATTATTTCAATAATAAAAGTCATTTTGACTTAACTATCTTTCATTACGGCTTATTAATGTCTTATGTTACTAAACCAAGACTTGATTATCATTGGTTAATTAACAAAGTTTGAATACAAATTACTTCCTTATATCTAACGTTCTTCGTTTAATTACTATTAAACCATTTTCAAATTCCTAAAGTCATCACTATATAAGTGATTTAAGATTGGTCTTACCATGTATAGAATGTACATACTTGTCCCATAATGGTCTTGAAAATATTTGGGATTAAAACTAACTTAGTCAACAATTCTTCTCTACTAATGCTGCGGGCAAGACCAATTATTAAGCACACCATCAAGGCCATGATGCCAACTAACAAAGATATTAATCCCGGTCTCGACGACGTGTGCGAGACTTACTATGTAAAAGTGGTGCTGCGATGCCATTCTCCCGTAGCCATCTCTCCTTACCTGGCACTGTGGTGCGGCAAATAGAGTTTGGGGTGGCGCTGCGTCACCCACCTTGAGCCCTTGAATTTTTTTTTCTTCTAATTTTCAATACAATTTTTCCCGGACTCATAACTTAGTCGTTTTAAGTCGGATTTGACTCGTTCAAAAGCCGTTTTCTCATACGTTCCATGTACTTCGATTTCATTTGGATAAAAGTAATTTTTAAATCCGTTAACAATGAATTCACTATTAACGTTCTAATAAGCGTTTGTTAAACACTCGTGAGCGTTCATAGCTCGTTTTCTTCGTTCTAAGTCAGAATTCAACCGTTCTTGAGTCAACGACTCTTGAATACATTATACTACGCTATGCCATCGAAAACTAGGGTTTCTAAATTAAACGGCGAGTTTTGACTACTAATCCAGAATTATATAATTTCAACGTTTAACGCCTAATTTCGTAAATTTTGCCATAACTTCGTTACTCGTATTTTATATGCCAAATCAAATGGAACCAATCCATTGATCCATTATCTATAACCTAACCAAGCAATATTCATATACCCTATAAATGATGGTTTTTAATTTGTCCATCAACAAATAAATCAATATTTAAATTGTTTATCCACGATAAAACTTACTTAACGCTTATGATTCCTACTTATACATGGCTTGTACATGTTTAATTCACTAATAGCCATCCTTATTACTCTGGAAGATATATGCTCCACCAATTCATGATTCTCTAAAAAAAATAAATTTAAACGGATCGAAGACTAAGGTTTTACAAATTATTACCTTAACGTTCTTCGCGTTCTTGCTTAAAACTTGTATGCTTTACTTCAAGCTCACTTGATTACTTGTTATCTCACTTTTCTCTCTCTCAAAATTTATTGGTCAATGTTTGTAAAGTAACAAATGAACCAACTTAGCTTACTTATATAGAAAAACCAAGTGGATGGTATTTTGGTCATTTGTCCCACCTCCTTACTATTCATGGCTTAACAACCAAGTAATGACTTTACTTGGCCACCAAGTGGCTGCCCACATGGCATTGTGGGTCCCCCCATGGGTTTCCCCATGGGTTTTATCCATCTGATGACCCATCGGTTCGATCCGTAGTTCGGATTTCTTGGATCGGGCTTGATTTAACCTAACATTCGGCCTTGATAATAATCAATCTTGGGATTCATTTCACAAAACATTGGGCTTGACATAATCCAAGTGCAATTGGATTCTACAAAGTCCATAAACTTAAAGTCCAATAAGAACTAATCGTATTCTACTTGTATAATTCACGTATTCTCTTTGTATAGTATTCGTACGATATTCGTATTATACGTCGTAATAATCTTCATACTATACTCATATACTAACTAGTATCATACTCGTATTTCACACGTATAATAACCCTAATCGTTATACGCATTCATTTCCTTCTCGGAACTTACTTTCTCTAACCCTTAGGTTTTAAGTCTGCAAGTGAAAACTTCATTTGCCACGATTGAAATATTATTGAATATTCCATCTCGTCTTAGAATTCTATCATTATGCGTTTCTGAGAATTTCAAACTTAATT
This sequence comes from Panax quinquefolius, assembly GCA_020205615.1. Classification (NCBI taxonomy): domain Eukaryota; kingdom Viridiplantae; phylum Streptophyta; class Magnoliopsida; order Apiales; family Araliaceae; genus Panax; species Panax quinquefolius. Next base: position 113,715,196 of record CM035152.1, read on the forward strand.
CCTGAGTAGAAATGGATGAATAGTATTTTTACAAAAATTTCTCGAAAAACTTTTATTTTCGTCTTAGAAATTCAAAACAATTAATTCTAGCACATAACCAGAATCCTAACCACATCCGCACATTCTAGGTCATAAAACGACCTTTATATAGCTTACTCACATAAATAATTGTAGACACTTCAAATTTTGTTTTTCTGTTACTAACTATGCAAAAGGGCAAAAGCATCTTTTTCACAGTCCAGAGATAACCCTGGAGGACCACAACATCAAATCCAACCCCGAAGATAACCCCGAGAGAGTTAATCCCAACCCCAAAGATAACCCCGGGAGATCCAGTTTCCAACCCTGGAAATAACCCCAGGAAAGTTAGTTCCATCCTCAGAGATAACCCCAGGAGATGAACTTCAATGCCCAGAGGGCATTCAGAGTCAATAAAATGACAATCTTAGAGATAACCCTGGGAAAAGATCGCTACAACTATGCGAAAACCGAAGATAACCCCGGGAGGGGCAAAATGGTCATTTTGCCAACTCAACTTCCACTTAAATCAAATCAACTCATTTCAATGTAAATTTCATCAAAAGATGTGGCACACGAACCATATCTTAACTTTCGAGCGCAAACTACGCAAAATGGCTCAATGGACTGCCTGACGGAAACCCAGAAATGCCATTTCGGACATAGACCCATCTTCCTGGAATAAAAAATGGGCAAATCCTTTGTCATTGCATAGCTCTAGGAAGGAGATTTTTGGAATGGTATGTCACGCTTACATCGGACTCTCGAATTGAAAGTTATGAAGTTTCGAGCGAATAACGCATTGTCCGAGTGCACGTACTTCGAGATGGTGGGACCCACATTGCCTGGGGCACCCCGGGTAGCCGCAGGTACACTTGTGGCTCCCCCTCTATAAATAGAGGGTTTGGGGTGGCCATTTTGTAAAAGAAAATGGCGAGGAAACCCTGTCCAATTTGCTCTGTACACACTATAAACTGAGTGCTTTCACATTTTAAGCACTTGTGAGCTTATATATTGTCATATTTTAACCGGTGGGAGCCGAGTGTTCATCCATTTAAAGCTATAGAAGTCTTCTTTGGCAGTCCACTGTAAGCTTTCTTACATTTCTTAAAGCCTTTCTCTTCTACTTTGCACACTTTTCTTCACGTTGAGAGTCATGTTGCGTGTGTATGGCCGAACTTCGGTCCGTGGCTTTTAATTCCTGTTGTATATATATATATATATTTACATTCCGTCCCGCCTGGAGTTTACTTCGTGGCGGTTGATCATTTTACTGCTTTATTTATATTTCGTCCCACCTGGAGTTTACTTCGTGGCGGTTGATCGCTTTTACTGCTTTATTTACACTTTTGATCCCCCATGGAGGTGCTTTATGGTGGTTGATCATGTCTCTATATATATATTTATCGCTTTTATATATTTATAATTATAGTCCCCCATGAAGTTCGCTTCGTGATGGTTGACAGTCTGTATATATATTTACAGCTTTTATATATATTACTGCTTACAACTTTCATAAAAACTGCTACATCATGTGAGCCTAGGAATCATATGATAATGATTGATCTTTGAATCAAGATTCGTTCCATGATGGACATTTTCAGTTTATGAAATGACTTGTACATTATTCATGGTGTCTGAATTTCCTTAGATGACTGTCATGCCCACAAGGAGTTCGGCATTACTATATATATTATTTTATAGAGGATGCTTCGCATCTCAAAAATAAAAGCAATCAAGCCAAACTTTTAATAAAATGGAAGTATCAAAGGCCTCAATTACTATTGAGCATAAAGGTTTGAAAAACCTTTTTTACAAAACATCATTGCTATATCTTGTTAAAACTAAATTTTTACACAAATTAAAACCCTTTGTATATAGGTGCAAACGAGGCATAGCACTACTTCCAAATAATTGCACATTGACCCCACACACACACACACATACATTCATATAACAGTTTAATTGAAAAGTGTCGGTCACTATGGTAACACGGATGTTGGGGGTTGCCTAACACCTTCCCTCCGCATAAGTAAGTCACCGGACCCTAACGAATCTCGATTTCACAGACCAATTTAACAGTGTTACATCACGTGGTCAATGTGCAAAACTTTTCTCGGTTGAGTTGATGCAACTATTTAAAAATACAAACTGGCGACTCTTACAGTCCAATCATCGACATATAAATGTCGAACCTTTTCACAACTTGTTTTTTCAAACAAATCTCACCTAACATGAGAACATCAAAAGACAAGAACAGAAAAGGGACAGTAAAAATCCCGACGTCGACAGGTGGCGACTCTGCTGGGGACATCCATTAAGAGGGCTTAAGCTGCTACTACAAACTTTTAAAAACTGTTATATGATTGTGTGTGGATGTTGCATTTACATTTATACGAATGTGTACGAATGCATTTACTTACTGCACTTAGTGCTTCGCACTATATCTACTTGTGATATTAAAAGTGTTTCGCATATATCATCATTTTCATACGATGAGACACGTTGAATGTGAATGTATGTTGTGTGGTTCCTCCACTAGGAGGCTATCCTATCGGTGTTTGATTACTGGACTCGTAGGGAGACTAATTCTAACGAGGCTCAGGAAAGGCACCACCCAGATTCACTCCAGTTGAAAGACCGGATTAACTTCCCGTCGAGTAAATTGCGATGATCTGGGAACCTTCATGCCAAAAGCCGCGAGAGTAGCCTAAGATAGGTCAGCCTCTGGTAAACCAAATACGGAGGAAAGTCTCTTCATACTTTCCATTTCAATTACTCATAAATTCAATTACTTGTAATTTCATTCCATGTCAATCTCATTATAATAGAGAATATGAAGGAATATGTGTACATACATATTAAAACCTGACATGCTATCTTGTCTTTTAAACAGCTAACATCCGTTTTGCAGGATAATATTTCTAAAATGGATACATCACATAGCATGTAACATTTATACATTCCCTAAGACTAAACTACATAAGTCTTTTTGTAGGGAAGCCATTGATCCCGTTGCCCGTTAAAAATCCAAAAAGGCACTAAGCCCACCATCAGACATGGCTTCAAGTGCCCAGCCTGATCCTACTCCTGTCTCTCAAGAGGAATTTGAAGGATTAAGGAATTAGATAGCAGAATTGGTTATCTTTCTAAAAGAACAAAGTAAAAACACTCAGGGCCAGACAATGCCTACTCAACCAGAGTCATTCACACCAGGGGGCCATCAGTGTATTGGCAAAAAGATGGAAACCCAGATACCTGAACCTCATTCCAATAAAGGAAACAAAAAAACCCTTGAAATCATAAAACTCAGGGATGATCGAGAAACTGAGGATATAAGAAAGAAAGTCCAACAAATGGAGGAAACCATCCGGTCAATTAAAGGGACTGGAAACTATAGAAGTGTCACCTATTCAGATCTCTAGATATTCCCAAGGGCTCAATATCCTAACAAATTCAAAGTCCCAGAGTTTGAAAAGTACAACGGGGCAGGCGATCCCTATACGCACCTAAAAGTATATATTAGAGAACTAGGGTCCTATGCTGAAGATGAAAGCCTCAGAATGCAGCTTTTCCAAAAGAGTCTCACTAGAGAGGCTAAAGCTTGGTATGCTTGACTTGACAATGCCAAAATTAACAACTGGGAAGAATTGGCCCATGCCTTTCTAAATCAGTACGATTTTCAATCACAAATGGCACCAAATCGATACCAAGTGACTAAAGTCAAAAAGAAAAGTACTGAATCTTTTCGAGAATATGCCCAAAGGTGGAGACATCTAGCAGCGTAAGTTATTCCATCAATGACAAAAACTGAGATGGTAATGACATTTATTGATATCCAAGAAGCTTCTTACTATGAGAGGATCCTAGCAGGCATAGGAAAGCCATTCTCAGAAATGATTAAACACGGCGAAATGGAAGAGATGGGCCTGAAGGCAGGTAAGATTAAAGACTTCACTGCCTTGGAAGTAGTCGCCAAATATATATAGACCGGCAAATATGCGAGCGATCCCAAGGGGGTACTCGATAAAGGCAATGAAGATGTATCACTTGTTGTACAGAGGCAAACTAGAAGACCAACCTACAATCCCCCCATTTGGAAAAAGCAAGATAATCTGCCATCTGAACAACATGCCACATTCAACTAATGCCAAGACAGGAAGAGAAAATTTGAAAGAACAAAAAATCGGGTGTTCACTCCATTAGGCGATTCCCTTGAAAATGTATTGGCGATATTAATGGATCACAAGAAAATTACTGAACTGGCTCCACCTTTGGAACCAGGGAGCAAAAGATACAATCCAAGCCAAAGATGTGCTTACCACTCGGGGTCTCCAGGACACGATACACAAGATTGTTGGTCCTTAAAGCATAAGATTCAAAATTTGATCGAAAGTGGCAGTATTGTGGTCCAATAACCTTACCAACAAAATGTCAACACCAACCTTCCGTTGTAACATGATACGGAGGAAGTAAACATGATCGGGTCAGAAAGCGATGAAATGTATCCAAACCGTAAGTACATACGAAGGATAGAGGAATACCCCCAAAGTCACAAATCAAATGTCCTAGAGTGGAAAAACTCGGAGGAGGGTGTGATAGTAATGCAAAAGTTAGATACGATCCAGAATCAAGTAAATCTGCTAGCTAAGCTGATAGTGCGCCAACATCAGATACGAGGTAGTTTTTCACTCAACTATCAGAAAGCCAAGAGAAAAAAGAGGTTAACCATAATGCAAACCCATATCTCTCAAGGATGAGTCACCTAAATGAAGAGGATCAAAGTAGGCTGAAAGGAAAAGAAAAGGGGGATGATAAATTTCTAGAAGATCTCACCAACAAAATAATTACTTGAGGGAATGCGAATGCTCAAAGAAGAAAGATCAAACAACCTCCACAAGAGTTCGAAAATTCACCCTTCTGAACAAATCAAATGAAGAAATGCTACACTTTCTGATAAGACAAGGAAGGATTACTGAGTTGCTGCCTCCTTTAAATCCCAAGATAAAGAGTTATGATTCCACCAAGATGTGTCTTTATCATTTTAACTCACTTGGACATGCGACTGAGGAATGCTGGTCTTTGCGACATAAAATCCAAGATCTCATTGAAAAGGAAGAGCTGAAGATAGAATTCCTCATAACTAGAAAAAGCGAAGAAGAAATAAAAAGCTTAAGATGTCCACTCGAGACCTGCAGTTCAAAGGAGGTGAAGGCTATGAGCACCAATTAGGGTAGAACACAAGGTGAACTGATCCTAATACAAGGAATGACAAAGGAGACATGGGAATCCCTAAAGAATATTCCTCCGCCAACATCAAACATCTTCTGGTCCAAAGATAGCAATTAGGTTCCTAATTTTATCACCTTGGATGATGAGGAGGAAATACTAATCCTGTCCAAGGAAGGAAAAGGAAAAAAAGGAAAGTTCCTTGAAAGAAATACAATAATAGTTTGAAGGCGATTTCAAGGTCGAATCCTCTCAAGACCAGAAAAAATGTGAAGGATCAGATGAAGGAAAAGGTGGTGAGGTTATCGGGGAAACCAACCCATCAAAGAATCAAGAGTTCATACCTTTTTACGATGGGTCCAGTTCAAGCGTCCCTGAGGAATGTATTGAATCAGGAACCGATCAAGTTATAGCTATAAGTGAAGATATTCAGGATCAAGAGGTAACCTCTATCGCGAGCTTTGAAGGCAACATAACCACTTATGACTGGATTATCAGGCCGCGGTTGGCCAAGAAGATGTAGATCCAGAGGATAAAGTTGGTAGTTCTAGGAAATGTTGGGATGGTATCACTTTCTTTGCAGTATGCCTTTTATCTTCCATGCATGTAAATATTGAAAAAAAATCAAAAAAATCAAAATAAAAAAAATCAAGCCAGTCAGGTTTCAGCTTATCAAGCTTGAACTATAAAAGACCTGATCTCCCCTCATCAATGGGAGTACGTGGGCAACCATTTATGCTGTGGTCAAAATAAAAAAAACCCAAATAAACACTTCTCAAACTATTCAACTCATCAAGCAGGAACTACGCAGACCTGATCTCCCCTCATCAATACGAGTACGTAGGCAGCCATTAGTGGTGACCCTCAAAAGAACAACCCTCCAAGTCAGCGACCCATGTTGAGAAGACCCAATAAAACTTCAATGTCATTCCATCAAATCTGGCATAAATCCTAGAAAGGAAGAAACAACGATACACTAAGACAACCAGCATCGAGGACCTTCAAAGAGCTGAAACCCTCAATCACAAGTCTTCATCATATCGAAAGAAAATCATCAAGGTCAATTGCAAGAACAAGTCAGGAACAATGATTGAGGGCATTAAAGCCCAAATCCACCACGTGTTCACTATCTGGTACAGAGGTAAGAGCCTCTTGCAATCTCGACATCTTATCAGCCCATCTATCCAAGAAACTATCCCAGACAACAAGGCTGGGGCAATCTCAGAAACAACGACAACTCAACACTAGGGAATTTATCAACCATCCTAAAGAGGAAAATGCACCAGTCAGTACCATCAACATGGTACATCATCATCAAAGCTTCCCTCATATCATCTCACTGATGATTTTGTATGATCATTTAGTCTTTTCTGATTATACTATTCTCAGAATGAATAATCAACATGTGAGGTGTGACTCTTTCATCTCTTTATGAGCTTTTAGTTTCCATTTACATGCATTAGCGATAATATACATGTTAAGTTTTGCTTAACTTGTTATGAATGGGATTAATTCTGATAAGCGTCCGTGGGGCAAGAATCACGAGAATGATTAGAGAATTAAGATTATTTAACCTTTTGATTAGGCACGACATCCTAGTTCAAAGCGCTTTTTGGAACAGACTTAACCTTATATGCATGTAAGCACTTTACGATTGCCCTAACTCTTTGTTGTGGGGTATAAAGCTATCTAGTTTGGGAGTCATCGGCCCAATGCTCGTTACATTGGGTAACTTAGCGCCTAATAAAACCAGCATTAAAAATTAAAAAAAAGGGCAAAACGTGAGCAGATCCGAATCGTGGCGTAGGTTATTCGAGTAATTAAGCCTGAGGGGTGTCTTTACACCTGGTGCCCTAAAGCAATCTGGTTTTGGAGTCACTGGCCCAATGCTCCCTACATGGGTGACTTAGAGCCTAAGAAAACGGACTGTCAAGCTCATGTAAAGAGACAAATTGAGTGATCGCCTAACTTATCTCGAAGTGTGGCCTTTATTACTCGAGCCAGTAAACCTGAAGGAGTGTCTTAACACCTAGTGCCCTAAATCTCTCCGGTTTGGGAGTCATTGGTCCAAAACTCGTTACATGGGTAATTCTGAATAGCGTAAGAAAACGAGACAAGTTAGGCGAGAGAAAAGAAAAATTAGAAAATTTGCCAAGGCATAGAAGTGAAGCCCCTGCTAAGAGTTGCATCATTCATAGTGCGTGTGTCATATAAAGTCGATTCTGCGAAGAATAACGTCCAGAGCGAAGATGAAGTATCTCTGATATAGGGAGATAAGTCTTTTGAATCCAATCCCACCCATGAATAATGACCGTGGATGTTTGCAAATCTCCTTGCGATTTCATAAATGTTTATTTTAAATGCCTTATTCACAAGAGTATACTAATCCTGACTGTCAAGCCGTCAAGCTTTTGGTGCATTTTGTTCTTTTTATATATAGGATATTACTCACTCGCGACTTGGTCAACAAAGAAAGTTTCCTATATGAATCCCCGGCGACAACATGCGAAAGGACTGAGGCATTTTCTGATTACAGGAAAGGGAAAAAGTTGAAGGTAGGATCAAGCTTCTCATCAAAAGAAAGGGATGAACTCCTGGAAGAAATCATGGAGATATAAGCTTGCCCCTACAAAAGAATGGGAAAATTCTCAAGAAAGTCCTTAACTTAAGATCATAAGCCCAACAACAAAAGGTCTTACGAATGAAATCTACACCATCAAACATGTTAACCTGCGTCAAGTCCTCCCAAGTAGAGGCCTTTACACCGAAGTTCAAATCTGGGCAGCGAAGAATGAGATGCACCCTCAAGGGATGTCAGCGGCATTCAGATCATCAGTTCAGTCGGATTGCGAATCAAAAGCTCAAGGGAATGAGGAATAAGCACCCAATAGCGAAAAGAAACTTCAAATCACCTCAGAAAGGGTGAGGTAAGTTTCTACCCCAAATAATTTAAAATGTGCATCAACCTAGAATAATAGACTCCTGAGGATAAATCTAGGTCATCACATCATGCATGATCTGCACATGTGCAAATGAGCTACATCAGCGTACATCTCCATCAAAATTTAGCATGCATCTTTAATAGATTTAAATATGCGAGCACATTAAATGTCTAGATTAGAGAAATAATTTATCGTAGATATCAGCTGGTTATCATCATCAATCCAACATAACATCAGGCGGAATAAGCCGTTGAGTATTACTTCAGCGAAGGTATCGAAAGATCTGGTATTCTAAACCATTGACATTAATTCAGCGCGACATCAAGATAGTTCAGCGACGAAAGCTTTGTACACCACCGTTCGAGTGGAATCAAAACAGTTTGGCGATGTCAGCGTATTCAACTACCAGCAGGGTATGATCCGTTATCAAAATACCAACAGGGTAAGCACCGTTGTAAACTACTATCGTATGCATCGGGAAGGTTTGATGATTTTATAACTTCATCACCAACAGAGATGCAGGAAACATCTCAACTTATCTTCATCAAACAGGCATCAACAACTCCGATAAAAAGCTAAACCGTTGAAGTCAACACCAACATAGGCATTAACAATAATCGGTACAGGTAAAGCGATTTATAATTGGCGATATACGATTTGCGATATGTGAAATGCGATGTGCGAGTTGCGAAGTGCGATTGGTCAAATGTGAAAAGAGAAGTACGAAGTGCGAAGTGTGATTTATGAAATGCGATTTGCTAAAACATTTTACCATTCATTACATTACGATTTGCATCATTAAAAAACCTTGTTATATTTGAAGTGTCTAGTAATCTTTATCATGTCCATTCCATTGCATTGCATGAACATGATAAAGAGGGGCATTTGTAGACACTCGAAATTTCATTTTCCTGTTACTAATTATGCAAGAGGGCAAAAGCGTCTTTTTTACACTCCAGAGATAACCCTGGAAGACCACAACATTAAATCTAACCCCAAAGATAACCCCGAGAGAGTTAATCCCAACCCCAAAGAATACCCCGGGAGATCCAGTTTCCAACCCTAGAAATAACCCCAGGAAAGTCAGTTCTAACCCTGGAGATAATTCTGGGAGATCAACTTCAATGCCAGGAGTCAACCCCGGGTGGTTAAGCCAACCTCAGAGATAATCCTGAGGACATTCAGAGTCAACAAAATGACAATCTCAAAGATAACCCTAGGAAAAGACTGCTACAACTGTGCGAAAACCGAAGATAACCCCAGGAGGGGCAAAATGGTTATTTTTCCAACTCATCTTCCACTCAAATCAAATCAACTCATTTCAATGTAAATTTCATCAAAAGATGTCCCACATGAACCATATCTTAACTTCCAAGTGCAAACTACGCAAAATGGCTCAACGGACTGCCTGACGAAAACTCGGAAATGCCATTTTGGTCATTGACCCATCTTCCTAGAATAAAAAATGGGAAAATCCTATGTCATTGCATAGCTCTCGAAAAGAGCTTTTCGGAATAGTATGTCACACTTCTATCGGACTCCCGGATTGAAAGTTATTAAGGTTCGATCGAATAACGCATTATCTGAGTGCACGTACTTTGAGACAGTGGGACCCAAATTGATCGGGGCACCGGGCAGCCGCAGGTAAACCTATAAATAAAGGGCTTGGGGTGGCCATTTTGTAAGAGAAAACGACGAGGAAGCCCTATCCAATTTGCTTTGTACACACTATAAACTGAGTGGTTTCTCATTTTAAACACTTGTGAGCTTATATATTGTCCTATTTTTACCGGGAGCCGAGTGTTCATCCACTTAAAGCTATAGAAGTCTTCTTTGGCAGTCCACTGTAAGCCTTCTTACACTTCTTAAAGCCTTTCTCATCTACTGTGCATACACTTTTCTTCACGTTGAGAGTTGTGATGCGTGTGTATGCCCGAACTTCGGACCGTGGCTTTTATTTCCTTATATATATATATTTACATTCTGTCCCGCCTGGAGTTTTACTTCATGGCGGTTGATCGTTTTTACTATTTTATTTACATTCCGTCCCGCCTGGAGTTTACTTCGTGGCGGTTGATCGCTTTTACTGCTTTATTTACATTTTCGATCCCCCATGGAGGTGCTTCATGGTGGTTGATCGTGTCTCTCTATATGTATAAATATATATTTACCGCTTTTATATATTTACAATTACAGTTGAAAGTCCAATAATAATCTAGAAGGGGGATTGAATAGATTATTACTGATTTAAAAATTATCTTAGGCCTTTTTGATTTTTTGTATAATTAATTTGTAGTGTTAGAAATTAATATGCAAGACAGTAAAAAATCAATCACACAATGCACATAGATTTGTCTGGTTCACAACATACATCCCGGGTATGCTGCTACGTCCAGTCTCAAGCTCTTCTCCAGGACTTGAGATCCTATTACTATCAGTAATAAATACTCCTTCAATATACGGAGAAGCCTTTACAAAGTTTTATAGTCAAACTTTCAACTGTTCCCAACTAATCTATCTTAGACAGCAAGTTCCCCGCTCCCTCCTCAAGCTTAGTTGTAGTTCTTTTGAGTTCAGTTCTATTCTATGATCTGGTCTTGAAACAACAACCTCTTCCTCACCTCACAAGTACACTAGAGATAAACTAACTCTGGTCTTGGTCGAAGAATTACTCGTCTTTCTCACAGGTACATAAAATAAACTAACTCTGACCTTTTCTCTTTTTACAAATGATTTTACAACAATTTGCTTCTCAAATAAGCAGATAAGATTTTAGTACAGATTGATGCTTCTCAAATAAGCAAATAAGAATTTAGTACAGATGGATGCTTCTTAAATAAGCAGATATAATTTAGTATAGATTGATGCTTCTCAAATAAGCAAATATCAATTAAAGAGCAAATGTATTTATAGTTAAAGAAAGTTAAAAGACTTTTATAGCAAATAAGTCAATTTTACCTTTTACTCAAAAATGCTTACATTTTAGCAAATATATAATTTAATGCAAATTTATAAAGAATTTATTTATTCTTTATGGAGTAAAAAAAAAGTTACTTTAAATTTAAATAACTTATAGAGAAAATGCTTAGGAAGTAAGCAAATAAGTTCTTTTGAGTTTTGAATCAAATATGCTTCTATTTAAGCGGAGATATATTAGAGAAATGTTCTTAGTATTTGAATATATTCATGATTTGTGCAAATTAAGTTGGTTAGGAATATGAAAACTAAACAACCTTACTGAAAACAATCAATTTTGGCATGATGAGTAGTTAACCAATCAATCCCTAAAATCACATCAAAAGCAAGTATCTTTAAAGAGATAAGGTCAGTAAGGTGATGGTGCCAACTTCAATCAAACAAGATTTATAAACGATTGATGTGATGAAAGTTTCTCCTAATCTGAGTTTCCCACCGACAGTCAAAGTCACAATTCTCCTGAGTCAAGTTTAAACGCTGATACATGCAGGAGAGATAAATGAATGGGTAGCACCCTTATCAAGTAAGGTATAAACTTCGCAAGAATTTATAAATAGCTTACCCGGTGATCACCTCGCTTGGGTTCCTGATTATGACTCAATCACAACAAACGCTTCTTCCCTTAGATCGCTGGACTTTCTTTCAGGGATGTTTTTTGAGTCACCGTTCCCGCTTGAACTAGGTTTCAAGAAACCCCATAATTCGAAGTTTATATGTCCTTCCTTTCCACAATTATAGCATACCTTGAATCGCTTGTGGCGCTTTGATCGATATGTCCCTCTTTCCGTGATTGTAGTATACGACAGGGTGGTCGTTTCCTCCCTTAGAACCAAATCTGCACGGCACAGCTGCAGTTTCCTTCACATAGTCGCTTGTTAAATCTCCTCTTTAAAATCTCCTCCTAACTCGCTTTTCTTCGTTTTCATGGCTATGATTACCACCACGAGTGGTTACTATTTCATCCCTGCCTCGCTTTTCTCCGCAGGTTATCATTATTCGGCTGACCGCCATCTCCGGGTACGATCCCCGTTAATGGTCCTCAAATGACTGCATTTCGTTATCTCGCTTCTAATAATTCGAGCCCGCTTTTACAACATCCTAATAAAGAGAAAGTTTATGAGAAATGAGATAATTATACGATAAGAAACATCCGCCATATCGTTCCCTCATTCTCCACCAAATGAGGTGCTGAATCAAATATGCTCTAATCATGAACTCCACTTCCTTCATATGGGACGCAATACTTTCAGAAAGTATTTGTCACACAACAGTTCTCGGGAACGCCTCCCAAGACATGCCGAGCGCGGTTTGGATGGGTACGCTTACGTATCTCCCACCAAGAGTCTCCTTTCGCCACGGAACACATAAGGTGGCGAATGGAACCTTCTGTTCTCCGCGGCATCCCAAGACATCGAATATCTCTGCAATTTGCTTGACCCATGTTTCCGCCTACGACCGGATCGCTTCTTTCCCTTAAATTCCGTGGTCCCAACTCTTTGAATCGCTTAGTTGTAAGAACCCGTGAATTGCTATCATTTCCTCCCAGATTTTGAACACGAAGTCTCCTCGCCCCGATTTTTGCATGAACTGCGCGCAAAGCTTCTAAACATCCTCGCTCATCATCTCACCAGGTGTTGTTCATGGAGGAACATTGCCACTTCAAGGTTGCACGCTCTCCTAAATATGTAAGTTATTCACCTTTATAAAAGTTCAAATAACTTTTATATTTTGTGTGAAAAGATGCCTCTTGAATAAGCAAATAAGTCAATTTTACCTTTTACTCAAAAATGCTTCATTTAAGCAAATATATAATTTAATGCAAATTTATAAAGAATTTATTTATTCTTTATGGAGTAAAGAAAAAGTTACTTTAAATTTAAATAACTTATAGAGAGAAAATGCTTCCGAGTAAGCAAATAAGTTCTTTTGAGTTTTGAATCAAATATGCTTCTATTTAAGCAGATATATTCACTTAAGTTTGTGAAATAAAAGTTTAGATAACTTTTATATTATGCAACAAGTATTTTATGAATAAATGAATTTATGAACAAATACTTGTGATGATGTATATCAAGTATAATAAATAAATCAGTTAAGCAATTCTTGATATAACAAATATTATTGTTAACTCAAATAATATATAAGAATATTTTATCTATTATGTGAACTTTTATAAATAGTGTCACTTGGTATTATAAGGAATCGTACGGTCGGATTCCTCTCCGTGGAGGTTTATCTCCGTAGCCTTGCGGCGTCCATGTATAACAGAATTTATAATTTTCACAATTGATATTTATATAAATATTTTTAATAGATCACTATGATTGTCAAATTCGGTTCGGATGACTACTCTTTTTGGAGCAGTATCTCAGTGTTGTTTTGAGCTATCAAGTGTCGTATCTATTTTACGATATTTTTATAAATAATATCAATAAAAGGTTATTGAAGACTATAAGAAATCGTAAATGCGATTCAGGATTCCTCTCGTAGAGGTTTATCTTCGTAGTTCATGCAAGTGCCCAAGTATCCTTTTATTTGATAAATAGATGAAATATAGATATATAAAATTGTGTATAATAATTTATATTCGTATATCTATAAATATAAATAAGCAAGAGATAATTCAAATAAATAAATCAAATAACTTATCTCAATATGGTTAGACAAATTTCCTCTTCTTAAATAATCAGAACTTTTGTAAGAAGAGAGAGAAAGCTTTTTAGAGAGAGAGTATGTGGGAGAGAAATAAGCTTTTCTTTGTAAGTGAATTGGCAAATTGGAAATGAAAGGAAAGCCTCCTATTTATAGATTTTTGAGGTCAAGGGTAAAATGGTAATTTTGAAAACTAATTTTGAATGAACGGTTTGGATGAACAATTTTTGAATTGAACGGTCCAGATTGGAACAGATTTTATGTGGTTCATTTAATGGCCAAAACTCAAAAACCGCTTAGGCCAAAAATCATCAACTTATCATTTAATGTACACTTTGACTAACACATTTTTAAAGCCAAAAGATTAATGCTAGCATACTTTACGCGGTTTGATGTCCCAAAAAGTTGACATTAAAACTTGCCATCACATGCATCCATTTTATATAAGACACACGGATATACATAATATATATGATACATGCATTGCAACTTATATACATATATATATAATTAATAAGCAAATGCATCCATGCTTATAAAGTATATATATATATATTGTGACGCCCCCAAAATAGGTCCATTCCATCCAACTCATTCTGAGTCGCCAAATACATGGTACAGAAATAACTACAACTTTATTATTACAACATATAAACTGTGAGTTTAAATACAGATATTGCCATCTAGACAATATCCACACGCAAATAAATCCCCATCATAATTATTAATACATTATTTTACAAAATGGTGAGGATTACTAAACAACTCTCTCTAGAACCTTCATTCCATACCCCAAACTAGTACTCGCTACATTCTCGCCTCCCGAGAAGAAAAATGGAACAACAAGGAAAAGGGTGAGCTCAACTAGCCCAAGAAGAATATTATGACTAAGATAATATACAACAAATTATCGTTAGTCTTCAACAGGAAAAATCTAATAGAATACAATAGACAACAAATTTTAAATCAATATTCGCAATGAAATAATAATTCATTAGAAGAGTTAAGTAGAGAATGCAAACTACTATCTTCTATGTATGAATTTAAAAGTTCATCGTCGATATTTTATCCCCTGTAACATCAATAAATATATATCCGAATCAAATATTCATCTTTGCACTATGTGCCAAAGATATTCATCATTGGTCATGTTCATCTAAACACTGCTCATCTTTGCACTACGGGCCAAAGATATTAATCGATGGGTCATGTTCATCTCAACACTGCTCATCTTTGCACTACAAAGCCAAAGATATTCATCAAGAAATCATTCATCTTTGCACTACTGTGCCAAAGATATTCAAGAATATCATCATTTAGGACCTGAGGATGATGAAAATATTTTAAAGAAAACGAATCCAAAGGAAACAAAAGAACAAATATTAAGGATTCAGATTTTAAACAATCCAAGTTCAAAATACTTCATAAGTAATCGAGGAGTAAAATTCAAGAATGATCAAAACATGGATATAATCAAAGCTAGTATCCATAATAGATATTTTGGACAAAAAGAAGAAATTTCATTTTTATGAATAAGGTTTGATTCGTGAATAGTGCCAGATAACGTGAAATAGTACGTGAATAGTAACTTTACACCAAAAGATAGAAATTTTATAAAAAAACATCTTCACGCTTCATGAATAGTACTCGTGAATAAGAATCGTGAATAGTAACTCATGAATAGTAACTCTCGTGAATAGTAATTCATGAATAGTAACCCGATATGAAAAAGTTCCAAATTTGATAAAAGTTCCAACCAATATTTCAAAGATAATGATATTGAAGAAATAATATCATTTGAGAAGAAAATAACATCCCTTACCTCGAAAAGACAAAAGATTTAAAAACACCTTTAGTATGAGAAAACTCTGCATCGGATAGCAATACTCAAAGTATACTCAAAATATACTGATAAATTAGAGAGAGAAAACTTCATTTTCTCAGATGATTTTCAATACTCAAAGTATTTATAGAAATACTCACCAAAGAAAAATTTAATATAATATATATAAGAGAAACTTCTTCAGCTCGTGTGTGATTTTCAATTCTAACCTAAGCACATGTTAATGATATACAAAAACGTTTTTCTAACAAAAATAATTTAAACTCAAAAATCAATTCACACCGATATCTTCAAACTTCAATAATTCACAATAAATAGCCCTTTATCGTAAAATTAAAACTCATGAATTTCCATAGGAAATTCCATTATCTACAACTTTGCGTAAGGAAGTTTTTCAAATTCCAAAACAGTAAATTAATCGAAATCCACAAACCAAGCGATTTTACAAAGCTATAATCAAATTTCTCATTAATAATTGTGTCCACCAACACACAAAATATGTGTTAAACATTTAATGCCACAAAAATACTCTTCCTCCTCATATACTCATATATCCCACATTCATTATAAAATATCACCGTTAATATATTATTAAAATAATATATTTAAATGAATTATTTTATCGTAAAAAGATAAAATATTAATTTTCAACAATTGTCACATTAAAAATTTTCTCCATCTATATCCACATAAAATCAATATTTTCCTCATCATATAAATTAATAATTAATTATTCATAAATAATATTACAGTAATCACAAGATCGCAACCCAGCTGCTCCTCAGAAAAGAGGGCCTTTCAATAAGGATCTCTCTCATCGGGCGCCAATTAGGTGACCAAACCTCTCCGTAGACAAAACTTTCTAGACATTCGCCAATAATGTTTTATAATAATATTATTCAGATAATATGAATTATTGTCTGATAATGGAAAATACTCAGTAATGACAATTTATTGAAACAACAAGTAAGAATATAATATATCAATGCAAAGAATTATTGAATCAATAAAATAAAATATCGAACAAGAATTATCGTAATAATTATTGAGTAGTGCCTTCACGTAAGAATCAATAATTGGTGCAATACTGCATGTACTCGCGTTCAACAACGCAGATTAGTGTGTTTTAACCACCGGGTATTCCAACAAGATAATTCAGAATAACTACACGCCGTTATTTATAAACAACTTATATTTGTGCGTTTTCTTCATCCAATCACTTTTCGTTATGGGTCCCACAAAAGATCGCAATGTCGTTGTATTTAATATTCCCGACAAAGATTTAATATTCCACACCAAACTAATATTCTTAACGATAATGAATATTTTATAACCACTTACTTATTCAAATATTTGCGTATTTTACCCATAACTATCCACATTAATCAAATCAACCCTTACTATTTCAAAATAATAAATAGAGGAAAATAAATTTCATTTATTAATAATTTGGGGTCTTACAACCTCCCTCCTTATGAAATTTCGTCCTCGAAATTGACGTACGCACTGGTGTTTCAAAAGATGAGAATAATACTCGCTTTCATTTCCGCTTTCCAACTCCTGTGTCATTTCCTCAATAGCATGGTTTCTCCACAAAACTTTAACTTGTGGTATAACCTCGGTACATAGGACATGTTCTTTCCTATCCAAGATCTTGACAGGTACTTCCTCGTATGTTAAGTCTTCGGCTATCTCGTCCGGTTCTAACTCAATGACGTGGTTTGGGTCGTCCACATATTTACGTAACATCGATACGTGAAAAACGTTATGAACACGCGTCATACTTAAGCAGAAACGAGTCTATAGGCCACAGTTCCTATTCGATCGAGAATTTCAAATGGATTAATAAATCGAAGGTTTGAGCTTTCCTCACCTCACCGATTCTCGCTTTTGAAATAACAACTTCTCGCGACCTCCTTCTTCAAATTCATCACTCGGTGTAGCTTGAACAACTTTAACTTTATCGATTAAAGTCGATTATACTCAGATATCATCACGTGGGTACCTAGAGTTTTCATCTCCATCTCTATTATTTGTAAATTATAATGAAAATTAGTCTTTGACAATATCGCACTCAGACTTGTATACGATCTTCTACTCAACACGCCGCCTACCACGCTCGCTTTTCCAGGATGGCATGGTCGTAACATGCTTTAAATGAGTCTCCTCGAAGTTCTTCAAGCTCTTCCCACATTCCTCGCTCCATTCGAATTTTGTATCTCTACGAAGTCACCAAGTTAATGGAATAGCGATTCGAGAATATCCTTCAACTAATCTCCGATAATAACCAACTAAGCCTAGAAAGCTACGTATTTCGATTAATCGACTTAGGTTGTTCTCAATCGTGACTCATATCCCAACCTTGATATAGACATTACAATGACACCTATCGCTTTACTATCGCATCTAATATGGTGTGTCCCCACGGAGAGTCCGGCTTTGGTGCATTCCACAAAGGAAGTCACCAGATAAAGGCTCAGTACCAAATTTATAGTTGAATTTTTAACTCCTCAAGTTCAATAGAGCCATTCGATATGAGATTTTAGAAATGAGTTTTGTACCGGGTTCAAAGTCGATACAAAATTTAATATCGCCTTGGGAGTAAGCCAAGAAATTCTTCAGAAATACGCCAGAAAAATCAATAACAACAGTGAATATTATTCAAATCGACGTGTCTTTATTCAAATCCATAACATGGACTAAGAAAACTGACATCCGTAATAAACGAATGACTTCATGGCTTGATATGAAAATGTTTGATTACAATGGTTTGATTTCTTGAATTCAATAACAGTTGCTTAAGAATATGAAAACTAACAACCTTACTTAAAGTAATCAATTTTGCAGACGATGAGTAGTTAACCTTAAAATCACATCAAAAGCAAATATCTCTATGAAATAAGGTTAATGTGTAATGTGATAGTGCCAACCGAATCAAGCAAGATTTCTAAACAACGGATGTAATGAAAGTTTCTCCTAATGGATTCTCCATAAATAAGTCAAAGTCTAATTTCTCCGTAGTCAAGTTCAAACGCTGAGCGCAAGCAAGAGAGATAAAAGAATGGGTAGAACCCAGATATCTAGTAAGGTATAAACTTCGCAAGAATTTATAATTAACTAACCTGCTATAACTTCGTCGTTCCTCGTGATTTTGACCGGCCACGACAAACGCTTCTTCCGTGAACCGCTGACTTTGACTTTTTCGGGACATCCTTTTGAGTCACCATTCCTCACTGGATCGGGTTTCGATATCGCATAACTCTCGAAGCGATATGTCCTTCTTTTCCATAATTATAGCATACCTTAAACTGTGGGGCGCTTCAATGATATGTCCCTCTTCCCGTGATTTGTAACATACGACCGATGGTCTTTCTCCTCCTCGAACCAGCCACATCGGGCGCCGACGCTTCTTCACATGGTCGTTGTTGAATCTCCTCTTTTAAAATCTCCTCCCGACTCGCTTCTTCTATTTTCATGGCCACGATTACACCCGAGTGGTTACCGCCTTTGTCCCAGATTCTTCTTTCTCCATTGGTTATCGTTATTTCGATGATCGCTATCTTCTAGATGATCCTCGGTTATGGTCCCTCATTGAACGTATTCGTTATCTCGCTTCTAACAACCGAGCCTCTTGACAACATCTAAATAGAGAGAAAATTTATGAGAAATGAGATATCGACGTATGTCGGGTTTCAAACCTCTCGTAAACATCCGCGCCATACGCTCCTCATTCTCCACCAAATGAGGTGCAAACTCGATAACTCCATGAACTTCCGCTTCAGATCGGGACACCGCCATGTTATTCTCGCTTCCAGCCTAATAAACTCCACTTCCTTCATACGATTTAATACTTTCAGGAAGTACTTGTCATTGAACTGCTTTCAAACATCTCCCATGACATACGAGTGCAATGGATGGGTACGCTTCACGATTCCCACCAAGAATCGCTTCGCCATTTAACATAAAAGTAGCGAATGGAACTTTTCGTTTCTCCGCATCCCAAGACATCGAATATCTTGGTAATTTGTTTGACCCACGCCTCCGCCTTTAATCGGATCCCGCTTTCCCTGCACTCGTGGTCCCAACTTCGAATCGCTTGGTGTGACCACCCGTGAATTGCTATCATTTCCTCCCCAGATTTTGAACACGAGTCTCCTCGTCCGATTTTGCATGAACGCAAAAAGCTTCTAAACATCCCCTCGCTCATCATCTCGCTTCGGTTGGTGTTGTTCACATGGAGGTACATTGCCACCACAGACGCTCTCCTCGCTGGTAAAGACAGCATCTCCACGGCCTCATTTACTCCATCGTTAATATTCTCAACGACATTCTCAAATATCGCCATAAAACAAGGGTTAATTAAGGAAATCAATATATCACATAATATCCCTATATATCTAACCAACTAACAAATAAGCTTAGTAGACACACTAGCAAGGATTTACCTGCTCTCTCCCTCCTAGTTCTATTCCCCGATCTCCGCCAAAGATCATATCCCCTAAGCTCGATACCAATCGTGACGCCCCAAAATAGGTCCATTCCATCCAACCCATTTCGAGTCGCCAAATACATGGTACGTAAATAACTACAACTTTATTATTACAACATATAAACATATGAGAGTTTAAATACATATATTGCCATCTAGATAATATCCACGCAAATAAATCCTCATCATAATTATTGATACATTATTTTACAAAATGGTGAGGACTACTAAACAACTCTCTCTAGAACCTTCATTCCATACCCCTACTAGTACTCGCTACATTCTCGCCTCCCGAGAAGAAAAATGGAACAACAAGGAAAAGGGTGAGCTCAACTAGCCCCAAGAAGAATATTATGACTAAGATAATATACAACAAATTATCGTTAGTCTTCAACAGGAAAAATCTAATAGAATACAATAGACAACAAATTTTAAATCAATATTCGCAAATGAAATAATAATTCATTAGAAGAGTTAAGTAGAGAATGCAAACTACTATCTTCTATATATGAATTTAAAAGTTCATCGTCGATATTTTATCCTCGTAACATCAATCAATATATATCTCGAATCAAATATTCATCTTTGCACTACATGTGCCAAAGATATTCATCACTGGTCATGTTCATCTAAACACTGCTCATCTTTGCACTAAGCCAAAGATATTAATCACTTGGTCATGTTCATCTCAACACTGCTCATCTTTGCACTACGCCAAAGATATTCATCAAGAAATCATTCATCTTTGCACACTAAAGCCAAAGATATTCAAGAATATCATCATTTAGACCGAGGATGATGAAAAATATTTTAAAGAAAACGAATCCAAAGGAAACAAAAGAACAATATTAAGGATTCAGATTTTAAACAATCCAAGTTCAAAAATACTTCATAAGTAATCGAGAGGAGTAAAATTCAAGAATGATCAAAACATGGATACAATCAAAGCTAGTATCCATAATAGATATTTTGGACGAAAAAGAAGAAATTTCATTTTTCTATGAATAAGGTCAGATTCGTGAATAAGGTCAGATACGTGAATAGTGCCGATACGTGAATAGTAATCTCGACACCAAAAGATAGAAATTTCACAAAAAACATCTTCACGCTTCGTGAATAGTACTCGTGAATAAGAAACTCGTGAATAAGAACTCATGAATAAGAACTCGTGAATAAGAACTCATGAATAAGAACTCCCGAACATACAAAAAAAGTTCCAAATTTGATAAAATTTCCAACCAATATTTCAAAGATAATGATATCAAGAAATAATATCATTTGAGAAGAAAATAACATCCCTTACCTCGAAAGACAAGATTTTAGTCAAAACACCTGATATAGGCTATGACTTGAACTTGCACCAGATAGCAATACTCAAAGTATACTCAAAATACTCACAAGAATACGCCGATAATATAGAGAGAGAAAACTTCAGCTTCAGTGTGATTTTCAATTCTAACCTAAAGACCCTATTTATAGAAAATGCTAGAACACCAAAGTAGTAAAATTTAATAAATAATATATATATTTATAAATTTTTTTAGCCCACACTTTTGAATCAAAAACACCAGCCACACATGTTAAATGATGCCCACCAAAACACAAAAAACGTTTTTCTATAAAAAATAATTTAAACTTCCAAAATCAATTATTTTTGATATTCAAACTTCAATAATTCATAATAAATAGCCCTTTTATCGTAAAAAAATTGAAACTCTCGCGAATTTTTATAGGAAATTCAATTTCTACAACTTTGCGTAAGAAAGTTTTTCCAAATTCCAAATGTAAAATTAACCAAATCCACAAACCAAGCGATTTTTTAAAAGCTATAATCAAATTTCGGCTAATAATTGGGTCCACCAACACACAAAATATGTGTTAAACATTTAATGCCACAAAATACTCTTCCTCCTCATATACTCATATATCCCACATTCATTATAAAATATCACCGTTAATATATTATTAAAATAATATATTTAAATGAATTATTTTATCGTAAAAGATAAAATATTAATTTTCAACAATTGTCACATTAAAAATTTTCTCCATCTATATCCACATAAAATCAATATTTTCCTCATCATATAAATCAATAATTAATTATTCACAAATAATATTATGTAATCACAAAGATCGGCAACCTGTGCCGCTCCTCAGAAAGAGGGGCTTTCCAATAAGGATTTCTCCTCATCGGCGCGCGCAATTAGTGACCAAACCTCTCCTTAGATGTAACTTTCTAGACATCGCCAATAATGTTATCTAATAATATTATTCAGATAATATGAATTATTGTCTCGATAATGGAAAATATCGTAATGACAATTTATCAAACAACAAAGAATATAAAATATCAACGCAAAGAATTATTGAATCAATAAAATAAAATATCGAATAAGAATTATCGTAATAATTATCGAAAAGGCCTTCACGTAAGAATCAATAATTGGTGCAATACCTGTGCTATCGCTCAACAACGCAGATTAGTGTGTTTTAACCACCGGTATTCCAACAAAGATAATTCAGAATAACTACGCCTGCTATTTATAAACAACTTATATTTGTCGCTTTCTTCATCCAATCGCTTTTCGTTATGGGGCCCCAAAAGATCAAGGGTCGTTGCATTTAATATTCCCCACAAGCATTTAAATATTCCACACACCAAACTAATATTCCCCGACAATAATGAATATTTTATAACCACTTGCTTATTCAAATATTTGCATGATTTTACCCATAACTATCCACATTAATCAAATCAACCCTTACTATTTCAAAATAATAAATAGAGGAAAATAAATTTCATTTATTAATAATTTGGGGTCTTACAACCTCCCTCCTTATGAAATTTCATTCCTCGAAATCGACGACGATTGACTGTGTGTTTCAAAAGATGAGAATACCTCGCTTTCATTTCCGCTTTCCAACTCCTGTGTCATTTCCTCAATAAAGCATGGTTTCTCCACAAAACTTTAACTTGTGGTATAACCCCAGACATAGGACATGTTCTTTCCTATCCAAGATCTTGACAGTACCTCCTCGACGTTAAGTCTTCTCGCTATCTCGTCCGGGTTCTAACTCAACGACGTGGTTCGGGTCGTCCACATATTTACGTAACATCGATACGTGAAAAACGTTATGAACACGCGCCATACTTTCGGCAGAAAACGAAAGTCTATAGGCCACAGCCCTATTCGATCGAGAATTTCAAATGGATTAATAAATCAAGGTTCGAGCTTTCTCACCTCACCGATTCTCGCTTTTGAAATAACAACTTCGCACCTCCTTCTTCAAATTCATCACTCCGGTGTAGCTCGAATAACTTTAACTTTATCGATTAAAGTCGATTATACTCAGATATCATCACGTGGGTACCTAGAGTTTTCATCTCCATCTCTATTATTTGTAAATTATAATTAAATTAGTCTTTGATAATATCGCACTCAGATTTCAGATACGATCTTCTACTCAACACGCCGCCTACCACGCTCGCTTTTTCCAGATGGCATGGTCGTAATATGTATCAAATGAGTCTCCTCTCGAGTTCTTCAAGCTCTTCCCACATTCCTCGCTTCCATTCGAATTTTGTATCTCTACGAGTCACCATGCGTTAATGGAATAGCGATTCGAGAATATCCTTCAACTAATCTCCGATAATAACCAACTAAGCTTCAGAAAGCTACGATTTCGACATCGACTTAGGTTGTTCTCAATCGTGACTCATATCCCAACCTTGATAAGACGTTACAATGACACCTATCGCTTTACTATCGCATCTAATATGGTGTCCCCTACGAGAGAGTCCGGTTTGCATTCCACAAAGGAAGTCACCAGATAAAGGCTCAGTACCAAATTTATAGTTGAATTTTTAACTCAAGTTCAATAGAGCCATTCGACATGAGATTTTAGAAATGAGTTTTGTACCGGTTCAAAGTCGATACAAAATTTAATATCATCGCTTTGGGAGTAAACCAAGAAATTCTTCAGAAATACGCCAGAAAAATCAATAACAACAGAATATTATTCAAATCGACGTGTCTTTATTCAAATCCATAACACGGACTAAGAAAACTTGACATCCGTAATAAACGAACGACTTCATGGCTTGATATGAAAATGTTTGATTACAATGGTTTGATTGCTTGAATTCAATAACAAAGTTGCTTAAGAATATGAAAACTAACAACCTTACGTAAAGTAATCAATTTCATGATGAGTAGTTAACCTTAAAATCACATCAAAAGCAAATATCTCTATAGAAATAAGGTTAATGTGTAATGTGATAGTGCCAACTCGAATCAAGCAAGATTTCTAAACAACTGATGTAATGAAAGTTTCTCCTAACGGAGTCTCCATAAATAGGTCAAAGTCTAATTTCTCCGTAGTCAAGTTCAAACGCTGAGCTAAAGCAAGAGAGATAAAAGAATGGGTAGAACCCAGATTCAAGTAAGGTATAAACTTCGCAAGAATTTATAATTAACTAACCTGCGCTAACTTCGTCTCGTTCCTCGATTTTGACCGGCCACGACAAACGCCTTCCAGAACCGCTGACTTTGACTTTTCTCGGGACATCCTTTCGAGTCACCATTCCCACCTGGATCGGGTTTCGATATCGCATAACTTCGAGCGATATGTCCTTCTTTTCCACAATTATAGCATACCTTAAACTGTAGGGCGCTTAATGATATGTCCTCTTTTCCCAAGATTTGTAATATACGACCGATGGTCTTTCTCCTCCCTTGGAACCAGGGCCACATCGGGCGCCGACGCCTTCACATGGTCGTTGTAGAATCTCCTCTTTTAAAATCTCCTCCCGACTCGCTTCTTCTATTTTCATGGCCACGATTACCACCGAGTGGTTACCGCTTTTGTCTCAGATTCTTCTTTCTCCGCCGGTTATCGTTATTTCGATGATCGCTATCTTCTAGATGATCCTCGTTATGGTCCCTCATTGAACGTATTTCGTTATCTCGCCTAACAACCGAGCCCTCGCTGACAACATCTAAATAGAGAGAAAATTTATGAGAAATGAGATATCGACGTATGCCTGTTTCAAACCTCTCGTAAACATCCGCCATAACGCTCCTCATTCTCCACCAAATGAGGTGCAAACTCGATAACTCCGCTGAACTTCGCCAGACGGGACACCGCCATGTTATTTCGCTTCCAGCCTAATAAACTCCACTTCCTTCATATGATTTAATACTTTCGTGGAAGTACTTGTCATTGAACTGCTTCAAACATCTCCCACGACATGCCGAAAAAAATGGACGGGTACGCTTCACGATTCCCACCAAGAATCATTTCGCCATTTTAACATAAAAGTAGCGAATGGAACTTTTCGTTCTCCGCATCCCAAGACATCGAATATCTTGGTAATTTGTTTGACCCACGCTCCGCCTTTAATCGGATCCGCTTTTCCGTAAACTCGTGGTCCCAACTTTGAATCGCTTGGTCGTGACCACCCGTGAATTGCTATCATTTCTCCTCAGATTTTGAACACGAGTCTCCTCGTCTCGATTTTGCATGAATCGCAAAAAGCTTCTAAACATCCCCTCGCTCATCATCCGCTCAGCAGGTGTTGTTTCACAGGAGGTACATTGCCAACCTGTTGCACGCTCTCCTCGCTGGTAAGCACAGCATCTCCACTGGCCTCATTTACTCCATCGTTAATATTCTCAACGACATTCTCAAACATCGCCATAAAACAAGGGTTAATTAAGGAAATCAATATATCACATAATATCCTATATATACTAACCAACTAACAAATAAGCTTAGGTAGACACACTAAATAAGGATTTACCTGCCTGCCTCTCCTCCTAGTTCTATTCCCCGATCTCCGCCAGAGATCATATCCCTAAGCTCGATACCAACCGTGACGCCCCCAAAATAGGTCCATTCCATCCAACCCATTCTCGAGTCGCCAAATACATGGTACATGTAAATAACTACAACAACTTTATTATTACAACATATAAAATGTGAGTTTAAATACAGATATTGCCATCTAGATAATATCCACACGCAAATAAATCCTCATCATAATTATTGATACATTATTTTACAAAAATGGTGAGGACTACTAAACAACTCTCTCTAGAACCTTCATTCCATACCCCGACTAGTACTCGCTACATTCTCGCCTCCTGAGAAGAAAAATGGAACAACAAGGAAAAGGGTGAGCTCAACTAGCCCAGTAAAGAATATTATGACTAAGATAATATACAACAAATTATCGTTAGTCTTCAACAGGAAAAATCTAATGTAATACAATAGACAACAAATTTTAAATCAATATTCGCAATGAATAATAATTCATTAGAAGAGTTAAGTAGAGAATGCAAACTACTATCTTCTATATATGAATTTAAAAGTTCATCGTCGATATTTTATCCTCGTAACATCAATCAATATATATCCGAATCAAATATTCATCTTTGCACTACAAAGCCAAAGATATTCATCACTGGTCATGTTCATCTAAACACTGCTCATCTTTGCACTACGGCCAAAGATATTAATCATCTGGTCATGTTCATCTCAACACTGCTCATGCACTACTAGCCAAAGATATTCATCAAGAAATCATTCATCTTTGCACTAAAGCCAAAGATATTCAAGAATATCATCATTTAGACCGAGGATGATGAAAAATATTTTAAAGAAAACGAATCCAAAGGAAACAAAAGAACAATATTAAGGATTCAGATTTTAAACAATCCAAGTTCAAAAATACTTCATAAGTAATCATAAGGAGTAAAATTCAAGAATGATCAAAACATGGATACAATCAAAGCTAGTATCCATAATAGATATTTTGGACAAAAAGAAGAAATTTCATTTTTCTATGAATATAGGTCAGATTCGTGAATAGTGTCAGATACGTGAATAAAGGCGTGACACGTGAATAAGAATCCGACACCAAAAGATAGAAATTTCACAAAAAAAACATCTTCACGCTTCATTAATAAGACTCGTGAATAAGAACTCGTGAATAAGTAACTCATGAATAGTAACTCGTGAATCGTGAAAGAACTCATGAATAGTAACTCCCTACATGAAAAAGTTCCAAATTTGATAAAAAGTTCCAACCAATATTTCAAAGATAATGATATCAAGAAATAATATCATTTTCGAGAATAAAATAACATCCCTTACCTCGAAAAGACAGAGATTTAGTAAACACCTGATATAAAGCTATGACTTGAACTTGCACCGATATAGCAATACTCAAAGTATACTCAAAATACTCACAAGAATACGCCGATAATATAGAGAGAAAACTTCAGTTTCGTGTGATTTTCAATTCTAACCCAAGACCCCCTATTTATAGAAAACGCTAGTAACACCAAAGTAGTAAAATTTAATAAATAATATATATATATTATACAAATTTTCCTTAGCCCACCAACAATTCTGAATTCACCAGCCTAACACATGTTAAATGATGTCCAAAAAAACATACAAAAACGTTTTTTTAAAAAAAATAATTTAAACTTCCAAAATCAATTATTTTGAGCTTTCTAACTTCAATAATTCATAATAAATAGCCCTTTTATCGTAAAAAATTGAATCTCATGAATTTTTATAGGAAATTCCATTATCTACAACTTTGCGTAAGAAAGTTTTTCCAAATTCCAAATGTAAATTAACCAAATCCACAAACCAAGCGATTTTACAAAGCTATAATCAAATTTCTACCAATAATTGGGTCCACCAACACACAAAATATGTGTTAAACATTTAATGCCACAAAAATACTCTTCCTCCTCATATACTCATATATCCCACATTCATTATAAAATATCACCGCTAATATATTATTAAAATAATATATTTAAATGAATTATTTTATCGTAAAAGATAAAATATTAATTTTCAACAATTGTCACATTAAAAATTTTCTCCATCTATATCCACATAAAATCAATATTTTCCTCATCATATAAATCAATAATTAATTATTCACAAATAATATTATGTAATCACAAGATCGCAACCTGTGCCGCTCCTCAGAAAGAGGGGCTTCCAATAAGGATCTCTCCTCATCGCGCCGCAATTAGTGACCAAACCTCTCCTTAGATGTAACTTTCTAGACATTGCCAATAATGTTATCTAATAATATTATTCAGATAATATGAATTATTGCTTCGATAATGGAAAATATCGTAATGACAATTTATCAAACAACAAAGAATATAAAATATCAACGCAAAGAATTATTGAATCAATAAAATAAAATATCGAATAAGAATTATCAGTAATAATTATCGAGTAGTGCCTTCACGTAAGAATCAATAATTGGTGCAATAATGCGTGCTATCGCTCAACAACGCAGATTAGTGTGTTTTAACCACCGGTATTCCAACAAGATAATCTCAGAATAACTACGCCCGCTATTTATAAACAACTTATATTTGTCGCTTTTTTCATCCAATCGCTTTCGTTACATGGGCCCACAAAAGATCAAGGCCATTGCATTTAATATTTCGACAAAGCATTTAATATTCCACCACCAAACTAATATTCCCCGACAATAATGAATATTTTATAACCACTGCTTATTCAAATATTCATGATTTTACCCATAACTATCCACATTAATCAAATCAACCCTTACTATTTCAAAATAATAAATAGAGGAAAATAAATTTCATTTATTAATAATTTGGGGTCTTACAACCTCCCTCCTTATGAAATTTCGCCCTCGAAATTGACGACGCACTCGGTGTTTCAAAAGATGAGAATACTCGCTTTCATTTCGCTTTCCAACTCCCGTGTCATTTCCTCAATAAAGATGGTTTCTCCACAAAACTTTAACTTGTGGTATAACCCCTGGTGACATAGGACATGTTCTTTCCTATCCAAGATCTTGACAGTACCTCCTCGTGACGTTAAGTCTTCTGGCTATCTCGTCTGGTTCTAACTCAATGACGTGGGTTCGGTCGTCCACATATTTACGTAACATCGATACGTGAAAAACGTTATGAACACGCCGCCATACTTGGCGGTAGAAACGAGTCTATAGGCCACAGCTTCCTATTCGATCGAGAATTTCAAATGGATTAATAAATCAAGGTTTGAGCTTTCTCACCTCACCGATTCTCGCTTTTGAAATAACAACTTTCGCACCTCCTTCTTCAAATTCATCACCCGTGTGTAGTTTGAACAACTTTAACTTTATCGATTAAAGTCGATTATACTCAGATATCATCACGTGGGTACCTAGAGTTTTCATCTCCATCTCTATTATTTGTAAATTATACTAAATTAGTCTTTGATAATATCGACTCAGATTTCAGATACGATCTTCTACTCAACACGCTACCTACCACGCTCGCTTTTCCAGATGGCATGGTCGTAACACGTACTTAAATGAGTCTCCTTTCGAGTTCTTCAAGCTCTTCCCACATTCCTCGCTTCCATTCAATTTTGTATCTCTACGAAGTTCAATGCGTTAATGGAATAGCGATTCGAGAATATCCTTCAACTAATCTCCGATAATAACCAACTAAGCCTAGAAAGCTACGATTTCGATTACCGATTTAGGTTGTTCTCAATCGTGACTCATATCCCAACCTTTGATAGCACATTACAATGACACCTATCGCTTTACTATCGCACTAATATGGTGTCCCCTACGGAGAGTCTCGCTTCGCAGCATTCCACAAAGGAAGTCACCAGATAAAGGCTCGTGTACCAAATTTATAGTTGAATTTTTAACTCCTCAAGTTCAATAGAGCCATTCGATATGAGATTTTAGAAATGAGTTTTGTAACGGTTCAAAGTCGATACAAAATTTAATATCGTGCTTTGGGAGTAAAACCAAGAAATTCTTCAGAAATACGTCAGAAAATCAATAACAACAGAATATTATTCAAATCGACGTGTCTTTATTCAAATCCATAACATGGACTAAGAAAACTTGACATCCGTAATAAACGAACGACTTCATGGCTTGATATGAAAATGTTTGATTACAATGGTTTGATTGCTTGAATTCAATAACAAAGTTGCTTAAGAATATGAAAACTAACAACCTTACGTAAAGTAATCAATTTTGCATGATGAGTAGTTAACCTTAAAATCACATCAAAAGCAAATATCTCTATAGAAATAAGGTTACTGTGTAATGTGATAGTGCCAACTCGAATCAAGCAAGATTTCTAAACAACTGATGTAATGAAAGTTTCTCCTAATGGAGTCTCCATAAAATAGGTCAAAGTCTAATTTCTCCGTAGTCAAGTTCAAACGTTGAGCGCAAGCAAGAGAGATAAAAGAATGGGTAGAACCCAGATCTAGTAAGGTATAAACTTCGCAAGAATTTATAATTAACTAATCCGTGCTAACTTCGCTCGTGTTCTCGATTTTGACCTGGCCACGACAAACGCCTTCCAAAACCGCTGACTTTGACTTTTCTCGGGACATCCTTTTGAGTCACCATTCCCACTGGACTGGGTTTCGATATCGCATAATCTCGAGCGATATGTCCTTCTTTTCCATAATTATAGCATACCTTAAACTGCTAAGGGCCAATGATATGTCCCTCTTTCCCAGATTTGTAATATACGACCGATGGTCTTTCTCTCTCCTTGGAACCGCCACACTCAAGGCCGACGCCTTCACATGGTCGATGTTGAATCTCCTCTTTTAAAATCTCCTCCCGACTCGCTTCTTCTATTTTCATGGCCACGATTACCACCGAGTGGTTACCGCTTTGTTCAGATTCTTCTTTCTCCCACGGTTATCGTTATTCGATGATCGCTATCTTCTAGATGATCCTCGTTATGGTCCCTCATTGAACGCATCATTATCTCGCTTCTAACAATCGAGAGCCTCTCTTGACAACATCTAAATAGAGAGAAAATTTATGAGAAATGAGATATCGACGTATGTCGGGTTTCAAACCTCTCGTAAACATCCCGCCATAACGTTCCTCATTCTCCACCAAATGAGGTGCAAACTCGATAACTCCGCGAACTTCGCCTCGCATCGGGACACCGCCATGTTATTCGCTTCCGCCTAATAAACTCCACTTCCTTCATACGATTTAATACTTTCGTGGAAGTACTTGTCATTGAACTGCTTTCAAACATCTCCCACGACATGCCGAGTGCAATGGATGGGTACGCTTCACGATTCCCACCAAGAATCGCTTCGTTACGGAACATAAAAGTAGCGAATGGAACTTTCGTTCTCCGCGCATCCCAAGACATCGAATATCTTGGTAATTTGTTTGACCCACGCCTCCGCCTTTAATCGGATCCGCTTTCCCTGCACTCGGTGGTCCCAACTCTTTGAATCGCTTGGCATGTGACCACCCGTGAATTGCTATCATTTCTCCTCAGATTTTGAACACGAAGTCTCCCTCGTCGATTTTGCATGAATCGCAAAAAGCTTCTAAACATCCCTTCGCTCATCATCCGCCAGTGGTGTTGTTCATGAGGAGGTACATTGCCACTGTTGCACGCTCTCCTCCTCGTAAGTAACAGCATCTCCACGGCCTCATTTACTCCATCGTTAATATTCTCACGACATTCTCAAATACCGCCATAAAATAAGGGTTAATTAAGGAAATCAATATATCACATAATATCCCTATATACTTGACCAACTAACAAATAAGCTTAGGTAGACACACTAGCGTAAGGATTTACTCGCCTCCCTCCTAGTTCTATTCCCCGATCTCCGCCAAAGATCATATCCCTAAGCTCGATACCAAATCGTGACGCCCCAAAATAGGTCCATTCCATCCAACCCATTCTCGAGTCGCCAAATACATGGTATGTAAATAAATAACTACAACTTTATTATTACAACATATAAACATATATGAGTTTAAATACAGATATTGCCATCTAGATAATATCCACACGCAAATAAATCCCCATCATAATTATTGATACATTATTTTACAAAAATGGTGAGGATTACTAAACAACTCTCTCTAGAACCTTCATTCCATACCCCACTAAGACTCGCTACATTCTCGCCTCCCGAGAAGAAAAATGGAACAACAAGGAAAAGGGTGAGCTCAACTAGCCCAAGAAGAATATTATGACTAAGATAATATACAACAAATTATCGTTAGTCTTCAACAGGAAAATCTAATAGAATACAATAGACAACAAATTTTAAATCAATATTCAAATGAAATAATAATTCATTAAAAGAGTTAAGTAGAATGCAAACTACTATCTTCTATGTATGAATTTAAAAGTTAATCGTCGATATTTTATCCTCAGAACATCAATCAATATATATCCGAATCAAATATTCATCTTTGCACTACAGCCAAAGATATTCATCAATTGGTCAGTTCATCTAAAACACTGCTCATCTTTGCACTACGGCCAAAGATATTAATCGATTGGTCATGTTCATCTCAACACTGCTCATCTTCACTCACGGCCAAAGATATTCATCAAGAAATCATTCATATTTCAGACTACATGTGACGCCCCAAAATAGGTATACACAACACCCATTCCGAGTCGCCAAATACATGGTGGTACAAAAAGCAAACTACAACTTCAATAATACAAATGTCGGTGAAATATTACAATATATACCGTGAGTTTAAATATAATATTGTCTTCTAGACAATATCCACATGCAAATAAATCCCCATCATAATTATTGATTCATTATTTTATAAAAATGGTGAGGACTACTAAACAACTCTCTGTAACCTTCATTCCATACCCCGACGACAAGTACTCGCTACATTCTCGCCTCCCGAGAAGAAAAATGGAACAACAAGGAAAAGGGTGAGCTCAACTAGCCCCAAGAAGAATATTATGACTAAGATAATATACAACAAATTATCGTTAGTCTTCAACAGGAAAAAATCGATAGTAATACAATAGACAACAAGTTTCAGATCAATATTCGCAATGAAATAATAATTCATAAAAGAGTTACGTAGAGAATGAAATCTACTATAATCTATGAATTTAACAAGTCCATCATCAATATTTTATCCTCGTAACATCAATCAATATACATCCGAATCAAATATTCATCTTTGCACACACAGCCAAAGATATTCATCGATGGTCATGTTCATTTAAACACTGCTCATCTTTGCACTACATGTGCCAAAGATATTAATCAATCATCATGTTCATCTCAACACTGCTCATCTTTTGCACAAAGCCAAAGATATTCTTCAGAAATCATTCATCTTTGCACCACAAAGCCAAAGATATTCAATAATATCATCATTTAAGACCGAGGATGATGAAAATATTTTTAAAGAAACGAATCCAAGTGAAACAAAATGACAAGGATTAAGGATTAAGGATTCGTATTTGGTTTTATCCACGTCCAAAAAAATACCTCAAAAATAATCATAGTGGTGTAAAATTCAAGAATGATCAAAACATGGATACAATCAGAGCTAGTATCCGTAATAGATATTTTGGACAAAAGAAGAAATTTTATTTTTCTATGAATAAAGGTCAGATACGTGAATAGTGTCAGATACGTGAATAGTGCAGATACGTGAATAGTAACTCCGACACCAAAAGATAGAAATTCCACAAAAACATCTTCACGCTTCATTAATAGTACTCGTGAATAAGAATCGTGAATAAGAATCGCTTAATAGTAACTCGTGAATAGTAACTCATGAATAGTAACTCATGAATGAATGAATAGTAACCTCGACATGAAAAAGTTCCAAATTTGATAAAACTTTAGATCAATATTTCAAAGATAATGATATTGAAGAAATAATATCATTACAAAAAAAAATAATATCCCTTACCTCGAAAGATCAAGATTTCTAGTTGAAACACTTGATATAGGCTATGACTTGAATGCACCAGATAGCAATACTCAAAGTATACTCAAAATACTCACAAGAATACGCCGATAATATAGAGAGAAAACTTCAGCTTTCGTGTGATTTTCAATTCTAACCCAAGACCCTATTTATAGAAATCGCTTAGAACACCAAAAGTTAGTAAAATTTAATATATTAATAATATTATTATTACAAATTCCTACGCCCACTTTTAAGGATCTGAATTCAGCATTTACATCACATGCAAGACCCACCTTTAATGACAAAAAACGTTTTTTCATAATAAAAATAATTAAAACTTCCAAAAATTAATTATTTTTGAGCTTCTAACTTCAATAATTCATAATAAATAGCCCTTTCATCAGAAAATTGAATCTCATGAGTTTTTATAGGAAATTCAATTTCTACAACTTTGCAGAAGAAAGTTTTTCCAAATTCCAAATAGAAATTGACCAAATCCACAAACCGGGTGATTTTACAAAGCTATAATCAAATTTCACCAATAAATGGGGTCCACCACATGTTTAAAACATGTGTTAAACATTTAATGCCACAAAAATACTCTTCCTCCTCATATACTCATATATCCCACATTCATTGTAAAAATATCACCATTAATATATTATTAAAATAATATATTTAAATGAATTATTTTATCGTAAAAAGATAAAATATTAATTTTCAACAATTGTCATTTTAAAATTTTTCCATCTATATCCACATAAAATCAATATTTTCCTCATCATATAAATCAATAATTAATTATTCATAAATAATATTACGTAATCACAATATTGACAACCGTGCAGCTTCCTCAGAAAGAGGGGCTTTCCAATAAGAATTTTCTTCATCGGGCGCCGCAATTAGGTGACCAAACCTCTCCTTAGATGTAACTTTCTAGACATTGCCAATAATGTTATCTAATAATATTATTCAGATAATATGAATTATTGCTTCGATAATGAAAGATACCGTAATGACAATTATCAAACAACAAAGAATATAAAATATCAACGCAAAGAATTATTAACTCAAT
Organism: Panax quinquefolius; assembly: GCA_020205615.1. Taxonomy (NCBI): domain Eukaryota; kingdom Viridiplantae; phylum Streptophyta; class Magnoliopsida; order Apiales; family Araliaceae; genus Panax; species Panax quinquefolius. Next base: position 113,750,194 of record CM035152.1, read on the forward strand.
AAAATAAAAATCGAATAAGAATTATCGTAACCATTATTGAGTAGTGCCTTCACGTAAGAATCAATAATTGGTGCAATACTGAAGTGCTATCGCTCAACAACAACGCCAGATGTGTTTTAACCCACGGGTATTCCAACAAGATTAATCAGAATAACTACGCCTGTTATTTAAAAACAACTTATATTTGTCGCTTTTCTTCATCCAATCACTTTTCAGCATGGGGCCCACACATGGTCGCTAGGCCGTCGCATTTAATATTCCCCGACAAAGATTTAATATTCCACCACCAAACTAATATTCCCCGACGATAATGAATATTTTATAACCACTTGCTTAATTTGAAATATTTGCATATTTAACCCTTAACTATCCACATTAATCAAATCAACCCTTACTATTTCAAAATAATAAATAAAGGAAATTCCTTTTATTTAAAAATTTTGAGGTCTTACAACCTCCCTCCTTATGAAATTTCGTCCTAAAATCGACGACGACGACCGTGTGTTTTGAAAAGGTGAGGATACCTCGCTTTCATTTCCGCTTTCCAACTCCCTGTGTCATTTCCTCTATAGCATGATTCCTCCACAAAACTTTAACTTGTGGTATAACCTTTTGCGCTGTAGGACATGCTTCTTCCTATCCAAAATCTTGACAGTACCTCCTCACACGTTAAGTCTTCTGGCTATCTCGTCCTGGTTCTAACTCTATAACGTGGTTCTGGGTCTTTCACATATTTATAAAGTATGATATGTGAAACACATTATGAACACTTAGACATATACTTGAGGTAACGCAAGTCTATAAAGCTACATTTCCTACTCGGTCAAGAATTTGAAATGGACCAATAAATCGTGGATCGAGCTTTTCTCTCTTCCCAAATCTTGTAACTCCCTTCCATGGAGCAACTCGCAACAATACATGATCCCCACATTAAATTCCACGCCCTTTCGATGAAGATCCGCATAACTCTTTTGTCGATCTTGTGCCGCTTTGTACACGTTGTCGAATCATTTGGATCTTTTCTAGAGTCATACATGTACTAACTCGGGTCCCAACAATGTTGCTTCACCCACCTCATCCCAACATATTGGAGAACCACATTTTCGTCCCATATAATGCTTCGAATGGAACCATGCCTATATTTATTTAATAACTATTGTTGTATGAGAATTCCACCAATGGCAAGTACTTATCCCAACTTCCTTTGAAATCTAGGACACGAGTTTTAATATATCTTCAAGAGTTTGAGTAGTCCTTTTCGATTGCCCATCCGCTTGAGGATGGTATGCCAAACCGAATCGTAAATTGCGCCCATAGCTTTTTCTAACCCAAAATCATGAAGTGAATCTTGGGTCACGATCTAAAACTATGGATCTTGGCATGCCATGCAATCTCACAATCGCATTTACGCACATACGAGAAAGACGCTCAAGGAATAAGTCTCTCAGATCAGAAGAAATGAGCAGACTTGGTTAATCTATCAACAATAACCCAAATAGCATTGATGCCTTGAGAAACCGCAGGAAGACCCAGAACTAAATCCATAGTAATGTGTTCCCACTTCCATTCCGGAATCTCAAGTGGTTGCAACGGATTCTTAGGTACAAGATGCTCCGCCTTTACACGCTGGCAAGTTAAACACATCGAGATAAACTTTGCAATCTCTCTCTTCATATTGTTCCACCAAAATGTATGTCAAGATCACGATACATTTTAGTACTTCCGTGATGGATTGCAAATGGCGATTGTGTGCCTCCATCATAATCTTGTACTTCAAATCGAGTCGTTAGAACACAAAGTCTAGAGTGGACTCAAGTATTCCTTCTTCATCAATTCTCGCCCTAATAGCTCCTTCTTGTACTTTCTTCTTCATACGCATCAACTCCGGGTTGGTGGCTCGAGCAACCTTAACTTTTTCTATTAAAGTTAACTCTATGCGATACTTGACATCATCGCACTTTCGCTCCTCGTGATATGATCTTCTACTCAACGCGTCGCCTACCACGCTCGCTTTCCGGGATGGCATGATCGTAACACGTGCCGAAATGAGTCTCCTCTCGAAGTTCTTCAAAGCTCTTCCCACATTCCTCGCTTCCATTCGAATTTTGTATCTCTACGAGTCAATTAAGTTAATGGAATAGCGATTCGAGAATATCCTTCAACGAATCTCCGATAATAACCAACTAAGCCTAGAAAGCTACGATTTCGATAATCGATTTAGGTTGCTCTCAATCGTGACTCATATCCCAATCTTGGATAAGACGTCACAATGACACCTATCGCTTTACTATCGCATCTAATATGACGCCCCTACAGAGAGTCTCGCTTAGGTGAATTCCACAAAGGAAGTCACAAGATAAAGGCTCGTGTACCAAATTTATAGTTGAATTTTTAACTCCTCAAGTTCAATAGAGCCATTCGACATGAGATTTTAGAAATGAGTTTTGTACCGGTTCAAAGTCGATACAAAATTTAATATCGCTTTGGGAGTAAGCCAAGAAATTCTTCAGAAATACGCCAGAAAATCAATAACAACAGAATATTATTCAAATCGACGTGTCTTTATTCAAATCCATAACATGGACTAAGAAAATTTGACATCCGTAATAAACGAATGACTTCATGGCTTGATATGAAAATGTTTGACTACAATGGTTTGATTGCTTGAATTCAAATAACAAAGTTGCTTAGGAATATGAAAACTAACAACCTTATTTAAAAGCAATCAATTTGGCATGATGAGTAGTTAACCTTAAAATCACATCAAAAGAAAATATCTCTATAGAAATAAGGTTAATTGTGTAATGTGATAGTGCCAACTTGAATCAAGCAAGATTTTAAACAACGGATGTAATGAAAGTTTCTCCTAACGGAGTCTCCATAAATAGGTCAAAGTTTAATTTCTCCGTAGTCAAGTTCAAACGCTGAGCGCAAGTAAGAGAGATAAAAGAATGGGTAGAACCGATATCTAGTAAGGTATATACTTCGCAAGAATTTATAATTAACTAACCGTGCTAACTTCGTCGTGTTCCTCGATTTTGACCTACCACAACAAACGCTTCTTCCAAGAATCGCTGACTTTGACTTTTCTCGGGACATCTTTTTGAGTCACCATTCTCGCTGGACTAGGTTTTCGCCATCGCATAATCTCGAGCGATATGTCCTTCCTTTCCACAATTATAGCATACCTTGAACTGCTGTGGCGCTTTGACCGATATGTCCCTCTTTTCCAGATTTGTAATATACGACCGGTGGTCGCTTCTCCTCCCTTAAAACTAGTTCACATCGGGCGCCGACGCCTTCACATGGTCGTTGTTGAATCTCCTCTTTTAAAATCTCCTCCCGACTCGCTTCTTCTATTTTCATGGCCACGATTACCACCAGAGTGGTTACCGCCTTTGTTCAGATTCTTCTTCTCTCCGCTGGTTATCGTTATTCGATGATCGCTATCTTCTAGATGATCCTCGGTTATGGTCCCTGGTTGAACATACTCGTTATCTCGCCTAACAACGAGAGCCCTCGCTGACAACATCCGAATAGAGAGAAAATTTATGAGAAATGAGATATCGACGTATGCCGGGTTTCAAACCTCTCGTAAACATCCGCCACATACGCTCCTCATTCTCCACCAAATGAGGTGCAAACTCGATAACTCCATGAACTTCGCCAGATCGGGACACCGCCATGTTATTCTCGCTTCTAGTCTAATAAACTCCACTTTCTTCATACGATTTAATACTTTCGTGGAAGTACTTGTCATTGAACTGCTTCAAACGCCTCCCACGACACGCCGAAAGTGCAACCGGATGGGTACGCTTCACGATTCCCACCAAGAATCGCTTCGCCACGGAACATAAAGGTGGCGAATGGAACTTTCGTTCTCCGCATCCCAAGACATCGAATATCTTGGTAATTTGTTTGACCCACGCCTCGCTTTAATCGGATCCGGCTTTCCTGCACTCGTGGTCCCAACTTGAATCGCTGGTCGTGACCACCCGTGAATTGCTATCATTTCTCCTCAGATTTTGAACACGAGTCTCCTCGTCTCGATTTTGCATGAATCGCAAAAAGCTTCTAAACATCCCCTCGCTCATCATCTCGCTCAAGTGGTGTTGTTCACAGGAGGAACATTGTCACTGCTGACGTTCTCCTCGCTGGTAAAGCATGCATCTCCACGGCCTCATTTACTCCATTGTTAATATTCTCAATCGACATTCTCAAACATCGCCATAAAATAAGGGTTAATTAAGGAAATCAATATATCACATAATATCCCTATATCTTCGACTAACTAACAAATAAGCTTAGGTAGACACACTAAATGGAAGGATTTACTGCTCTCCCTCCTAGTTCTATTCCCCGATCTCCGCCAGAGATCATATCCCTAAGCTCGATATCAATCGTGGACGCCCAAAAAAATAGGTATACACAACACCCATTTCGAAGTCGCCAAATACATGGTACAAAAAGCAAACTACAACTTCAATAATAATACAAATGTCGTGTGAAATAACGACAATATATAATGTGAGTTTAAATATAATATTGTCTTCTAGATAATATCCACACGCAAATAAATCCCCATCATAATTATTGATTCATTATTTTACAAAATGGTGAGGACTACTAAACAACTCTCTCTAGAACCTTCATTCCATACCCGACTAGTACTCGCTACATTCTCGCCTCCCGAGAAGAAAAATGGAACAAGGAAAAGGGTGAGCTCAACTAGCCCAAGAAAAGAATATTATGACTAAGATAATATACAACAAATTATCGTTAGTCTTCAACAGGAAAAATCGATAGAATACAATAGACAACAAGTTTCAGATCAATATTCGCAATGGAAATAATAATTCATGTAAGAGTTACGTAGAGAATGAAATCTACTATAATCTATGAATTTAACAAACCATCATCAATATTTTATCCCGTAACATCAATCAATATACATCCGAATCAAATATTCATCTTTGCACTACAGGTGCCAAAGATATTCATCACCGGGTCATGTTCATTTAAACACTGCTCATCTTTGCACTACTGTGCCAAAGATATTAATCAATCCAATCATGTTCATCTCAACACTGCTCATCTTTGCACTACAGGTGCCAAAGATATTCTTCAGAAATCATTCATCTTGCACTTCACAGCCAAAGATATTCAATAATATCATCATTTAAGATCGAGGATGATGAAAAATATATTTTAAAGAAACGAATCCAGTGAAACAAAATGACAAGGATTAAGGATTAAGGATTCGTACTTGGTTTTATCCATGTCCAAAAATACCTCAAAAATAATCATAGTGGTGTAAAATTCAAGAATGATCAAAACATGGATACAATCAGAGCTAGTATCCAGAATAGATATTTTGGACAAAAAGAAGAAATTTTATTTTTCTATGAATAGTGCCAGACACGTGAATAGTGTCAGATACGTGAATAGTGCCAGATACGTGAATAGTAACTCTCGACACCAAAAGATAGAAATTCCACAAAAACATCTTCACGCTTCAATAATAGACTCGTGAATAAGAACTCGTGAATAAGAACTCGTGAATAGTAAGAACTCATGAATAGTAACCCATGAATAGTAACCCGACATGAAAAAGTTCCAAATTTGATAAAAACTTCAGATCAACATTTCAAAGATAATGATATTGAAGAAATAATATCATTACAAAAAAATAATATCCCTTACCTCGAAAAGATCAAGATTTAGTTAAAAATTTGGATATAGGCTATGACTTGAACTTGCACCGTATAGCATTACTCAAAGTATACTCAAAATACTCACAAGAATACGCCGATAATATAGAGAGAGAAAACTTTGATTTCGTGTGATTTTCAATTCTAACCCAAGACCCTATTTATAGAAATCGCTTAGAACACCAAAGGTAAAATTTAATATATTAATAATATTAATATTACAAATTTCTCACGCCCACTTTTTAAGGATCTGAATTCAGCATTTACATCACATGCAAGACCCACCTTTAATGACAAAAACGTTTTTCATAATAAAAAATAATTAAAACTTCCAAAATTAATTATTTTGAGTTTCTAACTTCAATAATTCATAATAAATAGCCCTTTCATCAGAAAAATTCGAATCTCATGAGTTTTTATAGGAAATTCAATTTCTACAACTTTGCAGAAGAAAGTTTTTCCAAATTCCAAATAGAAATTGACCGAAATCCACAAACGGGTGATTTTACATGCTATAATCAAATTTCAAAATAAATGGTGTCCACCAACACACAAAACATGTGTTAAACATTTAATGCCACAAAAATACTCTTCCTCCTCATATACTCATATATCCCACATTCATTGTAAAATATCACCGTTAATATATTATTAAAATAATATATTTAAATGAATTATTTTATCGTAAAAAGATAAAATATTAATTTTCAACAATTGTCATTTAAAAATTTTCTCCATCTATATCCACATAAAATCAATATTTTCCTCATCATATAAATCAATAATTAATTATTCACAAATAATATTATGTAATCACAATATTGACAACCAGTGCAGCTTCCTCAGAAAGAGGGGCTTTCAATAAGAATTTCTTCTTCATCTGGCATGCCAAGCAATTAGTGACCAAACCTCTCCTTAGATGTAACTTTCTAGACATTGCCAATAATGTTATCTAATAATATTATTCAGATAATATGAATTATTGCTTCGATAATGAAAGATACCGTAATGACAATTATTGAAACAACAAAGAATATAAAATATCAACGCAAAGAATTATTAACTCAATAAAATATCGAACAAGAATTATCGTAACCATTATCGAGTAGTGCTTTTCACGTAAGAATCAATAATTGGTGCAATACCGAAAGTGCTATCGTTTCAACAACGCGTATTAGTGTGTTTTAACCACCGGTATTCCAACAAAGATAATCTGTGAATAACTACGCCAATTATTTAAAAACAACTTATATTTGTCGTTTTCTTCATCCAATCACTTTTCGTTATGGGGCCCACACATGGTCGCTACTGGTCGCATTTAATATTCCCCGACAAGATTTAATATTCCATGACCAAACGAATATTCCCGACGATATATGAATATTTTATAACCACTTGCTTAATTTGAAATATTTGCATATTTAACCCTTAACTATCCACATTAATCAAATCAACCCTTACTATTTCAAAATAATAAATAAAAGGAAATTCCTTTTATTTAAAAATTTCGGGTCTTATTACTACAAAGCCAAAGATATTCAAGAATATCATCATTTAGGACTAAGGATGATGAAAATATTTTAAAGAAAAACGAAAACGAATCCAAAAGAACAAATTAAGGATTAGTATTTTAAACAAGAAGTTCAAAAATACTTCATAAGTAATCGTAAGGAGTAAAATTCAAGAACGATTATTTTAAAAGCTAGTATCCATAATAGATATTTTGGACAAAAAAAGAAATTTCATTTTAGGTGAATAGTCTTTGTGATAAGTGAATAGAGACAATTATACGTGAAAAATTCAAGTATCGTGAATAGTAACATGGACACAAAAAGATAGAAATTTCACAAAGTACATCTTCACACTTCATAATAGATATTCGTGAATAATAACTTCGTGAATAAATTCATGAATAGTAACTCATGAATAGTAGCAGATTCGTGAATAGTAATTCATGAAATCTCGATACGTGAATAAAAATCCCAAATTGAAAAGATAGAAAGTTCACAAATATTTCACATAATAGATGTGAATAGAAGAAATAATATCATTTGAGAAGAAAATAACATCCCTACATGAAAAAGTACCTCGATAAAAGTTCCAACCAATATTTCAAAGATAATGATATCAAGAAATAATATCATTTGAAAAAATAACACAGAAAGATATCTAGTCAAACACCTGGACATAAACTTGAACTTCAGACCGTATAGCAATACTCAAAGTATACTCAAAATACTCACAAGAATACGCTCGATAATAGAGAGAGAAAACTTGATTTCGGTGTGATTTTCAATTCTAACCTAAGCACCCTATTTATAGGAAATTGCTTAGAACACCAAAGCGTAAAATTTAATATAATATATATAATTATACAAATTTTCCTTAGCCCACCTTTTTAGTCAAAAAAAACACCACCACACATGTTAATGATGTCCAAAAAATACAAAAAACGTTTTTCTAACAAAAATAATTTAAACTCCAAAAATCAATTCACACCCGATATACCAAAACTTCAATAATTCACAATAAATAGACCTTTTATCGAAAAATTTGAAACTCATGATTTTACAAAGCTATAATCAAACTTTGGTCAATAATTGTGTCCACCAACACACAAAATATGTGTTAAACATTTAATACCACAAAAATACTCTTCCTCCTCATATACTTATATATCCCACATTCATTATAAAATATCGCTAATATATTATTAAAATAATATATTTAAATGAATTATTTTATCGAGAAAAAGATAAAATATTAATTTTCAACAATTGTCACATTAAAATTTTCTCCATCTATATCCACATAAAATCAATATTTTCCTCATCATATAAATCAATAATTAATTATTCACAAATAATATTATGAGAATCACAAAGATCTTGCAATCGTAGTTCCGAGAAAGAGGGGCCTTTCCAATAAGGATCTCTCCTTACTGGCGCGCAATTAGGTGACCAAACCTCTCCGTAGACAAAACTTTCTAGACATTGCCAATAATATTTTCTAATAATATTATTCAGATAATATGAATTGTTGCTCCGATAATGGAAAATACTGTGTAATGACAATTTATTGAAATAACAGTAATATAATATATCAATGCAGCGATTATTGAATCAATAAAATAAAATACTGAACATTAATTATTGTAACAATTATTGAGTAGTGCCTTCTTACGTAAGAATCAATAATTGGTGCAATACCGTGTGCTACTTGCTCAACAACGCAGTATTAGTGTGTTTTAACCATCGGTATTCCAACAAGATTATCAGAATAACTACGTCGTTATTTATAAACAACTTATATTTGTCGTTTTCTTCATCCAATCGCTTTTATGGGGCCCCAAAAAGATCAAGGCGTCGCATTGCGAATATTCCCCGACAAGATTTAATATTCCACGCCAAACTAATATTCCCCAACGATAATGAATATTTTATAACCACTTGCTTATTCGAAATATTTGCGTATTTTACCCATAACTATCCACATTAATCAAATCAACCCTTACTATTTCAAAATAATAAATAGAGGAAAATAAATTTCATTTATTAATAATTTGGGGTCTTACATATATATATATATATATATATAGGGTTAAGTTCAGATGACCACCTGGGGTTTGAGCGGTTTTCCACTTAACCACCAGAGAGTAAAGCTACATTTAAACACCCAACTTTTTGAGTTGAAGTGAAAAACTGCTTTCTGTCATAACTCTGTTACTTAAGTTGGATAAAGACTTAATTACCCTCGTTATATATAAAAGACAGATGGTTGTTCATCTCTCTCTCTCTCTCTCTCTCTCTCTGTTTTTTCTAACAAACAAAAAACAGAGTAAACACCTTAATTAACTCAAATGCAGCGAAACAATAATTCCTCGTAATATATAAATGTTTTCATCAAATAAATCTCACAATCATTCAAATCCCCAGGAACCAAATCATATCACAAGATTACTAAAAACTAAGCAATTCTATCAAAACTCTGTATTGAAATTATAAAGCATATATACTGCAAATATTAAGGGAGGCCCAAAACAGAGCAAATAATATACAAGCTCTTCCCATTCGTAGCTTTTTACCCAGATGGGGATTCATTCCATTTTGCATAGGAAGTCTCAGAAATCTTCTTGTAGCTATTTTCGAATTTGATTTTATAATTCTACCTTGAGGAATGATATTTGGATTCGTCACAACTTAGTAAAAGAAACCCCTGCAGTTATCAAATCTCCTCTTTTGATTATGCTGCCAAAATTAACAATTTAATCCATCGTTTCAATTCCCAAATCTTTCAATTCATAAAAACAAAGCAATAGCATTTTTTCCCCAAAAATACATACAATGAATTATGACCAAGCACACGACTATTTTTCCCTATTCTTTAAAAACATAGCAATCACAAACATATGAAAAAAAAACTAAAAAGGGACCAAGACAAAAAACAGATCCATAAAGGGATTGCAAACAATACAATAACTTCCTGTCTGCTTACCTCTTGCAAAAAGACCCCTCTGCAAATTACAGAATCCTACAACAACAACAAGACTAAATTTAAATACTCACCACCAATCTTCAAAATTTTACACCCAAATTCACACAAATAACCCAAAATCTCTTAAATGAATTTCAACAATTGTGCCATAAAATTGAACCAAATAGCACTTGATAAACTGAAAACTAATTTACTTCAATCAAATTCCAATTAGTGAACAGAACTTTTCGGAATTACGAGAAAAATGAAGATTGAAACTAGCAGAATGGAAAGTATGATGCACAAGTGAAGCTAAGCTTTACACCAAGTAATATGAAGCTAACGCATCGCATACGCCATGACATTCAGATTCAACTCTAGTATTAAAGAACAATAACAAGACAACAAAAAAAACCCCTAATAAGCAAAATTTCTCATTCTCCTCAAAATCACTGAAAAGTTGCAATAAACTCTGAAATTTTTAGAAGATAAAGAAAACCCAGAAAAACCCAGATCAAAATTGATTTGTGGAATCATTCTCCCCAAAATTCACTAAAAAGTTGCAGTAAAAAACTCTAAAAATGTATGAGTTTTTTAGAGGAAAAAGAAAACCCAAAAAAATCCAGATGGAGATTGATTTGTGGAATCATTCTCCCCAGAATTCACTAAAAAGTTGAAATAAAAAACTCTAAAAATGATTTGTGGAATCATTTTGTCCCCAAAATTCGCAAAAAAGTTGCAATAAAAAAGTCTAAAATTGTATGAAATTTTAGTGAAAAAGAAACCTAGATGGGGATTGATTTGTGGAATGAAGCAAATATATCCAGATGGGAATTCATCAGTATCTTCTCCAATATCGTAGCTCTTGCCATTCCCCGCTCGATGAGTGGGATGAAGAGCCAAACGAGTGGATTCGAGGTAGTTAGGGCTTGGATCCAAGCCGAATCCATAGCCAACGGAGGAACGGTTGCGGAGGAAAAGTTGGAGTATGTTGAGTCCTCGAAATCTCCATTTTCTTCCAAGAAATCTCTATGAATCTTTTGCTTGAAATGAGAGAGAAATGAGAGAGAGAGAATGCAGGAGTGAGAAATGATGGAGAAGACTGTGGTTTGAGGAAGAAGAAGGATATTTTAGATATTTTCTAGTTTTTTTTACTATTACACCCTCTTATCACGCGTTTTTGGCGTCTGACATGCACGCACGGTTAATTTGGATGAAAAAGGTAACGTTTTCACTTTAACTCAAAAGGTCAGGAGTTTAAATGTAGCTTTACTGACTACATGTGGTTAAGTGGAAAACCGCTCAAACCCCAGGTGGTCATCTGAACTTAACCCATATATATATACACATTAAATGTGTGTGCATATATATATATATATATATATATAGTGCTTTAAATATGATATATATATATATACACACACATAAAAATCGTGTGTAGTAACATATATATATATATATATATATTATATAATAATTAATGCATGCATGTACATAATAAATAAATATATATATATACATTAAACATATAAATGCATGTGCTTTAAATATATAATATATATCATACATAGCATGCTAATGGGATATTAAAAAATGAGATATACATAGCATGCTAATATATATATATATATATATATATATATATATATATATATATATATATGATATTAATTGTTCATGTTACTACATATATACATTATATGTCATGCATGCATTAATTGTAGCTTAGATAATACTCTACACACCACACACACGTGCACTATTATAATATATAATATATGATATAAAGATTACATACTAATAACATATATATTCGGTTTTTGTGTAAATATTTAAATAAAACTTATATAATTTATATATATTAAAATAATAAAATAATTTTGCTGAAATAAAATAATTTTTGTAAAATTTTAATTAATAAAATTAATTTGAAAATAAATAGAAAATGCCCATATGTAAAAAATGATTTAATCAAAATCTCTCGCATATGCATTCTATTTTGGTCAATAAGCAATAGTTCGTTTAATGCCCATTTTCAAGTTTCATTCGGTCAAAGCTTGTTCATGTAATGACTTTTCACATAATTATATCTCAGCACATACATGAATTGATAAGACTTTTGTCCCAAAAGGAATGTTACCAAATTAAATTATCAAAGATCAAGAAAATCAATTAAATAAGATTTAGAAAATATTTTTGGTCAAAATAAATATGATAATTAAAACAATTATAATATAAATCCTATGGAGAGGATTCTACCCTTTTAATTAATTTATTTACTAATTATTGTTATCATCAAAATAAAACTAAAAGTTGGAGACCCAACAACAATCCCCATGAAGTTCGCTTCATGGTGGTTGACGATTATATATATATATATATATATATATATATATATATATATATATATATATATATATATAACTTTTATATATATAATCGCTTATAGCTTTCATAAAGCTGCTACATCATGTGAGCCTAGGAATCATATCATCACAGATTCGATCTTACGAATCTAGATTGATTCCGTGATGGAAATTTTGATTGTAAACAACTTGTACATTATTCACGGTGTTCGAATTTCCTTTGATGGTCATTATGCCCACAAGGAGTTCTAAGATCTTATATATATTATTTTTATCAAGGATGCTTCGCATCTCGAAAATAAAAGCAATCAAGCCGAACATTTAATAAAATAAAAGTATCAAAGGCCTCAATTACTATTGAGCATAAGGGTTTGAAAAACCTCTTTTACAAAACATCACTGCTATATCTTGTTAAAACTGAATTTTTACACAAATTAAAACCCTTTGTATATAGGTGCGAACGAGGCATATCACTACTTCCAAATAATTGCACATTGACCCCCCCTGAAAGTATTATGCATACAAGCCAATCATGTATGATGATAAAGCATATACTGTGTAATCAATCTTATTTATTTATTAATAAAAGAATTATTTATTATAGGCATTTATTATCTACATGGTGCTGTTTTAATGATATGTGATAAACCCATAGTTTTAAGCAACGCTTTTAGAATAATGATGATGATCATTCTAATGAGATCTAAATTCTTAGAAAGCTTAAAACTAAAATAGTTCCCAATCATTGGATTACTAAATTGGGGATTAGTGAATCCGGATAGATTGGTACATACGTTGCTTGCTCATTGGATGAGGATGATTGATCTCATGATCATTTGTGTGGAGACACTAAAGCAAGTATGTAGGTGCTTATTAGAGAATAAGTTCCTTTGAACGTGACTCGCTAAGGAATACCTAATGGAGTTTTACTTATTCATCAATAGGAATTTCTGTAGTGATAGTAGTACAAATGATCCTTAGACTTGAGATCATCATAGTATCTTATATATAATGAATTACACTTTGACTTATTCCTTAAGACTCTTAGAGTATATCAAAGGGTATGCTTGGGTGTAATAAGTTATATATGAAGATAATGAATGATCAATAAAGAATCTACCACTTCTAGTAAAAGGAGAAATGTCCTATGTGATTCGATAAATGACAACCTGTGAATCCTTGGTTAAGGTGGAATGAAATTAGAAAGTAGTTTCTAATTTGCATTCATTGGGAGTTGTTCATTTAGGAATCGAAATACATATAATTAAATAAAATAAGACTTGACAAAGAATTCCATGTCTTATATTTAATGGGGACATAGTATGGTGGAAGGATTGAATTGTGCATAAGTAACTATTTACTCAAAGGTTCTTTTATGATTAATGTTGAAATCTATATTATCTAGAAAGTCGTTGATCGCTAGGGAGGCTTATCCCTATTGTAGAATAAATATTATTTATTTAAATAAATTATTTGTTAATTTATTTATTTAAATGAGATTAGAATTGTTCTAATTGATTTATTCACAACTTAGGTTTAATATGGAGAACCTAAAGGGTCACACCATAAAAGGAAGAATAATTATTTAAGAAGTTAATGGCATAATTGTAATAATATGTTAAGTATATTTAATTTAATCTATGGTGATAGAATAAATTAAATAGCTTAATATTTATTATTTAATATTTTAGAAATATTAAATATAAATTAATAAGAGGAGTCTTATTAATATTATTATAATTATTATTATTTTAATTTCTAAAAGGTTTAGAAATTAATTTAATATTAGTACTCTCATTTATTCCTAATTGGATTAGGAAAGAAAATTAGTTAAATGAGTTTAACTAATTATCCCTAATAGGATTAGGAGCCCATTTAATTAAAAGAGTTTAATTAAATAAATAATACCTTATTTTAATTAAAATAGGGTTATATAATATCTTTATAAGAGAGTCTTATATCGGATATGAGATATACGTAATTCCAAGAGTTGAGAGTACGCCCTTTTCTTATTAGGATAGGAAAACTAGGGTTTGAGCCAAATCCTTCTTCTTGAAAAATTCTTCTTCCTTGGTGGATCACCTATAGAGGCCACACACTTGGGTGGCTTACATTGATCAAAGGAAGGAATCAACCCGAGATTGAGGAGATCATGAGAAGTAGGAGGTGAACTCGTTACACGAGGAAGCTTCGTTTCTACAAGGGTATGATTTCATAATTTCTTATTCTTCGTTTTAATTAATAATATGCATAAAGGATGATCCGGGTAATTGGTTTGTGAAAAATTTTTAAATCTGATTTTATCTCGCTTCCGCTACGTTTTGCAATTTGATTGCTACTTTGACTTTCACGAAAACCTAAACAGTGGTATCATGAGCCAAACTTTATGCGAATTATTAATTATTTAGATTCTAAATATGTATGGGTATGTATTTTGAATAATTTATTGGGCATAATTTGTTGTATAAAATTATTATTTTATGAAAAAAAAAAAAAGTTTTCGGAAATTTTTTTTTTAAGCATGATCGCCGAACAAATACAACTGCCGAAAACCACAATTTCTTTTGGAATCCGTGCATATCATTTGTTACAAGGCAGCAGGTTATCAAACATAAAAAAAAAAAAAAACGTGGAAATCAGGAACTGTCCGTATATATAGTATATATATATATATAACATTGCAGCCAATTTTTATTTTTGGCGTGAATCAAGAGCTGGTCCACGTGGCAGGAGATTTGTCCAGATTTTCTTTTGGTTGGCCGAAATCAAGCTAACAGGTCCGGCCACTTTTTGCTTAGGATTTTATATATATATATATATAATTGTTATATATATATATATATATATTAATTTTAATATTTTTATAATTAAAATAAAAGAGTTTATTTTAATCTTGAAATTGGATTTCATGCAACATAAAATTGCCCATTAAATGATACTCATATATATATGGAATGATTTTATTTATTGATACATATGATGATATGTATGATAATAAATGAGATTGATTATGGACAATTGACCAATATGATTGGATTTATTTTAGTTGGATGTTTGAATGAATGGGTTTTATTAAATGGGGTCTGCGGTATACTCGTCTTTTCTAGTTTTCTTCTTGATGTAAATTCTATCTCTCTCCTATATACTTCCCTCGATCACGATCAAGGTTTCTATTTAAATTAAATAGTTTAATGTAATAGGATTAGTTAGAATTTTATAGAAGAATCAAGACCAAGATCAAGGAGCGCTTGAAGACCCGTTTGTAATGGAGCCCAGGGTTTAAATGTAATAGTTATATTTAAATGTTTATTCTTTTTGCACCCTGGGAGTTTGACCTTTTGGTTCACTTGGTGGCTCTAGTGAACCAAACTAGAATAAAAGTCCATAATCAATCCGGTAGAATATAGTATTCTATATGTGCATGCTAGTATTATATATATTATATATTATGCAAACATGCTCGCGTATGTTTAATAATATGACGCGTATTTTATATATATATATATTTGCATGCGCTAAACAAGATGAGACTAATAATAACAAATCCCTCGAAGTTTTATTTATTAAGTCTTAAGCGTTCAAAGATATTTAGAATATCGAACGTCAGCCTTTCTAGCATGATAAAATTAATAGAGTATTAAATATTTAATATGAGTTTGTTGTGTCACCACACAGGCAAGTATTAAGTATTTAAGATGTTAATTTATCACATTTGATGCTTATAAAGAAAATTGAACAATATTGTTTTGTTGTGTCACCACAAGGGCGATATTTTTCTTTTTGAATATATGGAAGTGCTAGGTTGGACTTAACTTAGATAATTTTGATTTGGATGTGCCACCACTTGATCAAAATAATCCAAGAGGCAAAAACAAAAGGAGTTACATGTTGATGTAATTGACAAGGAGTTGTCTACATATTTATTTATATATAGTTTGTTGTGTCACCACAAGGCTATATATATTTGAAATGGGATCCTTATTCTCACTAGCAAAAACTTTAATTAGATTTTTAGAACTATATAAATGAGGGTAATATAGTTTGAAGAAAATAGTGGGAGATACCAATATAAAATAAGACCTAATTTATTTTGGTAATTAATAAATGAATGTTTGCTAAAATATTGTCTTTTTTAACATGCGAGAATATTGAAAATGTCACATTCACTAATTTCACTGCCAAGCATACTTGATCTTAACAAACCTAATGGGGAATAGAACTATACACGGATTTGGTTGAGGAATCGAGAATTGTTCTCAACTTCTTTGAAAAGATTTCTTATGTCCTAAATTCGCATTACTGCAAAAGTTGCGAGATGACCTCGAGGAAGAGATTGCTACTTTTAAACAGTGGCAAGATGATGCATCTGTGGCTCAATGCATCATGCTCGCATCCATGAGTAACGAGCTTCAGCGTCAGGATGAAAACATGGATGCTCCTACTATGCTACTACACCTTGGAGAGTTGTATGGTGAGCAAAGTAGGACTGCTAGATATGAAATATCTAAGGAGCTCTTCCGATCTCGGATGGCCGAGGGCTTCGTAGATTGACTCTCGCCCTAAAGATGATCAATCTGATTGAACGTCTTGGACAGCTTGGGTTCGTCATGGATGGGGAGTTGAGTCAAGATTTAGTCTTGCAGTCACTCCCAGACACCTTCTCACAATTTGTTGTGAATTTTCACATGAATAAGTTGGATGTCAGCTTGCCTGAATTACTTAACATGTTGAAAACTGCGTTGAAGGTCACTTCCCATCCAAGAAGAACCATGTTCTTCTTGGTGGATGATTCTTCCAAGAAAAGGAAGAGGCCCAAGGTATCTTTCGAAAGGAAGAAATCCAAGAAGGCTAAAGGAAAGGCGCGAAAGTGAAGGATCAAAAGAAACTGATCCAAATTAGCAAAGGAATTTGCTTCCATTGCAATAAAGTAAGGTCTTTGGAAGAGAACTGCAAGGATTATCTTGCAGAACAAAAGCGAAGAAGCTTGGAGAAGCTTGAATCCTAATCAAGGTTTGTTTATGATTGAAATTAATTTTACGAAATTCAATCTTCTACTTGGGTATTGGATCTGGGATGTGGTTCTCACATATGTAATAATATGCAGGGACTGGTCAAAAGTAGAAAGCTGAGCAAGGATGAGGTAGTCCTACGAGTGGGAAATGGAGCAAAGGTCTTTGCATTAATGTAGGGACTTATTATTTAAGCACCGCCTACGCAAGTTCATTAATTTAAATAATTGTTATTTTGTTCCAAATATCATTAGAAACATTATTTCTATCTCTCGTATTGGATATGGATGGTTTTAATATTATAATAAAGAACAACGGTTGTTCTATTTATAATGATAATGTTTTATATGGTGTTGGTAATTTTGAAATGGACTTTATATACTTGACTTGCATGAAAATATATTTCAAATTGAACAAACTAAGAAAAGGAAAAGAGATGATGTTAATTATACCTTCATGTGGCCTTCGTAGACTCGGTCATATTAATGAAACAAGATTATCCAAGTTGCATAAAGATGGGCTCCTAGAGCTATCTCGATTATGAATCATATCCAACCCCTGTGAATCTTGTCTCATGGGTAAAATGACTAAATCTCCTTTTAGTGGAAAAGGAGAAAGAGTTACTGAGTTGTTAGCGTTGGTACA
The DNA here is from genome assembly GCA_020205615.1 of Panax quinquefolius. Classification (NCBI taxonomy): domain Eukaryota; kingdom Viridiplantae; phylum Streptophyta; class Magnoliopsida; order Apiales; family Araliaceae; genus Panax; species Panax quinquefolius. Next base: position 113,768,398 of record CM035152.1, read on the forward strand.
CATGATGTATGTGGACCTATGACAACGATCGCACGAGGAAGGTATTCTTATTTTATTACATTCATCGAAGACCACTCAAGATTTGGATATGTGTATTTAATGAAATACAAATCTGAATCATTTGAAAAGTTCAAAGAGTTGAAGTGAAGTTGAGAAGCAAAGCGGTAAGAGTATTAAGATTCTTCGATCGATCGAGGAGGAGAATACTTAAGTGGTGAGTTTCTCAATTGTCTCAAAGAAAATGGTATAATCTCACAATGGACTCCACCGGGGACGCCACAAATGAATGGTGTATCTGAAAGGAGAAATCGAACATTGTTGGACATGGTTCGATCTATGATGAGCTTTTACCGACCTTCCAGTTTTCTTACGGGGATATGCCTAGAATCCATTTGCATACCTACTTAACAAGGTACCTACAAAATCCGTCCCCAAGACCCCATATGAGTTATGGACGGGGAGGAAACCAAATCTTAAGCATGTTAAGACTTGGGGTTGTCCGACTTATGTCAAAAAGTTTGAAAACGATAAGTTCGCAGACTAGATCGACAAATGTAGATTTGTGGGATACCCTAAAGAATCATCGAAGGTATTATTTCTATCATCCAACCGATCAAAAGGTGTTTGTTATGAAACATCACGCCTTCTTGGAAAAGGAGTTTATCCTTGAAGGGGTCGATGGGAGTAAGATATATCTTGAAGAAGTTCAAGAACCACAAAATACTACTGAGATCAAAGTGAGGTACCTAACCAAGTAGAGATTCCTTCGTACCACACCCTATTCAGAATCTGGAAGAGTACCAAAGATACAGAGACAGTATGGACTTGTCATAGAAGATGACAATGAGGTACGCATCATAGATGATGATGATCCATTGAATTCTGAATGGGCTATGAGTAGTAAAGACTGAGAGAAGTGGCAAGAAGCCATGAAACCGAGATGGACTCCATGTATGAGAACCAAGTATGGACTTTGGTCTCACCCACCAAGGCATTAAGCTTTATTGGGTGTAAATGGGTCTTTAAAAGAAAGACTGGAGCGATAGTACGGCAAGGTAGAGACCTATAAGGCCCGATTGGTTGCAAAAGGTTTCAAACAAAGACAAGGAGTTGACTATGGCGAAACCTTTCACCAAAAGAGTAATGCTCAAGTCCATTCGGATTTTGCTTGCAATTGCGACTTACCGTGACTACGAAATCTGGCGGATGGACGTGGCGGCCTTCCTCAATGGGAAACTTGAGGAGGATGTGTACATGACACAACCCGGAGGATTTGTTTCAAAGGTTGGAACAAATCAAGTCATAAGCTTCAACGATCCATTTATGGATTAAAGCAAGCTTCTCGTAGGTGGAACATCCGTTTTGATGAGACAATCAAAAGTTTGATTTTATCAAAAATGAGGATGAACCATGTGTGTGTACAAGAAGGTTAGTGGGGCCTTTATTTCATTCCTTGTATTATATGTTGATGATATATTACCGATAGGGAATGATATTCCTATCTTCGCAAACAATTAAAATACGGTTATCTAAACACTTCTCCATGAAGGACTTGGGAGAAGCATCCTATATTTTGGGGATAAAGATCTATAGAGATAGATCTAATAGGATGCTTGGCTTATCCCAAGGAACGACATTGACATGATCCTAAAAGGTTTAGCATGGAAGATTCCAAAAGAGGTCTCATGCCGATGAGCCATGGAATACATCTCTAAGAAACAAGCCCCAAACACACGAGGAGAGAAGCCGCATGAGTAAGATTCCTTATGCTTCAAAGAATAGGATCTATCATGTACGGTATGATATGTCTTAGACGGATGTCGCTCATGCACTTAGTGTAACGAAAGGATATCGGTCGAATCCGGAGAGAAGAACACCGAAGGCGGTGAAAATATCCTAAAAAGTACTTAAGAAGAACTAAGGATGTATTTCTTGTCTACGGTGGAGTGCGAATTAAAACTAGAGGGCTTCACGACTCAAGTTTTCAAAGCAGACCAAGATGATGATAGAACCGTTTCGGTATGTGTTTACCTTAAGCGGTGGCGCAGATGAGTTGGAAAAGTTCAAGCAATGACGATTGATTCGATTGATGTGACAGAGGCAGTAGTACATAGTCGCAAGTGAAGTCGCAAAGAAGTCATTTGGATGAAGAAGTTCATTACCGAACTTGGTGTGGTTCCTAGCATTAAAGGACCGGTGCCTTTATTCCGTGACAACACCGAGTCATTGCATGCAAGCTAAGGAACCCCAGTCTCATCGAAATCCAAACACGTGTTCATGGCGATTTCATTTGATCGTAGAGATCATTGAAAGAGGCGTCGCCACCTGGGCGTGTGGACTCTCAAGACAATATTGCGAGATCCATTTACTAAAGCGTTAACATGCAATGTAGTTTGATCGTCACTTAGAAGATGGGTATGAGATACCATGGCGATTGGCTTTAGTGCAAGTGGGAGATTGAAAGTATTATGCATCTGAAGCCGATCATGTATGATGATAAAGCATATCTTGTGTAATTAATCTTATTTATTTATTAATAAAAGAATTATTTATTATAGGCATTTATTATCTACATGTGTCTTTGTTTTAATGATATGTGATAAACCCATAGTTTTAAGCAACGCTTTTAGAATAATGATGATGATCATTCTAATGAGATCTAAATTCTTAGAAAGCTTAAAACTAAAATAGTTCCCAATCATTGGATTACTAAATTGGAGATTAGTGAATGGGATAGATTGGTACATCGTTCTTTTGCTCATTGGATGAGGATGATTGATCTCATGATCATTTGTGTGGAGACACTAAAGCAAGTATGTAGGTGCTTATTAGAGAATAAGTTCATCGAACGTGACTCGCTAAGGAATACCTAATGGAGTTTTACTTATTGTCAATAGGAATTTCTGTAGTGATAGTAGTACAAATGATCCTTAGACTTGAGATCATCATAGTATCTTATATATAATGAATTACACTTTGACTTATTCCTTAAGACTCTTAGAGTATATCAAAGGGTATGCTTTGGGTGTAATAAGTTATATATGAAGATAATGAATGATCGATAAAGAATCTACCACTTCTAGTAAAAGGAGAAATGTCCTATGTGATTCGATAAATGACAACCGAGGAATCCTTGGTTAAGGTGGAATGAAATTAGAAAGTAGTTTCTAATTTGCATTCATTGGGAGTTGTTCATTTAGGAATCGAAATACATATAATTAAATAAAATAAGACTTGACAAGTAATTCCATGTCTTATATTTAATTGGGACATGTAGTATGGTGGAAGGATTGAATTGTCACGGTAACTATTTACTCAAAGGTTCTTTTATGATTAATGTTGAAATCTATATTATCTAGAAAGTCGTTGATCGCTAGGGGAGGCTTATCCTATTGTAGAATAAATATTATTTATTTAAATAAATTATTTGTTAATTTATTTATTTAAATGAGATTAGAATTGTTCTAATTGATTTATTCACAACCTAGGTTTAATATGGAGAACCTAAAGGGTCACACCATAAAAGGAAGAATAATTATTTAAGAAGTTAATGGCATAATTGTAATAATATGTTAAGTATATTTAATTTAATCTATGGTGATAGAATAAATTAAATAGCTTAATATTTATTATTTAATATTTTAGAAATATTAAATATAAATTAATAAGAGAGTCTTATTAATATTATTATAATTATTATTATTTTAATTTCTAAAAGGTTTAGGAATTAATTTAATATTAGTACTCTCATTTATTCCTAATTGGATTAGGAAAGAAAATTAGTTAAATGAGTTTAACTAATTATCCCTAATAGGATTAGGAGCCCATTTAATTAAAAGAGTTTAATTAAATAAATAATACCTTATTTTAATTAAAATAGGGTTATATAATATCTTTATAAGAGAGTCTTATATCGAGGATATGAGAGATATACGTAATTCCAAGAGTTGGAGAGTACGCCCTTTTCTTATTCAGATAGGAAAACTAGGGTTTGAGCCAAATCCTTCTTCTTGAAAAATTCTTCTTCCTTGGTGGATCACTCTATAGAGGCCACACACTTGGGTGGCTTACATTGATCAAAGGAAGGAATCAACAGGAGATTCAAGGAGATCATGAGAAGTGGGAGGTGAACCTGCACACGAGGAAGCTCGTTTCCAAGGGTATGATTTCATAATTTCTTATTCTTCGTTTTAATTAATAATATGCATAAAGGATGATCCAGGGTAATTGGTTTGTGAAAAATTTTAAAATCGATTTTATCTCGCTTCCATTACGTTTTGCAATTTGATTGCTACTTTGACTTTCACGAAAACCTAACACCCCCCAAAAAAAAAAAACACACACACACACACACGGATGTCGGAGATTGCCTAACACCTTCCCTCCGCATAAACAAGTCCCCGGACCCTAACGAATCTCAGTTTCATAGACCAGTTGAGCAGTGTTACATCACGTGGTCAGTGTGCAAATTTTTTCTCGGTTGAGTTGGTACAACTATTTAAAATATCAACTGGCGGCTCTTACAGTCCAATCGTCGACATATAAATATCAGACCTTTTCACAACTTGTTTTTTCAAACAAATCTCACCTAACATGATAACAGCAAAAGGCAAGAACAGAAAAGGGACAGTAAAAAACCCAACGTCGACAATAATCAATAAAATTTATTTAATTCAAATAATCAAATAAAAATTTAATTCACATAAAAATCTAATTTTTTCGGATGTTACAGATTCAATATGTTTTTGCTTTTGAAAAATGAATGTTAATAATTCCTTGACCACTAGTTCATTTTATTTTTCATGTTACTTTCGTACAGTTATCACTTACAAATATAATATGATTCCACTTTATCTTTGAATGATATAATAAATGAATATTATATTTATTTGATAAAAAAATTTCCTATCATTTGTAAAGTTCTTTTAAAAAATATAAAAGTCTTATCAACTAAATAGTTGCATCTTTTAAATTTCAAAAAGTTATGTTGTAGTAGTATTTGTTAGGAGATATGTTTCACTAACTAGTTAGTTACCTAATTAAAAAGTAATTTTTTTATAGCTTAATTATATTGGATCTTTTATCAAATTATCACTAATTTTTTTAAAAAAAATCGGATTGTTACTGGGCCTGACAAAATATGATTATGGGTTAGTTTTGGTTTTCAAATATGGTTATGGTTTCATTTAAGAACTTAAACCATATTAACCATTTTTAATATGGGTTGTGTGGGTTGGAACTATATGGTTATGGTTCAAAACCATATTAACCATATTAATCATTTTAAGATGTTTTGATTTTTAAACAGAACTTTTAAAAAATGAAATTGTGACCGTCACAATTAAATTAATTAAGTAATAATATGATATAAAAATTATTAATATAAATAATAAAATGCTAAAAAACTATACTAATAAAATTTTAAATTAAAATTATTAATACTCTTTCATATTTAAATAATATATATACTACGTACTACAATCATATATGAATTTTATATGAATATCTGATAATAATCCAAAGTGTCATAGATCGGTGGAGTACATATTTTGCAAGAAGTTGTTATTATTATTTATTAGTACAAATATCATGATCCGCTTGCCTGCCGGCCTCCTGCTTTAATTATTACTCTGATCCATCTTCCAAAACTTATATAAGCACCTCCTCACTTGATGCTTTTGTTAACCACCAAATTGATTTTACAAAAATAATTGAATATTATTAGTATGCGAATTAATAGGTAGGTAGCTTATTTTTAATTTTTGAAATTTATAAATGAATGAAGTTTCTTTCTGATTGCTTAATTTGATGATGGTGATGATGCATAGAGACTATGTGCAAAGACGTCATACTATTGAAAAGATGAGAAAAGAACTTTTTGATTTGGATTAGAATGGAATATGGGTTGAAAAATGGTTAACCGGTTCAAAATTATATTTGTTTTAAAAAAATATGGGTTCAAACTTTAACCAACCTGAATAAATAAAAATAGTTAATCAACTCATTTGGTTCCAGTTAATATGGTTTGACCCAACAATTAACTAACTATATTGCCAGATCTAGTTGTTACAGAACCTGTTAAGTTTGTTTGCATGGATTATAATCTCGATATTATAATCCATGAGATTATAATCACGATATTATAATCCATGAGATTATAATCACAAGACAATACTATTAATTCTAAGATTATAATCCTGAGATTATAATTATAATGTTAAGATTATTAAGTTATTTTATAATCTCGAGACTAATACTCTCAAAGTCTAAATTTGAAAACAAATAAGACACTTGGAATTAATAATCCTATCCCAAATATAATTCTTACAAACAAACACAATCCTAGTGACCACCCACCAACTGGTTATTGCTTAGGAATAGGATTGTGGGGGAATCCTCAGCGCCTCCTACCTAGATATGGAATGGTACGTACAGGAGATGATCCAAGGTCCAAACAAATTCTAACACTCTTTTAGGATCAGGATATTAATTTGGTGTGAATAAAATAATGATTTTTTTTATTTTACTTTTCTATTTTACCCTTTAAAAATTTTATTTGGGACAAACATGCCTTGGCCTAACAAATTAATTTTATCAAATCAAAGTGGAGAAGTATATAATAATATAGGTCGAGACAGTACATAAACCAAAGTAGTTATGAGAAAGACAAGTTGGCCTGTGTCCTCGATTAAGCATAGTCTATGCATCAATACAGCATTAAACTGGCCACTAACTTTTCAGTTTTCACAACATAAATTTTAGTAATAGACAAACTAGGTCAAAAAAAAGGTAAAGTAGCCCTCTCCATGACCATGAAATTTCTAATCAAACTTACAGGTTCTTTTCTATTATCCAAACCTAAGTAGTTTGCACCCAAAACAAAACAAAAATTGAGTCAGTACCACAAAAAAATAAGGAGAAGGAAGGATTCAACTGCAAATCAAACTTCTTTGAAGAAAAAATAAAAAACACCAAACAGTGATAAGCCCTAATAAAATGAACGCGTTTGAAGTTTGATGTCAAGGTTTAAATGAAAAATATAGGCACTGAACTTGTGAGATTGACCTCTAGCAGCCACCTGCTACTATTTTTCTGAAACCATGGTCGCTACTACGCTACCCCCACCCCCAAACAAAGGTTATGTCCTAAAAATGTGGTTAACAATCACATATTTTTTGAAAAAAATATATGACTAGCAATGCGCTTCCATAAACCTATTCAGGAATTTTTTTTTTTGCAAAAGATTCAACCCTGACATACCTTCTCTCCCACGCTCATCAGTACGTGTCTTCAACACTTTTCTCCTTTGGCTAGCAGAGCAGCACTGCTTACCGGTGTTCCAGAATTGCGCTTGACATAGGAATTTGAAACCCCGCATAGCCTGCTTAAATATTTTAATAGGCATCATAAACAGGAGCCAAGATTTACTAAATCGCTATGTGTAATCATATACTTGGTTACATACCCCTTATATGCATTAGATGCTGTAATTGTGGTGTGCATGAATATTAATTCAAGCACAGAAATCTTACAATTGCACAGTTTAATATTTGTGCGTCTTTGATAAGTAAAAGAGCATTATATTTACGCAAGAAAAAATAGAGTAAAAGAAGTTTATTTACATCTCCTGATCAAAGGAACGCCAACAACAGTCAACAGGTATCCTATTTCTTTTGACCCCTCTATCTATGCATGCCAAATATTAAAATGTGAATTATCACTCTTGCATATATCTCGCGCTGTTCCAGGTATTAAATTAAATAAAAGCTGAGTTAATAGATTTAATTCGGAAAATCTGATTTTTATTATATAATTGTGTAATTGTTAATATAGTATGATGTTATGATAATAAAAATGTGAATTATCATATTATGGTGTTGTTATATTACCAAATATGAAAATTATTATTAAGTAATTAGTGAATTAAAGAATTGTGTTATTGCATTAAAAATGTGGCTAACACATGTGGTTAAATCTAAGATTACAAGTCGTACATGAAATAGATACTTAATTATGTGTTGAGAACATGTAGTAACTAATTATGTCATGATGACATGTGTATAGGATATTGAGAATCAAGTTATACTATGTAGCTTACACGCAAGGCAAGTTTTCAAACCCTATCTTGTTTACAATTGAGCAAGTTCTTAATCTTACTTTGATGTATCCTAACTTGATTACGTTCATGCAAGTTACTTAACCTTTGCTATTTTATTATTCAGCAAAGTTTACCTTTCGCTATAATGTTATACATTTTAAGATTTCACAAGTTACTTAATCTTTTATTAAGCTCTTGAGGCCTATTTATGTTTTATGATGCAAACCATTGAACAAAGTTCCTAAATTGTTTCCTTATTGTCAACGAATGTAATCTTAGCTTATTATCATTGTTCAAGCAAGGTTTATTTTACTTTTCAATGCTTTCCAGTTTATTCCTAAAGCGTGATTTTGATGCGTGATGTTTAATCACTTAATTATAACCCATGGTTATTTCATACATCGTTGTTTATCAAATCCATGAATTGTTATTACACCTTTGATTTAACTAATCCTTAGTTGATGTTCGTAGAACTCTATTATAGGGGATAATTTAAGCGAAGCGTTTAGATGTTTGTGCACAATACATGGTACGAAGGGCTGATCCCCCTAAGTACGAAAAGTCCCTACAGTCTTATGACTGTTTAGGTTTAAGTTGAAAAAAATACTTATAACCTTGGACATAGTTCGTGGTCTTGTGACCCTCGGATATATTTCAAATTCTGTTTTCAGTTCTTGATTATCATTGATAGAGAATATTATTTAGTTCTATTGAGCCTATTCATTGGCAGTTATTATGATGTTATTATTCATTGTCATTTCAAGTGAGAATTTATTTTGCTCACTTTTGCATATATAATCATTGCAACTAAAGTTGAGAAGGTTGATGAACCAACCACTAGCAAAGGGAAAGGAAAATTGAACAAGTGTTGAAGACTTGTAAAATTTATTGACTTTTATATTGTCAGACTTTGTTTTAATTATTGTGATGTAATTATTTAATTTTTCTGCACTTGATGTATGTTTTAAAGGTTAGATAACCTGGGAGATTTATTGATTAAGTTATGTAACCCTTTAATGGGATGGTTTACTGCTTAAATTTTATTATAGTTGGGTAGTTAGAAATGAATGAATGGAAAGTGAACACCAAATCTTTTGAGAAAGAAGTACCCAGATTTAGGGGTGTCACATGTTCCTTGCTTACCTCTTTGAGATGTTGAGTTCCTTATGAACTAAAATGAAATAGAAAAAAAAGATCAATATGTTACCTACAGTAACCAAATAATGGATATCTTCACAATATATTACTTATTGGTAGTTTTGATCTTATTTGAGATTATTGAGTTACAACTGTTGGTGTTAAATACATTTCCTCTTGGTTGACTGCACCTTCATTAGTAGGTTGGTTCCCTTTTTGTTTTTATGAAATCTTGAATTATGTCCATACTGCCAGCAAACTCTGCATCTAAGAGAGTTTTGAAATTTTCCCCCAAATTTCTATGACTGCTATTTCCTACTGGCTTTGGTTCATCTCTATTTCTTTTCCTTAACTTCTTTGGCCTACCAGAAAGTTTATTGTATGTTGGAGGTATCATTGTTGGACTACCTTGAACCTCAGCTTCCCACATATCTGAACTTCCCATTGGAGCAATGACTGGTGCATAAATTAACTAATAGGTACTAATCTTGTAGAGATCATTCACATATGTATTAGGATCAAGGTTTTTGAAAGACATACATGCAATGACATGACTACATGGTATGCCAGTGATGTCCCATCTCTTACTACCGCATCCCTTTGTCTCCAAATCTACTGAGTACTACTCTCCATTCATTGTCCTTACTTGGTATCTAAATTCACTAGCAGCTATAGGGATTGACTCTCCTGCTAATTTTTTAACAGTCTCTAACCTTTCTAGTGCATTAGGACAAAGGTCCCCATACCATCTCTTGCATACATCTCGATTAAAGGCCATCCTTTTCATCAACAAGTCCCTAATATCCTCAAGCATACTTTGGATAGGCTTCTTTATTGCCAACTTGATCATCCAATTGAAGCTCTCACATAGATTGTTAGTCAAAATATCACACTTTGGATAGGGACTGAAATGAGATTTAGACCATTAGTGGGGTGGCTTGTCAGCTAGCCGCTCGATTGCATTAGGATCAACCTTTTTTAGTTCCTCCATTGAGTGCTTAAACTTCATCCTATTACTGGCCCTTGCTTAATTTCACAATAATTCCCTTAGTTGCATAACTCTATGCCCAGTATTAGCAAAGTTCTAGTGCAAGTGCTAGAAACTAAACCTTCTCTCAGCCTTAGGGACTATATCATCATATGCTATAACCAGCCCTTTCTGTTTGTCAGAAATAAATGTCCACCCATATTCATTTTCAATCCCTACATCATCCCTTAAAATTTTTAAAAACCATGTCCATGGAGCCCTTATCTCACTTTCCACAACTGCATACGCCAAGGGTGTAACGCCCCAGAAAATTGAACCTTTTGTAAATACTTTTATAATGAATAAAATAATATTATTTGTTATTATTGTGAGTTAGAAAGATGAATGTCGTTCTATAACCTAGAAACGTCAGAAAGTCGTAGTATTTTAACCATGTGAAGGAATTAAAGTGTTTCAATTTTTAAGATGAAAATAAAAGATTTTCGAGAAATTTTCTGAAAAACACTATTCATCAATTTTCGCTCGGGAATTATTTTTGAACTTTCGAGAAATACGTAACATTATAATATCAAGGTGAGATGGATTATGTAATAATAATCTAAGTATGGAAAACATAATATTTCGCATGCGGACTTAATTAGAGAACGTTAGGAATATCAAGCGTTAAGAAGATAATGTAATGATCGTATGATACGTGATGATTGGGTAATATACCCATGAATTGGATATATGTGGGCTTAAATTGTTGTATTCTCGAGTCTTTTAGAAGCATTTTTACTGTGTTTAGTTGTTATTTTTTAGATTCGGGAGATGCAGGGGCAAATTGGTGATTTGGGCAAGTTAATGGCAATTTTGTAATTTTATTCGTTGCAGCGCCGGGGCGCTGAGGCGGGGATTTGGTTGACCATGAGCAGGCGTGGATTAATGTTTGACTTGGAATTTGGAATTGACCGAGATGTTGACTTGGAATAGGATTGTGGTTAGATGAAAAAGAGTATAAAAAGGCTAATTTGCTGAAATTAAAGGGAATCATCAACTATAATTGGAGGCTAATCAAGGAATCACTTGAAGATTGAAGATTGAAGGATTTTCTTTAGAGTTTCTTCTTCTACTTATTTTCAAATTGTGCAATTCCTTAAGGATGATTTTCATGAGATTGTTGGTTTTAATTTTTTTTATGAACTAATTCTTTTATTAAGACTACCAATTGAACCTTTTATGTCTATGAATTAATTATTCAAATTATTCCAATTATTTTGTGTCAAGGTGAATTGTTTATTATGTCTTGTGCTTATTGATTAATTATTTGGCCAGTAATTACCTTGTCACTATAGAAGGTTTCGGGAGAGAAGATCTAGGGTTAGAACTGGACATGATAACATGTATGCTTGATTATTTGCATGAGATGAATAATTATGGTCTTGAATTGAATAGGAATATCTGTTCACTGCATGTAACAAATTGGGAACTGGAACTTAATGGGTTTAATTTAATTATTTTGCATAGGAATATCGCAAGATTGATTGAATTGAATAAAAGTTAACTGACCACTTGGAAAAGGGCTTTTAACACTAAGAATTCTTGTTAACAATTCAGAAGGCATAATAAGTGGATTAATTGGATAATTGGTTTATAGTTCATAATTGGGGATATTGGAGTCTTAACTTTATTTATCTGAATTCATTCGTCAAGTCTTAGTATTTATTTAGTTTATTTAATTTTAGAGTAATCTGTTTTTAATTAATTAATTTAGTTTTCTTAATTCGAAAAATCACACTTTGCAGTTGTTTAAATAAAATTGAATTGGTATAGTGCTAGTAGTTGGAATTTATTGATTGGAATTCTCTGTGGGATCGACACTAAATTTCATCACTTTATTCCTTGCTGACTGTGTATACTTGCACATATAATTGATTGTGAAATCAATGTCGACGTCGGGATTTTTTAGTGTCCCTTTTTGTTACTTGTTCTTTGGTGTTCTCATGTTAATGTGAGATTTGTTTAAAAAAACAAGTGAAAAAGGTCCGACATGTATAATGTCGACTTTTTGACTTTAAGAGTCGCCAGTTGGTGTATTTAACTGGTTGCACCAACGCAACCGAAAAGGTTTGCACATTGACCCAGTGATATAATACTGCTAAATGGGTCTGTGAAACCGAGATTCATTTGAGTTCGGGGGCTTGATTATGCGGAGGGAAGGTGCTAGGCACCCCCCGACATCCGTGTTACCACAGTGACCGCCACTTTTCGAGAAACTGTTATATGAATGTGTGTGTGTATATGTGTGTGGATCAATGTGAAATTATTTGAAAGTAGTGCTATGCCTTGTTCGCACCTATATACAAAGGGTTTGAATTTATAGAAAAATTCAGTTTTAACTAGATATAGCAATGAAGTTTTGTAAAAGAGATTTTTCAAACCACATGCTCAATAGTAATTGAGGCCTTTGATACTTCCATTTCATTATTAAATGTTAAACTTGTTTGCTTTTATTTTGAAATGCGAAGCATCTTGAAAAATAATATCTGTGATGCTAAACTCCTCATGGGCATGAATGACCATCCAAGGAAATTCGGACATTTGTAAATAATGTACAAGTCACATAAATTTGAAAAATATCCATCATGGGAACCGAATCTAGATTTAGTAGACTGAATTTGTGATCACATAATTCTAGGCTCACTTGATCTGCAGTTTGTATGGAAAGCGATAGCGATTATATATATAAAAGTCAGAAATATATATATACATATATGATCAACCACCACGAAAGCAACTCCATGGGGATCGAAAATGTAAATATATAAAAGCGGTAAATATATATATATGGACATGATCAACCACCATTAAGTAAACTCCAGCGGAGACGAAATGTAAATAAAGTGTAAAAGTAATCAAGCGCCATGAAGTAAAACTCGAGGCGGTGAAATATAAATATATATATATATATATATATATATATATATATATATATATAAGCAAGTAAATGCATAGGATGTAAAATCCAGGCTCATCGGATATGTCCGACAACAATTATATATATAAGTGTGTGTGTGTATATATATATATATATATATATATATATATATATATATATATATAAGCAAGTAAACGCTCCAGACATAAGTCTAGGCTCAATCGAGGCATAACTCGATAATGTTAGTCCATATATGAAATATATACATATATAAGTATATATATACAGACAGAAATGAAAACCACAGATCGAAGTCCGAGCAAACGCACACAATGCGACTCTCAATGTGTATAACAGTGTGTACTAATATGAAAAGAAAGGCTTTATAGAATGTGAGAAGGCTTATAGTGGGCTGCCAAAGTAGACTTCTATGACTCTATGTGGATAAATACTTTGCTCCCGCCGGACAAAAATATAGCTATATGTGAGCTAACAGATGAGGAAACACTCAATATGGGTGTGTATTGAGTAAATTGGACAGGGCTTCCTTGCCTTTCTCTTCATTCTCTCCTCTCAAATGTCTGACCCCAAGGTCTATATTTATAGACTGATGGCCGCAGGTGTACCTGCGGCAGCTGCAGTTACACCTGCGGATGGTCGAGGTGTCCCCGGGCTTTGCGGGTCCCGTTATCTCGAAGTACGTGCATTTGTGCACTATAATGTCTGCTCGAACTTATAGAACTTCAATCCGAGCATCCGAACGAGGTATATGTGACCTTCTTTGGATCGCTTGTGTCGAGAGTTACGCAATGACATGGATTAGAGGTTGTACGAAGTCAGGAAGAGGGGACCATACCCATAGTCTTCAAGCTTCAAATTCTATCTGGTGTACTGCCACGCGTAATAGTCACTCGGGATTGTAACTCTTCGGTTCTTGTGGGACATTGTTGTATGTATGTATGAATGAAGTGTTGAGACGATGCGCAGGTGTTGATGTGGAAAGATGACGTTTGACTCTTCGCTGGGGTTATCACCGATTTGAGTTGAAAGCAGACGTTACTCAGGGTTACATCTGAGATTGGACTGCGCTAACTGTTTGAATGCTGCAAGGTCATCTTGTGAGTGTGCCTGTCTACCCGTTGTTAGCTCAGGGTCTGAGGGATGAGTGCCTCGGCAGGAGGTCTGAGATTGAAGCTGATAGCATGTATTTGAAACAAGCATTTTCGAAGTTATTGTCGGCACTGCAACAGCATTCCTTGGGGTTATCGCCAAGGACAAAACTCGGGGTTATCTCCGAGGTTGGAAATGATCCTTCCGGTGTGTGTTCCGAGGTTGGAAATGATGTTCCTAGTGTGTGTCCTAGGTTTTGAGCTTGAACTTTCGGTAGTATCCGGAATGGATGTAAGCTGTCTTCCAGGGTTATCTCCAAAAGATGAAACTGCCCTCCTGTAATGTTAGTAACATGCGTGCAGAAAATTTCGAGTGTCTACAATCAAGCAACAAGTTTTTGGCACCGTTGCCGGGGAATTCTTTATTAATATTATTTCCATATTAGTTATAATCAATTTGGTCTTAATTTAAACGTTATTTATTTTTCTTCTTAAGTTTGTAGGAATTCTTTGTAAGTGTATGCATACTAGATCAAGGGCTAAAAAGGAACTTTTTCCTTATACAGACGATATCGAAAGGAAGTTCCAGAAATTATAGTTGACTAGTGCGGTACTACTTGTGGAAGAAGATCTGGTAGCACAAGAAATTACAGTAAACATGGCAGGGGAAGAATAAAAATCGCTTAAGGATTATGCCATGCCGACAGTCACAGATATACAGTCGAGTATTCGGAGGTCGACAATTAATGCAAACAGTTTTGAAATAAAATCGGGAAAGATTCAGATGCTTCAAAATGCAGTACAGTTTGGGGGTAGTTCGACAGATGATTCAAACGAGCATATTTTGAGTTTCCTGGAAATTTGCGACACCTTCAAGTTCAATAATGTTTTGGAAGATGCTATAAGGTTGAGGTTGTTTCCATTTACGTTGAAGGACAAAGCTCGGAGTTGGTTACATTCCTTGCTGCTTGGTTCGATCACAACTTGGGATGACTTAGCTCAAAAATTCTTAGCTACGTTTTTCCCATCAGCAAAGTCGGCAAAGCTACGGAACGATATTCATACTTTTACACAGTTCAACTCAGAAACCTTATATGAGGCCTGGGAAAGATTCAAGGATATGCTCCGTAAATGCCCACATCACGGAATTCCACAGTGGATGCAGGTTGGGATATTTTGTGATGGTTTCCACGCGTCCACAAGAGCCAGTATTGATGCAGCAGGTGGAGCGATTATGGCTAAGAACTTTGATGAGGCTTACCAACTGTTAGAAACGATGGCCAACCAATAACTATCAGTGGCCAATGACTAGATCTAATCCTCTGAAAACATCAGGAAGGTTTGAATTGGATGCAGTGACAGCGTTGGCAGCATAGGTTTCTGTATTAACTAAGAAGATTAAAACATGGGGTCCACCATCCGCACAACAAGTAGCAATGGTTTGTGAGTTATGTGCTGGGAGTCATGCTACAGATCAAGGTGCCATCATTTCGAATCAGCTCAATTCGTGGGAAGCTATAATCGATCAGTCCAACCTTATCCGAATCAAAATGCATATAACCCAGGTTGGAGAAATCACCCAGGGTTTTCTTGGAGCAATAATCAAGCTCAAGCACCGAGACAACAAAATCCACCCGGATTTCAAAATCAGACTTAGCAACAGCCAGAGAGGAAAACAAGTCTGGAAGACGCTTTGGAAAAATTTATTGTAGCTACAGACAAAAGGACCAGTGAGCAAGATAAGTTATTGAGTCAAGTAGATATGAATGTGAAAAGTCAAGGTGTTTCGATAAAGAATCTGGAAAATCAAATGGGGCAGATAGCACATGCGTTGAATAGCCGTCCACATGGAACACTCCCCAGTGATACCAAGATAAATCTTGGAAGAGATGGGCATTGCAATGCTGTGACTTTACGTATTGGAAAGGAATTGCAAGAGACACTTAAGGGAAAGGAAAAGATGGACAACGAAACAGTGGAAAAAGAAGAAGTCCTAAACACCAAAAAACGACAAGATGAGGAGTTAGAGCAGAAAGCACCTGAACAAACCCTCATAATGCCTCCTATACCATATCCACAAAGGTTTCAGAAATCCAAATTAGATAAGCAATTTTCAAGATTTTTTGGATATTTTCAAAAAATTGCATATCAACATACCATTTGCAGAAGCCTTGGAACAAATGCCGAAGTTACACCAATTTCATGAAGGAGGTCTTGTCGAAGAAGAGAAAATTGGGTGATTTTGAAACAGTGGCGTTAACCGAAGAGTGCAGCATAATTATCCAGAATAAGTTACCTCCAAAGCTAAAAGATCCATGTAGTTTTACTATTCCATGCAAAATTGGTAATTAGTTTTCGGGAAGAGCGTTGTGTGATTTGGGGGCCAGTATAAATTTGATGCCACTATCCGTCTATAGCCAGTTTGGACTTCAGGCGCCCAAACCAACAAATATCAGTTTGCAGTTGGCGGACCGGTTAGTTACATATCCAAGAGGTATTGTTGAAGACGTTTTAGTAAAAGTGGATAAATTCATCTTTCCGACGGATTTCTTTATCTTGGATTGTGAAGTCGATGGGAAATTCCCATCATTCTCGGGCGACCATTTTTAGCAACGGGGAGAACGTTGATTGACGTGAGAAAAGGAAAATTGACGATGCGAGTTGAAGACCAACATGTCACCTTTAATGTATTTAAGTCAATAACTTATCCGAAAGAAAAGGGGGAATGTTTGCGGGTGGATGTCATGGATGAATTAGTTAATCACAAGTTCAACGGAAATTATTCAGCGGACCCACTGGAATCTGTTTTGGTTGGGATGGACGATTATAATATTGAGGATGATAGTAAGTATGTCAAATGGTTAGATGCATTACTGACTGCTATGAAGGTTAAACAATCATTCGACACTCTTGATCGGCCTGAAATGGAAGAGAAAAAGTTCAAACCATCGATAGAAGAGCCACCGGTGTTGGAATTAAAACCTCTACCATCTCATCTGTAGTATGCCTATTTGGGAAAAAATGCTACCCTACCAGTTAATGTTTCGATAAATTTGACTGACATGCAAAAAGAGAAACTGTTAAGGGTATTGTGATAGTTCAAAACAACAATCGGATGGACTATAGAGGATATTTGAGGAATTAGTCCATCATTTTGTATGCATAAGATCTTATTGGAAGAAAGAGCAAAACCAACCATTGAGCATCAAAGAAGGCTAAACCCCATTATGAAGGATGTGGTGAAAAAAGAGATCATAAAGTGGTTGGATGCCGACATTATTTATCCAATCTCGGACAGTTCATGGGTAAGTCCTGTACAGTGCGTACCAAAGAAAGGGGGAATGACTGTAGTGAAAAATGAAGCTAATGAACTCATCCCTAGGAGAACAGTTACATGTTGGAGAGTATGTATGGATTACCACAAACTAAATAAAGCCACACGCAAGGATCACTTCCCCTTGCCGTTCATTGATCAGATGTTGGATAGGTTAGCAGGACATCAGTTTTACTGTCTTTTGGATGGATATTCCGGATATAATCAGATTGCCATAGCGCTGAAAGATCAATAAAAAACCACATTCATATGCCCTTACGGTACGTTTGCATTCTGGCGTATGTCTTTTGGCTTATGTAATGCTCCGGTAACTTTTCAACGGTGCATGATGGCTATCTTCTAAGATATGGTAGAACAAAACTTGGAAGTATTCATGGATGACTTCTCCGTGTTCGGTGATAGTTTTAACTTATGCTTGCAAAATTTGGTCTTAGTGTTGAAGCGCTGTGTGGAGACTAACTTATTTCTTAACTGGGAAAAATGTCACTTCATGGTGCAAGAGGGGATAATTTTGGGGCATAAGGTTTCCGCAGCAAGGCTAGAGGTGGATAAAGCAAAAATTGAGACAATTGAGAAACTACCTCCTCCATCATCTGTGAAGGGAATACGGAGCTTCTTGGGACATGCGGGTTTCTATAGACGCTTCATTAAAGACTTCTCCAAAATTTTGAAACCCTTATGTTCCCTCTTGGAGAAAGATGTACCGTTCAAGATGGATCAATCATGCGTCGATGCTTTTGGAGTATTGAAGAAGAAATTGGTTTCAACTCCAATTATAGTGGCTCCTGATTGGTTTTTACCATTTGAATTGATGTGCGACGCCAATGACTACGTAGTTGGAGCGGTATTGGGACAACTTCGCGATAAAATTTTTCACACTATTTACTACTCCAGCAAGACGATGACGGATGCTCAGTTGAATTACATGACCACCAAAAAAGAATTACTTACGGTTGTTTTTGCCTTCGACAGGTTCAGAGCATATCTCATAGGGACCAAGGTAATTGTCTACACTGATCATTTTGCTATTAAGTATTTGATTGAGAAGAAAGATGTCAAGCCACGGTTAATACGGTGGGTAGTTTTGCTACAAGAATTTGCTTTGGAGATCTGAGATAGAAAAGGTACCGAGAACCAGGTGGCGGATCATCTTTCTCGTTTAGAAAACGTGGAGGTTCAGCAAAAAGACGAAGTCATGATTAATGAGATGTTTCCTGATGAACAGCTTCTTCAAGTAGCAATGACCGTGCCTTGGTACGCAGATTTCATGAATTATCTGGTTAGTCATATGTTACCTCCGGAATTGAACTCGCAACAACGGAAAAAGTTCTTCCACGATGTCCGACAATACTTTTGGGAAGAACCATTTCTGTTTAAGGCTTGTGCAGACCAAATAATTAGACGATGTGTGCCACAAGAGGAGATGGATAGCATATTAGGTCATTGCCACTCATCAGATTACAGAGGTCATTACGCGGGTGATAGAACAGCAGCCAAAGTGTTGCAGTCGGGTTTTTTCTGGCCTTCCCTATTCAAAGACGCATACCTCTATGTGCTAAAATGTGATTGGTGTCAACGAGTAGGCAATATCTCCAAACGCAATGAAATGCCGCTTAATACCATTTTGGAGGTGGAGTTATTCGATGTGTGGGGAATTGACTTTATGGGACCTTTCCCATCCTCATTCAATAATCAGTGTATTATGTTGGCGGTGGACTATGTTTCGAAATGGGTAGAAGGTGCAGCCTTACCCTCGAATGATGCTATGGTGGTACTTCAGTTCTTGAAGAAGAATATATTCACCCAATTTGGGACGCCGAGGGCGATAATTAGCGATGAGGGAACTCACTTTTGTAATAAGCAGTTCACTAAATTTCTTGCATAGTATGGAGTTAGACATAAGATTGCAGCTGCATACCATCCCCAAACCAATGGTCAAGTAGAAGTTTTAAATCGAGAAGTTACGAGAATCCTGGAGAAGGTGGTCAATCCGTCACGAAAAGATTGGGCCATGCGATTAGATGATGCCCTATGGGC
This sequence comes from Panax quinquefolius, assembly GCA_020205615.1. Taxonomy (NCBI): domain Eukaryota; kingdom Viridiplantae; phylum Streptophyta; class Magnoliopsida; order Apiales; family Araliaceae; genus Panax; species Panax quinquefolius. The sequence continues at coordinate 113,788,018 of CM035152.1, forward strand.
CTATCGAACGACTTACAAGAATCCAATTAGTATGTCACCTTACAGGATGGTTTACTCGGAAAAACGTGTCATCTCCCGGTCGAATTAGAACATAGTGTATACTGGGCCATTCAGAAACTAAACTTTGACCTACAAGCAGCTGGTGAGAAGAGGTTACTTCAGTTAAATAAGATGGATGAATTTCGGCATAATGCATATGAGAACGCCAAACTGTACAAGGAGAAAGTCAAAACCTGGCATGACAAGAAAATCCTTGATCGAAAATTCGAACCGGGCCAACAAGTCTTGCTTTTCAACTCAAGATTGTGTTTATTCCCCGGTAAATTGAAATCTCGCTAGTCTGGGCCGTTCGTGGTTGTATCTGTCGCTCCATAAGGAAATGTTGAAGTTGAAGAACCTAATTTAAAGCGAACATTCAAGGTGAACGACCAACAGCTCAAACATTATTGGTGTGGATCCGTCGATCGACAATCTACGGTGATGTACCTCTCTGATCCAGTGCACAATTGAGCAACACAGTATAGTCGGGATGACGACTATAAACCAAGCGCTATAGGGAGGCAACCCCATGTGTTCTAGTTTATTTTATCTTATTCATTTTAGTTAATTCTTCTTTTCAGCATTTGAATTACTTCAATTTCATAGTCTGATATTAGTCTAATATTTCTCATGATTTTCTTGCTTACTTCCAGCTCAATGCACAATTGTTCAAAGGGACAAGCAAAAGGAATAAATGAGCACAGTAGCAGGACACGACGCTTCCCATCAGTAGCCAATAAGCAAGCCCAGCGCCCCGGCGCCCAAGATCAAAGGGCCACAAAGCCCCAGCACTGCATTGCAGTATCTACACGCCAGGCCCAGTGCCCCAGCGCTTGATTAAAGGCTATCTATGGTGCCCCGACGCTAGACCCTTATACCAGACACTGACTCTCAGCGCCTCGGTGCTCTATGCCTAGCCATTTTTAGCGCCCCAGCGCTAGACCCATTCATCAGACACTGTCAAGCAACGCCCCGACGCTCCCTTCCAGTTAAAACCCAGTGCCCCGGCGCTGGGGTCAGGTTTAGAATCCTAATCAGTTTAAAATAGTGAATTCCCATGACTTCTTTTGTTTAATTGCTTCCCACGTGCATCACTTGAACTCTTACAATTCACCCTTGCATAACCGCTCTCCCCATTCACGTTAAATAACCTAGCTACTTTGATATGTAAGAGTATTTTGCTTTAATTGGGATCTCTTTCTATTTGATTTCGATTTCTCCTTCCGTATCTAAGGTATGTATTATGCTTCCTTCGATCTCTTACTACTCCCTCTTGCATACGTATGACTCACATGAGATCGGACTGTCATGCATATGTTGTCTCCATGGTGATTTATATGCTTGGGGTTTGGATTGCCATTAAAATAGTGATGTTCAAAGAGAATTATAAACTGCCCACAAGGTGTTCAATATTGTGTCTGAGTTAATTTTCTTTGCTAATGTAGCACAACAACATATCTAACACCGAATTTACTTGCATTCTTTCCATCCCAATACCATAGGTCTACTGTCAAACATATATCACTAGTGTGTGGGGGGGGGGGGGGGGGCTAAACTGTATTGATGCATACTTGGGTTCATATTTCTATGGGACTATTGGTTTGTCGGATGTGCACATACATTGACTACTTGATTGTAATTGCTCAAATTTTTTTTGGCCTACATAGTTTTTTGATACTTTTGTACCGAATGTATGCAGTCGTTTGATATAATATTGTTCTACACATCACATCTTTAGGGCGTAACTTGTGTTTCTTTTGCCAATTGGTGCTATTTGAATGTAAAATGAGTTTACTTGGTTAATTTTGAACTTTCATGATACTATGTGTCTCACCACACCCCCAACCATAGTACTTAACATGTACTTATTTTGAAGTTTGGGGGTAGTGTTATGGGTACGTATGTCCATATTCGATTTATGCCCAATTCTAATACGTGTACATGTGATTTCCTTATAGAATTTTCTAGATGGCCTCGAAGCGTCAACGTGAAGAAGGTTTCGGGTCAGCCTCGGCTCCCCCCAAATTTGACAGCCGACGGTTCGTGAGTGCCGTAGCCCAAGAACGCTATAATAGGATGGCCACACGCTCTCTCATCCCCGAACGCGGGATAAGGCCGGATCAATTCAAGGATGGGGACATGGCGGTCATGATTGCTGAGAGGAATTGGTTCACACTCACCGTACAACCCGACCCAGCAGTGATTGCAGTCGTTAAAGAGTTTTACGCCAACGTTTTGAGCATTTCCACTATAGAGTGTATGTGAGAGGAAAGACTGTTAAATTTGGCGAAGAAGACATCAACGGTTGCTACCAACTGCTGTTGGAGGGACAAAACAATGAGTATGCTAGTCTTGTAAGTTAAGGATAAGATTATGAAACCATAATACGTGAGCTTTGTCAATCGGGCACCACATGGACAATGCATGAATGTGGCAGCATGGCGTTCCCCCTTTCGCACCTCAGTTTATATGGAAAGGCTTGGTATGCCTTTATATGCGCTAAGCTTATGCCGTGCAAACATGTTAGCCATATCACCAAAGAGAGGGTTGTGCTATTATATTCCATAATTCAAGGCTTAAAGATTGATGTTGGCCTTGTCATTTAGTAATCAATTCTGTGAGCTGCACGAGGAGGTACCATGGGAGGTTTACCCCATCCATCTCTCATTTTTGTTTTATGTGCAAAATTTGGGGTCAAATGGAAGTCGGATGAGATGATTCAAACCCCAATGCCGGTGTTGGACCATAAGTTGATCAACAGGTATAGAGTATGGACTGGTGGGGCGAACCACCCCCGGGGATTGGGTTTTATAATTCCCCAAGTTAAAGCTCCACAAGCTTCACCACCTCCTGCCCCACCCACTTATGGTCCTTCCTCTGCAGCGCACCGTGGTGTTGTTCCTGAGGCCGTCCAGCGTGAAATTGATAGTTGGTTCTATAATCTCGAATCCCAGAATGTCCGCCTGTCTGAACGTCAAGATGTGATATACAAATTTTTAGTAGACCAATTCGCTGTTCAGAATGCTATGTATGCTCAATTGTACCAGGGAGTTAATCTTAGCCATTTCCCTACTGCCCCTGTGCTGCCTGTGTTTCCCCCTTATGATCAAGAGATGAGCGAAGATGATGATGCTGCACCCGTGGAATAAGCTCATCAGGGAAGTCCTCTGTTCTATATTGTTATATTTTTCGCATGAGGACATTGCTCTTTATAAGTTTGGGGGTAGTTTAGTTTTTATTTGCATTAGTAGATGCCATATTTTTAGTAGTTTATGGATAGTATGTTTTTATTTTTTGTTACGTGTTGCATTTAGGATTTTATAAAATTCCAACTATTTAATAGTTTAAGTATATTCGGGGCCAATGATGAAATTGAAATTGCATAAACAAGTCTAGTAAGGATTGTTAAGCCTGTGATGTGCTTTCTTGACATGATTTAAATCTTTATCTATTTGAAACTGATATTATCATGATAGCACATGTTAAGAAACGACCATGTGGGCTGATTAAGTTTAAATGGATAGATAATAGATTTCTAAAGGATAAATACTAGTTGAATGAAAGAACAACATGAATAGCTAAGTGATGGCTGAAGTTAGACATGAATTTAAGTTTGGGGGGGGGGGAAATATTTGGTGTATATAAGCTTAAAAAAAAAATTCGCGGCTAGTTTTGTTTCAGGGCCTTTGTTACTTGAGCAAGTGAGCCTGAGGGAGTGTCTCCACACCTAGCGCCCTAAGGTCTTATATGGTCTGGGAGTCGTTGGTCGAAAAGCTCGCTAAGGGGTAGCACTATTAGCCTAATGGAATAAGACATTGCACAGTCATGAAAAAAAAGAAAAAAAAATGAATAAAACGGGAAAAAATGCAAAAAGTCCCCGTTAAAAATAATAATAAATAAAATAAAAATAAGGCATAAGTATTCCATTTTGACCCTTGGACTTTGGTAATTGTTTGATTTTAGTCGAATCTAGTTTATTTGAGGAGTTCTTGAGTTTACACTGTATGATGCCTTCTAAGAAATCTATTATGTTTCGTATTTTGCTTTTCCTCAGTTAGCATGGTTGTTGAGCACACATACACGATATCAGTAATAGCAGGTTTAGATTTGATGATTATCGGGATATTATTGATCTATCTTGATATGATGTACTAGCATGTTATTGTGATTTTTCTGAGGCCTAATGAATATACGGTGTGCTATTCGATTGCTGGAATTACAAACATGTAGATAGTTTTAGGTGCATTTGCATGGTTTGTTTAGTTTTTCGTGTTGTCTTGTGTTTTGTTGCTTGAGGAAAAGCAACGATTTAAGTTTCGGGGTATTTGATGATTGGGTAATATACCCATGAATTGGATATATATGGGCTTAAATTGTTGTATTCTCGAGTCTTTTAGAAACATTTTTACTGTGTTTAGTTGTTATTTTGTAGATTCAGGAGATGCAGGGGCAAATTGGTGGTTTGGGCAAGTTAATGGCAATTTTGTAATTTTATTGATTTCTTGTCACGGGCGCTTATCCATTGGTTTAATTCTAAAGACCTTGGGCAATCGAGAGCGAGGATTTGGTTGACCATGAGCAGGCGTGGATTAATGTTTGACTTGGAATTTGGAATTGACCGAGATGTTGACTTGGAATAGGATTGTGGTTAGATAAAAAAGAATATAAAAAGGCTAATTTGCTTAAATAAAAGGGAATCATCAACTATAATTGGAGGCTAATCAAGGAATCACTTGAAGATTGAAGATTGAAGGATTTTCTTTAGAGTTTCTTCTTCTCCTTATTTTCAAATTGTGTAATTCATTAAGGATGATTTTCATGAGATTGTTGGTTTTAATTTTTATTATGAACTAATTCTTTTATTAAGACTACCAATTGAACCTTTTATGTCTATGAATTAATTATTCCAATTATTTTGTGTCAAGGTGAATTGTTTATTATGTCTTGTGCTTATTGATTAATTATTTGGCTAGTAATTACCTTGTTACTCTAGAAGGATTCGGGAGAGAAGATCTAGGGTTAGAACTGGACATGATAACATGTATGCTTGATTATTTGCATGAGACGAATAATTAGGGTCGTGAATTGAATAGGAATATATGTTCACTGCATGTAACAAATTGGGAATTGGAACTTAATGGGTTTAATTTAATTATTTTGCATAGGAATATCACAAGATTGATTGAATTGAATAAAAGTTAACTGAGCACTTGGGAAAGGGCTTTTAACACTTAAAATTCTTGTTAACAATTCAGTAGGCATATTAATTGGATAATTGGATAATTGGTTTATAGTTCATAATTGGGGATATTGGAGTCTTAACTTTATTTATTTGAATTCATTCGTCAAGTCTTAGTATTTATTTAGTTGATTTAATTTTAGAGTAATCTGTTTTTAATTAATTAATTTAGTTTTTTAATTCGAAAAATCACACTTTGTAGTTGTTTAAATAAAATTGAATTGGTATAGTGCTAGTAGTTGGAATTTATTGATTGGAATTCTCTGTGGGATCGACACTTAATTTCATCACTTTATTACTTGCTGACTGTGTATACTTGCACATGTAATTGATTGTGAAATCAAGCAACAATACGTATGTGTTGTGCGAGGTAGTGTATGCGAGTATGATACGAAGTATTATACGAGTATATGGGAATGTTGGTATTTTGTATATTATGATTTAGTATGCAAGTTAGAATACGAGAATTATACGTATAGTATATGTGATAAGGTTTTTAATTAAATGACATGAAGTAGTAAGATTGTGCAAACAATTAAATAGTCCAATAAACATTAAGGTGTAAGCCAGTGGTGGTTAATGTGAAGCCCAAACTAAAGTAATGCAAGCCACAAGAATAAGTTATGTAATTTAACTAGGCCCAAAGCTATGATCCAATGGGTAAAGCTAGATCCATGGGGCAACCCATGGGTGATCTTGGTGCCCAAGTGTTGTGATGACCAAGAACTTTATGTGGTGGCCAAGTATCTTATGTAAGGAGCAAGTTTACTTAGTTGTTAAGTATGGAATAGTAAGGAGGTTATTTAAGGAGGTGGGAGGGCCTAAATGACCCTTTTACCCTAACTTTAGAAATCCTATAAATAGAAGAGGAGATGGCTCATTAGTTGTTTGTTAGTTTTCATCCAAGTTAAACAACTTAATTGGTAGAGAGAATAAGCACTTTTAAAAGTCCAACTTCCATTGTTAGATTTCCAAGAATAAGAAAGCTAGTCATCAAAGGTAAATGATCCTATGCCATTAGTCTTCTATCTCTACCATAATAGCTTGATAGAGAAGTGATGGTCATGTATGCTAAGCAATCATAAGAAGTTAATAAGCAATGGACTTGAGCCGAATAAGTCAAAGATAAACCTAAATAAGTTATGAACTTATGATGATCAATGATGAACTTGTCATATGAAGTTAGTATGATTGATAAGATGTAAGAATGTTGCTTAAAGGTCTTAAACCAATAACAAGTCATAAGGAATGAAATCTTGTAAATTATAATTTGTTAAGTTATGAAATTATGAGGAATAAGCCATAACCTAATTTAAAGATAAGTTGTTATAATATGTAGGTTGAGATGTCTAGTTAATGAATTAAATCCATTTGGATTGATGAACAAATTGTTAGTAACGAAGTTTTGTCAGAATTCACACGATTGGACGATAAACGTCGAATTCGTGAAATTCTCGGAATGGAAGTCGAATTTTATGTTTGAACTCGAAAACGTTGGTTTTTGATGGAGACAAATCTTATTTGGCATTATAGAGTTGCAGACTCAAAAATGACCGGATTCCGACTTAGAACGAAGAAACGAGCGTTGAACGTTCACGAACGTTTATCGTTTTCATTAAAAAATGGACTAATAGGTGATTTTTTAGTTAATGAAATAAAATAGATAAATTACTTGCATGAACATGTAGAGTATGTGATTTGTGAACCGTAGGCTCTTGAACAAGCCAATTTGAACTTATAAGGAAGAAGTTACGATCCCGGGAGTTTCACAAAAATAAAAATCTGTAAAATAATTTTAGTGCATTAGAAAGGCGTGGCGTGCAAATGGCCATTGAAAGGCCAAATAGGTGGTACTGCATGTATCGAGCATAAGCCGAGAGAATGTTGTGACCCTCTTGAAGTTTGTACGCAACTTGTACCCATTATCTTGAAGTTGGTAGTAGCCGTAAGCAGGGAAAACCTCTTGACGAAGTCGTAGTAAGCGTGTGAATTCGAGTAGTAAAAAAAGTAATACAGCACCAACCTTAGGGTTTAGACAATGAAGAAAGTTTATAAGTATAGCACGAATGGTAATTAATTTACAATGAACTAAGGAACTTAATGAAACATTGTTAAGACATGTTTAAACCTTAAGTATGATCATTTAGGGTTGAGGTAAGTCAATTGTATGTGAACGTAAGAACGACGTAATAGAAAGTCGGAACCAATAATATCAAATCTAATACGAAATTAGATTGAGAAGAAGGGTAAGGTTCTCTAGGAACTATGTATGTTATTCATGACCTAATGTGTTATGTGATGTTATCATCTCGTTGAGAGACTTAAAGACTTAAAGTGCACATGTTATAAGCATGAAAGGACGCTAAAGACAAGTATTCTAACCCTTGTTTCAGTTCAATCTGGATAAGATTTGTGGTTCATGTATTCTTACGCATGAATTGATGTATGATGAAGACAAAGCCAATTCTTTCGGCTAGACTTAAGATTTTTTGGATTTCTTATAATCTATCAAAGTATGGTCAATGTTTTACCAAGTTATATTGGTGTGGTTTTCAAATAAAGACTAAGTATGCTAAACTGTTTTGTCGTCAAACGACAGGCACGTGAGGTTGCCACAACTTAAACGTACATACATTTAATGAATGTGGTGTTGATCAACATAAAGTACTAAAGTACTATAGGATGATCACCTAGACGTGCTCGTAAGAAATGTCGAACTTATGGACTTTGTGCTGGGATGTCCTTTTTAAAGAAAGTATGAAATGCTCAATGTCTTTGATCAGAATTGATGTTTTACTGAATATTGTTATTGTAAAACATTTCAAAGAAAAGAGATGTGCTATTTTGAATTATCAATAGTACTTCATAACTATTGTTTAGTTATTGAAGATATACAATTCTTTTGTTTCAAGCATGCTGTTTATTGAAATTTTCATACCTGCTGAGCTAGTTATGCTCACTCTTGCTTGAACCATATGAATGCAGATAAGATTAAACGTCCTGAAGGATCTTCTAAGGATAAAGGAAAGGTTAAGGAAGACCGTTGAACTGTCAATGTAATAGTATAGGTTTAATGTTGTAATATATTTGATATTATGACAAGAACAAATGTATTGGTTATAAAGAACTTGGGGGAATGTTAATATTATTTTGAATATATCGAAGACATATTCGTTCCTTTGAAGCTTTTCAATTGAATGTATGTGTGAATGGTAGTACCGTGTAGCACCATCTGTCAAGTTGGAAGATACCCGGATTTGGGGGCATCACAGGTTGGTATCAAAGCATTAGGTTATAAAACTTAAGGGGGGAAATTAAAACCTTAAGTTATAACCTTAAGAGAATTCAAAGAAGTAAAAGAAGAAAATAACCTTATAAAAATGCATTATGTATATGTTATGTGTTTTTATTATTATACTGACATATACTAATCAACTTAATTGTTTTGTGTAGATGTCAGGTGTAAATAGAATACATAGAGATGTTCAGGCAGTTAGTAAAGAATCGATTAACCAGATAGAGGTTATACCGAACCCTATAGCAGAGGAACCAGATATAGTAGTCATGGAGTCTGAAGACTCAGAGGACGCTGATCTCATGTCGGTATTCGACGACATGATAGAAGAGGAGGTGGAGGTAGTGTCCTTCAACCCAGTAGCAATAGCAGCAGAGATTGCTCCGGGGGAGTCAATGATGTCCCTTTTTATGTCAGTGTTGGATAGAAACATCCATTACTGTCAGGGGGTTAAGGAGATAAAAGTAGAACTCCAGGCTGTTATAGAGGATAAGACAGACGTGGAGTCCATGTGGGAGCAGGAGCACGATGAGAGGGTTTTGGCTAAGGACAAGGTCCATGAGCTAAAGCATGAGGTTTTTGAGCTCAAGGAGGAGCTAAAGACTAAAAAGCAGAAGATAGGGAGAATGTCCTATATTCATAGGAGTTCTCATGTGGACTTCCAGCAGCAGGTAGCTGGCTATTCCATAGAGACAGGGTAGACGCGACATACTATCAGCTGTGATATTATCGCCGGTCTTGCCAAAGCAGATTTTTATAATGCCTTGAGGAAGATGTAATCTATTAGTGGATAGAGTAGTGTATGTATGTAAATATTGTGTACCTAGTAGTGACGTAAAACCCTCTTTTGTATAATAAAGGGTAGTCTTTTGTAAATCCCAATTTTTGGAAAGCAATAGCGGGATATTAATGTAATCAGCTTAGGATGTGCAATGAAACGATGTAGTATTATACTACAATGAATGAATCAATATAAGCCTTTGTGTGGAACATATCGAGTAATGGATGTTGAAGTTATTGTTTAATCTTGAATAATAACTAACTAATAAGAAGGGAATAATAACGCAATGTGTTGTTTGTTGTAACAGCAAAATGCCACCAAGAAGAGGGAAATGAAACCAATGCGTTAACGTAAATCAACCGGAAGGAGGTCCGGTTAACCCAATGCAGGAATTTGTTAAACAGCCGTGTTTAATAGAAATGGGGCTAATATCCCTGTAAATCCGGGAGTAGCACGAGCTACTACCTTCAAGGATTTTAAAAGTGTCGGTTCGCCGGAGTTCAAAGGAAATATGGACCCTACCAAAGCCCAAACGTGGGTGAAGGTAATCGAAAAGGCATTTGTTATAACAAATGTCGACGAGGGCCAGAACGTTGCCTTTGCAACCTACATGATGAAGGGAGAGGCCAAATTTTGGTGGGAGGCCAACCAGGCCAGAGCTGATATTGAGAATGTTACGTGGGTGAGGTTCAAGGAGATATTTTTCGAGAACTACTTTCCCACAAGTATACAGGTAAGGATGGAGATGCGATTTTAGGACTTGAAACTAGGGGACATGACGGTTCTCCAATACGCCGCCAAGTTTAATGAATTAGCGAGGTTTGCTCCACACCAAGTGGATACCGAGATTAGGAAAGCTCAACGGTTCGAGCAGGTGTAATGACCCGAGAATTTAGAAAATTTATTAAAATCTTAAATGATGGATTAAAGGTTAAATAATAAACCTAGACAGAAAATAAGTGAATGGATTTGGCATTTTTGAAGGATTTTATGGATTTAAAATTTTTTTTGGTGAATTATTCAAGATTAAGTATATAAATGTATATGGTTATATACGTGAACATAATGTGGTTAAGGGTCAAGGGTTGACCAGATAACCTATGTCAGTGTCAAACCCTAATATTATATTTAGAACGTCAATGTTCAGTTAGAAAATTCTTACCATTTATAAGAAACACTAAAAATCGGTTCTGGAAACCTTAAATTCAGTTCTGGGAATCTAAAACCCTAATTCGGAATATGAAACCCTAATTTGAGAATTCAAAGGCTAAATTTAATTATTTAAGTATTTATGATTATAAATATAATTAGGTACAACCCTAATTGACTATTTAGAAAATCCTAATTCTTGGGTTACAAACCCTAATGCCCATTTTGGGAAAAACCTAATTATTATTAAAATTTTTAATTAGGAAATATTAATCCTAATTAGCAAACTAGAATTATGATTAGGAAATTTTAATATAATTAGAGAATTCTAATTATAATTAAGTAATGTTAATTTTCTATTTTGAAAACCTAATTTTGGAAATCTTAGAAATTAATTTACAAAAAAATCTAAGGGCTAAACCCTAAACCCTAAGGGCTAAACCCTAAGGGTTAAAACCTAAACCCTAAGGGTTAGGGCAATTGACTAGTATGCCATTAAAATTATATGTCCAATGTCCAAAATACCCTTTACTTAGTTATTAAGTAAAGAGATTTGCAAGATCTAGTGAGTCATCACTTAAGGCTTATCCCATGTGCTGTAAATCTATACCAAATCTAACCTAAAATGCCACCTAGCAACTTATACATACATTATATCTAAGTTTAAAGAATTGAAGAGAGAGAAAGTTCACAAATTTTGCTCATTTTCTATCAAACTCTCAACCAACTCCTTCTCTCTCTAGACCCACGAAATTACTTAGTGATTCAGTCTTTAGTATGATCCATAGCATCCCAAGATCAGATCATGGTGATCAGAATCAAGATCAAAGCCTAAAAGGTATAAAAACCCTAAATTATAGAAATCCTTAAAGATTTTTGTTAATGTTATGATTTGTTGTTTAAAACTTTTTTAGAGATTGTTAATAAGTGATCTGGGTTATTAGATCAAGGATCTATAACATCTAGATGCACAATTTTGAAGTTTTTAGAAATATGGTCTGACAAGCTAATGTCAAGACCTCTATATTCTTTTGTGTTAATGATTTATGTTGTTTGATGTTATAGATTTGTTCTTTGTAGTAAGGGCTTTGATCTGGAACTTGAATTAAGCCCAGATCACGTACAGATTGCAACATATGATCGGTTAAAGTGAATTGACCGAGCACGAAAACTGGAAATCTGGGTCAACCCTGAAACGTGACAACGATTTTGCAGGCGCTTGATCTTGCTACTGTTTGTGTTTTAGTCCGTGTTAGTGATTTAATCTTGTAGCCTAACATGAGTTCTACACATCCATGTTTTTATATTACTCAGATCGTGACCAGAATGAGATTTAATCATGGTCAAAATAAGTTGACCGAACTGCCTGAAGAACAATCTGGAAAACCCAGATTTGTTCATAAACACGTTCTTGACCTTTACTTTGACCGACCAAAATCGTTAAAACATGATGTTGTTATGTTGATCTATTGATGTACTATTGTTCCTTAACATCAAGAATACGAGACTGAACCCTTAAATCACATTTACTAAGCCTGGAACGCGATGATTAAAGGCCCAGAAAGTAGGTACCTCGACTTTGGAAAAACCCAAAATTTTAAGAACAACCTCTGACAACGATTTTGAGAGCTTAGATCTCGCTGATCTGATGTTGTATAGCCATGGAACAAGGTGGTGATTGTAGTATTACATTAGTACTACAGTTCTAACCAAATTACAAGCCCAGAAACATAATGAACAAGAAATTAGAACCGGTCAAACTAGCAACCTTGTAGTCTAACATGAAAATCAGGTTTGATGAAGAAGCATTTCAAGAACACCTATAGCGACATTATGCACGCTATAGAGAACCCTTTAATGACAGATTAATTTTGAAAAATGAATTATTTTATTAAATAAATAGAAAAAAATAGCTTTAAATTATTAAAAATACATAATAAAGTACTAAAAATTATTTTAAAGTCCAAAAATTAGTTTTTAATAATTTAGAGTATATTTCATAAATATTTAATATTTTGGAATATTAATGGTATTTAATTTATTTAATTATAATATTAAATAAATTATTTAAAAATGATTTTTATACTTGAAAAATCATGAAAAATTATATTATGGTGTTAGAAAATATTTTAAGTTATTTTTAATAACTTTTAATATTTTAATGAGGAATTTCATTAATTAATTAATATTAATGATGATTAATTTATTTAATAACTATATTAAATAAATTGTGGAAAAATAAATTAATGATTTAAAAATCATATAAAAATTATTTAAGTGTTATAAAAATATTTCAAGTTATAAAATATAACTTTTGATATTTTGTCATGAAAATATTACTATTTTAATATTAAAATTAATTATCGGATAATGAAATTAAAGGTTTAAAAATCATATAAATGTGATTTTAAGGTATTAAAATACTTTGATATATTATAAATATATTATAATATTATGACGTATATTTCATTAATATTTGATATTAAATAAATATTAATGATAAAGGAATTATGTGGTATTTTATTCATAATCGTTATTAATGATTGAAAATTAAGCGATAAATGATAATAATTATCGAAAATTATTACGAGCTTATGAAAAATATTTTGGTGATAATATAATTATCTAAGATAATTGTTAAAGTGTTAAAGCGAGTTTAATTGAACTTCAACTCAATTTTTGTCCGATAAAAGCGCAATCGGGATGTTAGAATTGTACGATTCAATTCAATTTGAAATAGTTTAACTTGAGGTTAGGTTTTATGTATAGGCGGATAGGATTATGTGTTAATGTGTTTAGGTTATTTTAAATATTGTGATGATATTATTCTAACTTAAAAATAAATATTATTAATATTAGGTCTTCAAACAAAGCTTATTAAATTGCATGGCGGAATCAGCTTGATTCAGCAAGTTTTCTTTAACTTAACTTTGAGTTGTTTATTCAAATATACTTGTGGTTAATCATTGATGATTGTCATGTCTAAGAATTTTCAAATCGCACTCTGTGCATACTACATGTATTCATCAGGTATAAAAGGCTGATCACCTTCATTACCATTCAGTCCAGATATATATATGTTCATGTTCAATGTTCGTTCAGCTATGTAAAATTTATTCATACTAGTTCGCAATTATATTGTAGAACTGTAGCCAACTTTTGTTCAATTCTTGCAATCATGATATATCCTTAATTTATTAAACTTAAACTTGCTGGGCAAACTTATTGCTCACCCTTGCTATATCATGATTAACATTGCAGATTAAGAAGCATACGTCAGATATAAGAAAGGATAAAGCTAAGTTCAGCTTGGGATTTTATGTGCAGCTTAATTGTAATAGTATAGTATGATAATAATGTTATATGTTAGACAGGTTATGAATTGTGAATAATTTAAGGTTACTCGACCTCGGGGAAATAATGTGTATGTTTAATGTATAAACAATTTATGTTTATATCTACCGCAATAGTTATTGAATTAGTATACCAAGATCCGTGGTGATTTAGGACCTGGATTTGGGGATGCTATAGTAGGGCTTGAAACCCTAGCTCTATAACTGTATATCGATGTTCCAAAGTACTACATTTGGGACTATTTTAGAGAAGGCGATAATCACCGAAGGTGGTAGCGAGGCGTTGAGCCAGTACCACAAGGATAAGAAGAATAAGGAGAAGGTTGATGGGGGAGTAAAAATAGAAGGAGCGATTATTGGGAGTGGCGAGGGGACGAGAAGAGGAAAGTGTTCAACTCGGGAATACAGGAGTGAAGCGAGAGATCGAAAAAAAGAAGGATGGAGGGCTGCAAAACCTGTGGGAAGACTCATTTAGGAGTCTGTCTCAAGGCGAAGGCCATATGTTACAATTGTGGACATGAGGGGCACATTTTGCCTAATTGTCCAAGTCCAAAGAAGAACCACGGATGCTTTGTGTGTGGGTCAATTGACCATATGGCAAAGCGCGCAAAAAGAAGGGGACGAATGGGGAATCGAGGCACTAATAGCGGTAAGTTAGCTATTAGTGGTCAACGTAGCCTAGGTAGGTCGATGGGCCATACCTTTAACATGATGATCAAGATGCACGGTTGCATCGAGGGGCGTAATCATAAGTATTATTCAATCAACGACATAAATGCTTACGTGCTATTTGATTCGGGTGCTACTCGTTCGTTTATTGCATGTGATTTTGCTAGACGATTAAGATTACTTCCCGAAAAGTTGCCTATACCTTTAAATATTAAGGTAGTAAACGAAGAGATAGTTCCTGTTGAAAATATTCATAGGAGTTGTTGTGTAGACATACGGGGTTATAAATTATCATTAGATTTGATACCAATAAAGTTAGGAGAATTCGATGTAATTCTCGGAATGGATTTATTGGTAAACCATGGGGCAATTATAGATTGTCAAAAGAAATGTGTGAATATTAGAATGTTAAGACAACCTCAAGTAGTATTTTACGGTAATAGATCACTGGGTCATTCGTGTTCTCTAACCATGACATAAACTAAGAAATTATTGAGGAAGGGATGTGTAGGTTATCTGTGTCATGTTTTTGATACCCAGAGAGTGGTAGCAACCATGGAACAAATACCTATAGTTAAAGAATTTCTGCGGATGTATTTACGAGTGAATTCTTGGGTCTTCAACGGATATAGGAGACCAAGTTTGTAATAGACATTGTGCGGGGCGCACCAGTTTCTAGGGCACCGTATCGTATGGCACTTGTGGAAATGAAGGAGTTAATGGTGCGATTTAAGAAGCTGTTGGATAGAAAGTACATTCAACCAAGAGTGTTTTCAGGTAGGAGAACACCGATCTTATTTATCAAGAAGAAGGATGGATCGTTAAGACTTTGTATCGACTATAGAGAGTTGAAAAAGTTAACGATAAAGAATAAATACCCATTGCCTAGGATCGATGATCTTTTTGATCAATTGAAAGGGGCAAAGTATTTTTCTAAAATAGATCTGCAAACGGGGTATCACCAGTTGAAGGTTAGGAAGGAGGATGTACCAAAGACGGCATTCAGAACTCATTATGGTAATTACGAGTATCTGGTAATGTTATTTGGATTAACTAATGCACCAGCTGCATTTTTGGATATGATGAACAAAGTGTCCAAACAATATTTGGACAAGTTCATCGTGGTGTTTATCGATGATATTCTAGTCTACTCTAAGATGCGGGAAGATCATCTTTGAACACCTAAGAATAGTGTTGGAGACAACGAGGAAGGAGAAGTTGTATGAGAAGTTCACTAAGTGTGAATTTTGGTTGGAAAGGTCTGATTTTTAGGTCATGTCATTGACCTATGAGGGGATTTTAGTAGATCCGGTGAAGGTGGAGGGCGTGATGAATTGGGAACAACCAAGAAAAGCAGCCGTAGAGTGCGGAGTTTCCTAGGGTTAGCGGGATCTATAGGAGATTTATCTAGGATTTTCAAAGATAGCTACTCCATTGACTAACTTGACAAGGAAGGCGGTGAAATCGTGTGGGCGGATAAATGAAAGCAGTTTTCAAGAAGCTGAAGAAGAGATTGAGTGAAGCGCTGTTTTGTCATTACCGAGTACACATGAGAAATTTCGTAGTTTATAGCGATGCTTGGCATAGAGGACTTGGTTGTGTGCTCATGCGTAGCATGGCAAGTTCATTGCGTATGCATCGAAAGAAGTTGAAGGATTATGAGAAAGTTTACCCTACTCATGATCTTGGAATCTCATGATAGATGTTTGCCTTAAAGATATGGCGACATTATCTTTACGGGGAAAATGTGAGATATCTACGGACCACAAGAGTCTAAAAAATATATCTTCACACGAAGGAGTTGAATATGAGACGGAGGAGATGGCTGGAGTTGATAAAGGATTACGATTGTGAAATCTGTATCACCTGGAAAAGCCGATATAGTTCTGCGATGCCTTAAGTAGGAAGGGTCGGGAGAAGTTATCTATGTTAACGGCTCAAATTGAGTTAATAACAGAGATGGCTAAGATGGAAATAGAAGTGAAGTTGCCAAGTGAATCGGGGCAAATATTGTTTGCTCTGAGAGATTCAATCTACCATCGAGAGAGAGTAAAAGGAGGTGCAACTCAAAAGCGATGAGTGTATTTGGGTAAAGGAGGCGAATTAACCAATGAAAAGATATTAAGTACATTCTTGATAATGAAGGGTTATTGAGATTTGAAGGAAGAATTTGGGTTTCGAATGAGATGAATTAAAGGAGCATGTATTACAAGAGGCTCATAGTTTGAGGTTTTCGATTCATCTGGTAGTACTAAGATGTATCAAGACCTTGACAGAGTTTTTGGTGGTTGAACATGAAGAGAGATAGATGAGTATGTGAGTAGGTGCTTGACTTGTTGAGGAAAGTTAAGGCCGAACATCAAGCGACCAAGTGGCTTATTACGATCATTGGAGATTAGAAGTGGAAGTGGGAGCATATCATGATGGATTTTGTGGTGGGACTTCCTACTACTCTGAGGAAAGGTATGATGCGATTTGGGTAATAGTGGACCGGTTGGCGAAGTCGGCTCACTTTTGCCAATTAGGGTCAAGTATAACTTGGACCGATTAGCTAAACTTTATATTAAGGAAATAATTTCTAGACATGGAGTACCGATTTTGATTGTGTCGGATCGTGATCCACGATTCACATCGAACTTTTGGAGAAGTCTACAAGAAGCGGTTGGGAATGCGATTAAAGTTAAGTATGGCATATCATCCACAAACCGATGGATGAGGCGAGAGGATAATTCAGGACGTTAGAAGATATGTTAAGATCTTGCATCATGGATTTTAAGGGTAGTTGGGATGATCATCTACCATTATTAGAGTTTTGCATATATAACAATAGTTATCATATAAGCATAGGTATGCGCCTTACAAAGCTGAAGCTTGTGCGGAAGGAAATGAGAACACCATTGTATTGGGATGAAGTGGGAGAACGCCGAATGTTAGGACCGAAATTGGTGCAATAAACAGCAGATGTGGTGAAGTTGATACGAATACGTCTAATTGCAACTCAAGACAGATAGAAGAAATTTATAGATTCACATCGAGAAAATAGAGAATTTGAAGTAAGCTCATACGTATTTTTAAAGGTATCTCCATGGAAAGGAAAGATACGTTTTGGAAAGAAGGGAAAGTTAAGTCCAATGTTTATAGGACCTTTTGAAGTATTAAAATGGGTAGGTGAGGTAGCCTATATGGTAGCGTTACCTCCAGACCTAGAACAAATACATAACGTATTTCACATATCGGTATTGCGTCCTTATAAGCCAGATTATAAGCACGTAATAGAGTATGACCTATTCATATCGAGAAGGACTTAACATATCGAAGAGACGCGTAATTTAATTATCGATAGAAAAGAACAAGTTACATGGAACAAAGTCGTACCTTAGTGAAGGTGTTATGGAAGAACCACGATCGAGAAGAAATATAAGCGTGGGAACTTGAAGAAAAGATGAAGAATTACCCTCACTTGTTTATGTAATTTTTTTAGCACGAGATTAGGGACAGAATCCTTATAAGGGGAGAGAGTGTAGCGCCCAAAAAATCGAACCTTTTGTAAATACTTTTATAATGAATAAAATAATATTGTTTGTTATTATTATGTGTTCGTAAGATGAATGTCTTTCTATAACCTAGAAACTTGATAAAGTCGTAGTATTTTAACCACGTGAAGGAATTAAAGTGTTTGAATTTCCAAGACGAAAATAAAAGTTTTTAGAAATTTACGAAAAACACTTTATTCATCGATTTCCGCTCAAGAATTATTTTTGAACTTCAAGAAATACACGTAGCGTTATAATATCAAGGTGAGATGGATTATGTAATAATAATCTAAGTATGGAAAAGCGTAATATTTTGCATGTGGACTTAATTAGAGAACGTTAGGAATATCAAGCGTTAAGAAGATAATGTAATGATCGTATGATCACGTATGTATTATGCGAGGTAGTGTATCTGAGTATGATCAAAGTATTATACTGAGTATATGGGAATGATGGTATTCCAGTATATTATGAATTAGTATCCGAGTTAGAATTTGAGAATTATATGTATAGTATATGTGATAAAGTTTTTAATTAAATGGCATGGAGTAGTAGGATTGTGTAAACAATTGAATAGTCAATAAACATTAAAGTGTAAGCCCAGTGGTGGTTAATGTGAAGCCCAAAACAAATTAATGCAAGCCCACAAGAATAAGCTATGTAATTTAACTAGGCCCAAAGCTATGATCCGATGGGTAAGTTAGATCCATGGGGCTGACCATGGGTGATCTTGGTGCCCAAGTGTTGTGATGACCAAGAACTTTATGTGGTGGCCAAGCATCTTGTGTGAGAAGCAAGTTTACTTAGTGATTAAGTATGGAATAGTAAGGAGGTTATTTAAGGAGGTGGGAGGGCCTAAATGACCCTTTTACCCTAACTTTAGAAATCCTATAAATAGAAGAGGAGATGGCTCATTAGTTGTTTGTTAGTTTTCATCCAAGTTAAACAACTTAATTGGTAGAGAGAATAAGCACTTTTAAAAGTCAAACTTCCATTGTTAGATTTCCAAGAAGAAGAAAGCTAGTCATCAAAGGTAAATGATCCTATGCCATTAGTCTTCTATCTCTACCATAATAACTTGATAGAGAAGTGATGGTCATGTATGCTAAGAAATCATAAGAAGTGAATAAGCAATGGACTTAAGCCTAATAAGTCATGAATAAGTAAGATAAACCTAAATAAGTTATGAACTTATGATGATCAATGATGAACTTGTCATATGAAGTTAGTATGATTGATAAGATGTAAGAATGTTGCTTAAAGGACTTAAACCAATAATAAGTCATAAGGAATGAAATCTTGTGAATTATAATTTGTTAAGTTATGAACTTAAGAGGAATAAGCCATAACCTAATTTTAAAGATAAGTTGTTGTAAATAATAGGTTGAGATGTCTAGTTAATGAATTAAATCCATTTGGATTGATGAACAAATCGTTAATAATGTGAAGTTTTTATAGGAATTCACACGATTGTACGATAAACGTCGAATTTGTGAAATTCTCGGAATGGAAGTAGGATTTTATGTTGGAACTTGGAAACATTGGTTTTTGATGGAGAAAAGTCTTATTTGGCATTATAGAGTTGCAGACTCAAAAATGACTAGATTCCGACTTAGAACGAAGAAACGAGCGTTGAATGTTCACGAACTTTTATCGTTTTCATTAAAAAATGGACTAATAGGTGAATTTTTAGTTAACAAAGTCAAATAGATAAAATACTTGTATGAACATGTAGTGTATGTGATTTGTGAACCGTAGGCTCTTGAACGAGCCAATTCGGACTTATAATGAAGACGTTATGAGCCCGGGAGTTTCACAAAAATAAAAATCTGTAAAAACATTTTTGGTGCATGCATTTGGCCATGGCGCGCCATTGAGGCCAAATAAGGTGGTACCATGCTTGATGTGCATAGTGGTGAGAGAATGTTGTGACCTCTTGAAGTTTGGTGCAGCATTGCGACCCGTTTATCTTGAAATTGGCGTAGCATGTAACTGAAGCAGGAAAACCTCTTGACAGAGTCGCATGGTATATGTGGGAGAGTAGTAAAAAAGTGCGCGTATGGCCTTGACCTTAGTGTTTAGACAATGAAGAAAGTTTATAAGTATAGCATGAATGGTAATTGATTTACAATGAACTAAGGAACTTAATGAAACATTGTTAAGACATGTTTAAACCTTAAGTATGATCATTTAGGGTTGAAGTAAGTCAATTGTATGTGAGCGTAAGAACGGCGTATGGAAAAGCGGAACCAATAATAACAAATCTAATATGAAATTAGATTGAGAAGAAGGGTAAGGTTCTCTAGGAACTATGTATGTTATTCATGACCTAATGTGTTATGTGATGTTATCATCTACTGTAGAGACTTAAAGACTTAAATTGCGTGTGTTATAACTGTAGCAGATGCTAAAGGCAAGTATTTTAACCCTTGTTTCAGTTTAATCTGGACAAGCTTTGTGGTTCATGTATTCTTACACATGAATTAATGTATGATGAAGTCAAAGCCAATTCTTTCGGCTAGACTTAAGATGTTTTGGATTTCTTATAATCTATCAAAGTATGGTCAATGTTTTACCAAGTTATATTGGTGTGGTTTTCAAATGAAGACTGAGTATGCTAAAATGTTTTGTCGTCGAACGATAGGCGCGTGAGGTTGCCACAACTTAAGCATACATACGTTTAATGAATGTAGTGTTGATCGACATAAAGTACTATAAATTTGATCACTAGGCGTGCTTTCGTAAGAAATGTCGGACTTATGGACTTTGTTTGGGATGTCCTTTTAAAAAAGTATGAAATGCTCAAGGTCTTGGACCAAAATTGATTTTTCTTGAATATTGTTATTGTAAAATGTTTTGAAAGAAAAGAGAGTGCTATTTTGAATTATCAATAGTACTTCATAACTATTATTAGTTATTGAAGATATATGATTCTTATGTTTCAAGCATGTTGTTTATTGGAATTGTCATACTTCTTTGAGCTAGTTATGCTCACTCTTGCTTGAACTATATGAATGAAGATAAGATTGAACATCTGAAGGATCCTCTAAGGATAAAGGAAAGGTTAAAGCGGGGCCGTTGAGCTATCGATGTAATAGTATAGGTTTAATGTTGTAATATATTTGATATTATGACAAGAACAAATGTAATGGTTATAAAGAACTTGGGGAATGTTAATATTATTTTGAATATATAGAAGACATATTAGTTCTTTTGAGGCTTTTCAATTGAATGTATGTGAATGTGAATGGTAGTACTATAGTGGGTTGGAAGATACGGATTTGGGGGCATCAAAAAGGAAACATATTGTTGGGTATAGTTAAAAGCTCCTCCATTTGTACCCTTTGGTGGCATTTCTATGAGCGGAAATAATACTAATAATAATAACAATAATATGAATATCAAACTTAACTTACATGCATCAAAGTCTAATCCCAACTACGCAACCTTTACTACATTCATTACAATACATGATATGAATAAATATCATCCATATCTTAATAAAACTAAACTATTATATAATATATAGCATAATACTCATTCAGCAACTTTCCCTTTTCCTTTGTTCTTGGCAGAACCTTCTGGTTGTTCACACTTAGCTGAAAACATTTAAATTAAGCAAGGATGAGCATTTAATTGCCCAACAAGTAATACCAACAATAGATATTAGCTGAAAGGATTAAATGTTTTCTTTGAATGACACTTCTACAATGAATCAATAGTTGTGAAGTAAGTTGAACCAATAATAACAACATAACAATTCTATATCAAATTTTTAAAACTACGTACTGACTATAAATGAAGATCAGTCGATAGAGTATGAACATTGTTTTTTATTTTCGCTAAGGTTTAGTAAAACTTCATCCCATGGTAAAATCATAACTTCTAGATTGAGGTGATCATCCCAATGTGCCTACTGTGTTGATCAATACTACATCTGAGCGATATTTTCATTATTTTATCACGTTGCTTTAAGCGTAAAAGATTCAGTTAGGATGTTCATACTTAGTCGAAATTCGAACCAAAACAATTTGATTGGATCTGATAAATTGCTATCTCGTATGTTCAATGATATTTCTAAATCTATATACAAATTTGGGTCAAATAAGCTTAGATAACTTTTAATTGATGTATACATACCGAAATCAATAGGTATGTATCAACATGTGATTAAATACAATAATTATCCAAGTAGGAACACTTGTATAACCATATTTAGAAATTAACAAACAGAATAAATATCTAGATTATACAATAATACTGTGTTGATAAACAATGATCGGATAATTTAAGAACTTGTATAAATACAAATGATTGGATACATAATCGATAACAATAGAGTGAATAATCTGGCACAACGATAATATAATTCTGAAACTTTCTTACTCATGTCCATTACATAAAGTAAATGAAAAGGTAGGATAATTGCCTGGTCTACTGCTTACAGTTACAAAACTTAGTTTTATCTTTTATATCAAGACCTATCATTAATAAGATCATTTGTTCGATTAGAACAACATAACTTAACAAATAATACTGCTATTTGCAGTCAACACATAACCTAATCACATTGTCACATAAGTTTAGCAGTCATTCGATCACAAACAAACACTAATACATTCAAATTATCTAAGTCCAGATCAATTTCTAAGACATTTCAGTGTACCGACGGCTTTATCGGGTAATTATCGAGTCTAAGACTCTATCCTGTAGTTCAATATCCATTTAAATAACTTAAATATCAGTCATATTATTTTTAAATGACTTATAATAATTTTTAAATAATTATTACAATTTATCATGATTTTTCAAACACCGAAATCATTATTAAATGATTTAAATATTAACTAATTCTATTATCATTAATATTTAAATAATATTAAACTATTAAAGAAACCATTGCCAAAATATTAAAGTTATTTATAATAACTCAAAATATTTTTAAAAGTACTAATATAACCCTTAAATGATTTTTAAAATAATTAAAATCATTTTAAATAATTACCATTAATACTTAAATATTAATGCACTATTTACCAAAATATTAAAAGTCATTAATTATAACTTAAAATATTTTTATTCATTTATATCCTTTTAAATGATTTTTAAATTAATAAAACAATTTTAAACTATTTATTTAATATAATTATTAAATAAACTTAATATCATTAATATTAAATTATTAATGAAATTATCCTTTAAATATTAAAATTTATATTTTATAACTTAAAATATTCTTAAACACTTCATTTTCATTTAAAATGATTTTCTAATTTAAAATCATTTTTAAACTAATTTATTTAATATTTATATTAAATAAATTTAATATCTTTAATATTAAAATATTAATATTTTAATGAAAATATCAAAAGTTATATTTTATAACTTAAAATATTTTTATAACCCTTAAATCATTTTTATATGATTTTTAAATCACTAATTCTATTTTTCATAATTTATTTAATGTATTTTTAAATAACTTAATTATCATTAATATTAATTTATTAATGAAATTTCATCAAAAAATATTAAAAGTCATTAAAATAACTTAAAATATTTTCTTATAACATAATATAATTTTAAATGATTTTTCAAGTATTAAAATCATTTTAAATATTTTATTTAATATAATAATTAAATAAATAAAATGCCTTTAATATTCCAAAAATATTAAATATTTATTAAATATATTCAAAATTATTAAAAACTAATTTTTAGGCTTTCAAATAATTTTTAATAATTTATTATGTATTTTTAAGAGTTAAAAACTATTTTTCTCTAATTATTTAATAAAATAATTAATTTTAGAAATAAAATGTCGCATTGAAGGCTTTGCTATAGCATGGCAGGTAAAACCGTCGCTATAGGTGTTCTTCATGTTCTTCATCAAATCCAAAAGATTCATGCCAGTTACCAGGATGGTAGGTTTGACCACATGCAAATCTTTGATCCAAAGGTTTCTAGGTTCAAAATTTAGTTAATATTGTAGTATTGATGTAGTACTACAATACTAAACAAGATACATGGCCAGATCATTAAACAACCGAGAGATCTAAGCCATCAAAGTGGCTGTCAGAGACTATCCCATAAATGAAAAACAATTCGAGCAATCACTTTTGGGCTTCCACAACTTGCTACCCTTATATTAGTTTTGTGATTTAATGCATTCAGTGTGTAGCCAACATGTCCAGGAAGAAATCTAGTACATAAAATCACCATAACAACAATACAAACTCTAGATCTAGTCCGATCAAACCTTGTCAGAAGTCACGATTTAAGTTTTCTAGGTTACCTAGAAAACTCATTTCGTGAACTTTTTGCTTGTTTTGACCGTCCACTGCAAGAACCCTAATTATTATTTTGGTGCTATAAGAGCATGAGTAAGCAGTATATATAATATACAACAATCTTGTTACAAAAACAGAATCAAAACAACAAAATACTGACATATCTAGACGCTTGAATAACTTGTCAGGCCTTTTTGGGCAATTTCTGGGTTACCTAGAATTGTCTAGTCATGGCCGGTAACCGACCTTTGATCACTAATAACATACAATATATGCATGATATGGTCCTGATACCAGTTCCAGAACACAAATCTCACAGCATACAACAATATTGTCAAACATTTAAAACACCAAAACAATAAACATGTTAAGATCTAGAAGGTCTGTCATTCATTGTCAAACAACATATTCAACATTTTCCAGATTATGAAAAAATTCAAATCCGAGTCTATAGATGCTATGGATCTAACATCTATCAACCCAGATCATCTATTTACACTATAAAGAACCTATTACAACACAAAATCATAACTTCTAACACAACATCAAAGGTCAAATTTTAGGTTTAGTGTTATACCTTTCTTGATCAAATCCTTGATTCTAGGCTACTGATTTGCCATGGGTGTTAGCGGGGCTTGGTTTGTGAACTGAAATGCTAATAGAATTCGTGGGTTAGAGAGAGAGAGGCTTTGGTTGGGTGTTTATGTATGAATGAGCTTGAATATGTCACTTTCTCTTTCTAAGGTTATATATATTACATGATATAATACAACGCTGATGAAATGTGGCTTGTTTGCTGATTATTTAGAGCACATGGGGTTGGTAGAGTAGTTCACCAACTAAATATATGGCAAGATTTACACGTGACATATAAAAGAATTGAAAAGGGCTAATTTGGACATTTAGCTTGAAAATTTAATGGCAACATTGTAACTTGGCAAACCCTTAGGGTTTAACCCTAAGGTTTAGCATCAAAGATTTTGTAGGATTTCTAATTAGAGCAAAATGAAATTTAAAGTTTCTAAAAAAATACAAATTAGGGTTCCCTAATTAGATTAGGTGTACTAATTATATAGACTTGAAAATTAGGTTTTCGTATTCACTAATTAACATTAAGCTTGCTTAATTAGCGATTAGGGTTCCTATTTAGCAAATTACGGTTTCTAGTTTAGTAATTAAGGTTTTCAAAAATTAGGGTTTCCCTAATTAACAATTATAATTCTAACACTTGTTAATTAATCACATTAACACAATTACAAACAATCTTGAATTCTAATTTGAGTTTTAAATTAGGGTTTCACAAATTAATGTTAGGGTTTGGTCATGATACACCATAAATGACCAACTATTGACAGTCTACACATACAGTACATATTTATAACACTGAAATATAAATATTATAATATTATTATTCTCATTCATTGCTAAAAATTCAGAATTAGGGTTTGGATTCCATATCTGATTTACCTTTCATATATAGCATTATTAATTAAGTTAAAATAATTAACTTAATAATCTGAACTAAAATTCATATAATAAAATAATGATTATAATAATTCCAATAATCATTTCATATATTATTTAAATAATATATAACCATATTTTCATGAAAAATAAATAATAAAATATTTTTACTACAAAATTAATTATAAAATATATATAATTTATAATGGTCGATAATTCTAAGAAAATTATTTGAAATTATTCAGGTAATAAATAAAATTTATTTATCACATATATACATATACATTACCTTGCACGTATTTCCACCTTTAAAATAATAATAAAAAAATTATATGCAAAATTTCTGATTTAATTATATAGAAAATATCGGCTTATTACATGAAGCCTTCCTTTATTCCTCCCAAACAGATATAAATCCTTTTAAACACTTGTTGTCCTCTTGCTAGTGTACCCTTTTCAGTAACAAACTCAATTGTACTACCTGGATTTAGCCTCTTCAACTCTTTAACATACTGCCATAGCAACACATATTGTTTATTAATGCTACCTGGATCATCTTCACTGCTTTGACCCTAGCTCTATAAGCTTGAGCCTCTGATATTTTCACAATATCTTCCTTCCAAACAATTTCTACAAAGGTGGCAAAAATTGTCCATGGATTTTGTGAGACCCCGAATTTTATGAAATAAAAGTATTCAATTTTTCTATTTTAATAATTGGTTAAATTGATAAAAGGTTAAAGTTAAGGGTGATATGTGAAAATTTTTCAAAGTAGACAAGTTGTCATAAATACCTGTAAGACCAGAAATTTTTTTAAATAAAAGGAATTTCCTTTATTTATTATTTTGAAATAGTAAGGGTTGATTTGATTAATGTGGATAGTTAAGGGTTAAATCATAAATATTTCAAAATAAGCAAGTGGTTATAAAATATTCATTTTATTGGGGAATATTCGTTTGGTCGTGGAATATTAAATCTTTGTCGGGAATATTAAATGCGACGGTAGCGACCATGTGTGGAGCCCATAACGGAAAGCGATTGGATGAAGAAAGCAGCAAATATAAGTTGGTTAAAAATAACGGCGTAGTTATTACGCAATAAGACATTGGAATACCGTTGGTTAAAAAACTGAATGTCTGGCGTGGTTGACAAGTAGCATATACGGTATTACGATATTGTTGAATTATTGATCCTTACGTAAGAAGGCCTTTACTCAATAATTTTTTACATTAGTTCTTATTCGATATTTTATTTTATTGATTCAATAATTCTTTGCGTTGATATTTTATATTATTGTTGTTCAATAATTGTCACTTGCACATTATCTCCATTATCGGATCAATAATTCATATTATTTAAATAATATTATTAGATAGCATTATTGACAATGTCTAGAAAGTTCATCAAGGAGAGGTTTGGTCACCTAATTGCGCCAAGATGGAGAAATCCTTATCGGAAAGCCCCCTCTTTCACAGGAGCGGCTGTGGTTGTCATAATTGTGATTACGTAATATTATTTGTGAATAATTAATTATTGATTCATATGATAAAGAAATATTTATTTTATGTGGATATAAATGATGGATTTATTTATGTGGTTATAAATGAAGAAATTATTGTTGAGGTGTTTTATCGGTATTTTACCAGTTGGAGGTATTAAAAATTAAATCGGGGTTTCAGAGATATATTGCGGGGTTATAATTTTTAATCCAAATTCGTTGGATTGTGGTAATTTTTGGGTATGTTATACATACATAAGTTGAGTATATGTCCACAAATTTTGAATGAATTAAAATGCACGAATGATTTGTTGTGAATTTTAAGAGGTGTCGGATTCGAAAATTAGGTTTATAATTGATTTTGGTGGAAAATTCTAGAATTGAGTGGGCCCCACTTGTGGTTGGTGAAGAAATGTGCTGAATTTTATTTCAAATGTGGTGGGTGGCAATAGTAGCGCAGTAAAGCCATCAGTAGCTTGTGTCAAGTGTCTGCTTCGGCGGGCTAACATTTTCCTATAAATAGAGGGCTAAGTTAGAATTGAAAATCACACCAGAAACAAAGTTTTCTCTCTTTCTCTCTCTATATTATTGAGCGTATTTTGTGAGTATTTAGATACTTTGAGAGTTGCTGTTCAGTACAAGTTTCATTCAGCATCACTTCCGACCTTTCCTTCCGAAGTACTGATTCTTTGAGGTAAGGGATGTTATTTTCTTCTCAGATGATATTATTTCTTGATATCATTATCTTTGAAATATTGGTTGGAACTTTTATCAAATTTGGAACTTTTTCATGTCGGGGTTACTATTCATGAGTTACTATTCACGAGTTACTATTCATGAGTTACTATTCACGAGTTACTATTCACGAGTACTATTCATGAAGCGTGAAAATGTTTTTTTGTAGAATTTCTATCTTTTGGTGTCGGAGTTACTATTCACGTATACGGCACTATTCACGTATACGGCACTATTCACGTATACGGCACTATTCATCGAAAAATAAAATTTCTTCTTTTCGTCCAAAATATCTATTCTGGATACTAGCTTTGATTGTATCCATGTTTTGATCATTCTTGAATTTTACACCACTATGATTATTTTTTGAGGTATTGTTGGACATGGATAAAACAAAGTACGAATCCTTAATCCTTAATCCTTGTCATTTTGTTTCTTTGGATTCGTTCTTTAAAATATTTTCATCATCCTCGGTCTTAAATGATGATATTATTGAATATCTTTGGCACTGTAGTGCAAAAGATGAATGATTTCTGAAGAATATCTTTGGCACATGTAGTGCAAAGATGAGCAGGTGTTTAAATGAACATGACCAATGATGAATATCTTTGGCACGTAGTGCAAAGATGAGCAGTGTTGAGATGAACATGACCGATTGATGAATATCTTTGGCTCTGTAGTGCAAAGATGAATATTTGATTTGAGATGAAAATTGATTGATGTTACAGGATAAAATATTGATGATGAACTGTTAAATTCATAGATTATAAGTAGATTTCATTCTCTACGTAACTCTTCTACATGAATTATTATTTCATTGCGAATATTGATAAAACTTGTTGTCTATTGTATTCTATCAATTTTTTCCTGTTGAAGACTAACGATAATTTGTTGTATATTATCTTAGTCATAATATTCTTCTTGAGCTAGTTGAGCTCACCCTTTTCCTTTTGTTCCATTTTTCTCGGGAGGCGAGAATATAAGCGAGTAGTAGGGGTATGGAATGAAGGTTTTAGAAAGGATTGTTTAGTAGTCCTCACCATTTTTGTAAAATAATGTATCAATAAATGTGATGAGGATTTATTTGAGTATAAATATTATGCAGAAGATAATATTTGTATTTAAACTCACAGTTTCTTGTTGTAATAATAAAGTTGTAGTTGTTTACATACCATGTATTGACAACTCGAATGGGTGATGTATACCTATTTTGGGGGCGTCGCGGTTTGGTATCGAGCTTAGGGATATGATCTCTGGCGGAGATCGGGAATAGAACTAGGAGGGAGAGGCGAGTAAATCCTTCGCTAGTGTGTCCTACCTAAGCTTATTTGTTAGTTGGTCAAGATATAGGGATATTATGTGATATATTGATTTCCTTAATTAACCCTTGTTTTATGGCGGTGATTTGAGAATGTCGACCGAGAATATTAACGATGGAGTAAATGAGACCGTGGAGATGCTCAGACTTTTACCAACGAGGAGAACGTGCAACAGTGGGCAATGTTCCTCCTGAAACAACACCACCGAGCGAGATGATGAACGAGGGGATGTTTAGAAGCTTTTGCAGTTCATGCAAAATCGACGCGAGGAGACTCGTGTTCAAAATCAGGAGAAATGATGCTTAATTCACGGGTTGTCACAATGCAAGCAGCTCAAAGAGTTGGGACCACCAGAATTTAAGGGAAAGCGATCCGATCATGGCGGAAACATGGGTCAAACAAATTACCAAGATATTCGATGTCTTGGGATTCACGGAGAACAGAAGGTTCCATTCGCCACCTTATGTTAAAGTGAGGCAGAGACTCATGGTGGGAGTCCGTGAAGCGTATCCATCCGCACGCACTTTCGGCATGTCTTGGGAGGCGTTTGAGACTATTTAATGACAAATACTTTCACGAAAGTGTTAGCTATATGAAGGAAGTGGAGTTCATCAGATTAGAGCAAAACAACATGGCGGTGTCTCGAAGACGAGGCAAAGTTTGCAGAGTTATCCAGTTTGCACCTCATTTGGTGGAGAATGAGGAACGATGACGCGGATGTTTCTTAGAGGTTTGAAACCGGCATACGTCAAGATCTCATTTCTCATAAACTTTCTCTTTATTCGGATGTTGTAAATGTGGCTCAATTATTAGAGCGAGATAACGAGCAGTCAATTGAGGACCATAACCAGGATCGTACCGGAGATAGCGGTCAATGTAGAATAATGATAACTCGGAGAAAGAAAAGCAGACGGACAGAAATGGTAACCACACGGTGGTAATCATGGTCATGAAAATAGAAGAAGCGAGAGGAGGAGATTTTAAAAGAGGAGATTTAACAACGACTATGTGAAGACGCAGCGGTCTTGGCAAAGAATCGGGTTCTAAGGAGGAGAACGACCACCGGTCATATGCTACAAATGTGGAAAAGAGGGACATATCGGTCAAAGCGCCCACAACAGTTCAAGGTATGCTATAGTTGTGGAAAGGAAGGACATATCGCTTTCGAGATTAGACGCAGAGCGAAACCTAGTTCAATGGGACGATGACTCAAAAGATCATCCCGTAAAAGTCAAAGTCAACGATTAGGGAAGAGCGTTTGTTGTGACTTGTCATAATGCGAGGAACCCAAACGAGGTGATTACTGGGTAAGCTATTTATAAATTCTTCGAAGTTTATACCTTACTTGATAACCGGCATTGCTACCCATTCATTTATCTCTCCTGCATGTGCTCAACGTTTAAACTTGACTCAGGAGAAATTAGACTTTGACCTATCTGTGGAAACTCCGTTAGAGAAACTTTCATCACATCCATCGCTTATAAATCTTGTTTGATTCAAGTTGGCACCATTACCTTACCATTGACCTTATCTCTTTAAAGATACTTGCTTTTGATGTGATTTTAGGGATTGATTGGTTAACTACTCATCATGCCAAAATTGATTGTTTTCGTAAGGTTGTTAGTTTTCATATTCCTAACCAACTGGGTTGTATTTAATTCAAGCAACTAAACCATTAAAATCAATCACTATCATATCTAATCATAAAGCTATTCGTTTATTGAAAAACGGATGTCAAGCTTTCTTAGCCCATGTTATGGATTTGAATAAAGACACGTCAAATTTGAATAATATTCTGTTGTTATTGACTTTTCCGACGTATTTCAAGAACTTCCCGGTACTACCCCGTAACGTGAAGTTGAATTCTTTATTGATCTTGAACCCGTATAAAGCCCATTTCTAAACCCCATATCGAATGGCTCCTATTGAACTTCAGGAGTTAAAGGTCCAACTACTGTGAATTGTTGGACATCGGTTTCATTCGTCCCCAAGACGTCTCCTGGGGTGCTCCCTGTTTTATTTGTAAAAAAAAAAAGCGGAGTATGCGACTTTGTATTGACTATCGGGGAATTGAACCATGTCACCATCAAGAATAGGTATCCTCTACCTCGTATTGATGACTTGTTTGACCAAATTTGCAAGGGGCACAATTCTTTTCAAAAATCGATCTTCGATTCGGATATCATCGGTGAAAATTAGAATCGAGGATATTCCAAAGACGCCTCGTAACTTCGGTATGGGCATTATGAATTCTTAGTCATGTCTTTCGGACTAACTAATGCTCCTCGCGGCTTTCATGGATATGATGAACCGAGTATTCAAGGAATATTTGGATCGATTCGTTGTTGTCTTTATTGATGACATCCTTATATATTCCAAAAGTCGTGAAGATCATGAGCACCATTTGAAAGTTGGTACTCAAAGGCTTCGTGAAAACCAACTATATGCCAAATTGAAGAAATGCGAGTTCGGCTTGAGGAAGTAGCATTTCTTGGGCATGGTGTCAAAACATGGAGTATCTGTTGATCCGGTGAAGATTGAAGCAATACAAAGTTAGGAGCAACCAAGCTTGGCGGATCAAGTACGTAGCTTTTGGGCTTAGTGGTTATTATCGGAGATTCGTGGAAGGTTTTCTCAATTGCTACTCCATTAACTCATTAACTTCGGAAGGATACAAAATTCGTTTGGAGCGAAGAATGCGAGAAAAGTTTCAAGAGCTTAAGAGGAGACTTATTTAAGACTGCTCTAACAATACCATCGGTTTGGATGGATTTGTTATCTCTGACGATGCTTTGTGCAAAGGGTTAGGATGTGTTCTCATGCAACGTGGGAAAGTCATAGCCTATGCCTCGCGACAACTTAAAGAGTATGAGAGGAATTATCCTACTCATGATCTAGAGTCAGCGGTGGCAATCGTTTTCGCGCTAAAGATATGGAGGCACTATCTATATGGGGAGAAAGTGGAGATATATTCGGATCATAAAAGCCTTAAATATTTCTTCACTCAAAAAGAACTCAACATGCGCGCAATGACGTTGGCTCGAGCTATTGAAAGACTACGACCACACTATTCAATACCATCCCGGTAAAGTTTAACGTGGTAAATGACGCATTGAGTAGAAGATCATATGCGGAACGAGTGCGATGATGTCAAGTATACGATAGAGCCAACTTTAATAGAAAAAGTTAAGGTTGCTCAAGCCACCGGGCCGAGCTGATGCGTATGAAGAAGAAAGTCTGAGAAGGAGCTATTAGGGCGAGAATTGATGAAGAAGGAATACTTGAGTCCACTCTAGACTTTGTGTTCCTAACGACTACGATTTGAAGTACAAGATTATGATGGAGGCACACAATACACCATTTGCAATCCATCCGGAAGTACTAAAATGTATCGTGATCTTGACATACATTTTGGTGGAATAATATGAAAGAGAGATTGCAAAGTTTATCTCGATGTGTTTAACTTGCCAACGGTAAAAGTAGAGCATCTAGTACCTAAGGGTCCGTTGCAACCACTTGAGATTCCGGAATGGAAGTGGGAACACATTACCATGGATTTCACGGTCTGGGTCTTCCTACGGTTTCTCAAGGCATCAATGCTATTTGGGTTATTGTTGATAGATTAACCAAGTACGCTCACTTCTTCACCGATACGGAGACTTATTCCCTTGAACGTCTTGCTAGTATGTACGTAAATGAGATCGTGAGGTTGCATGGCATGCTCAGTATCCATAGTTTTGGATCGTGACCCAAGATTCACTTCAAGATTTTGGGTTAGCTTGCAAAAAGCTATGGGCACGGATTTGCGATTTAGTTCGCATACCATCCCCAAAGCGGACGGACAATCGAGAGGACTATTCAAACTCTTGAAGATTTATTAAGACTCGTGTGTCCTAGACTTCAAGGCGAGTTGGGATAAGTATTTACCATTGGTGGAATTCTCCTACAACAACAAGTTATCGTGCAAGTATAGGTGTGGCTCCATTCAAGCATTATATGGACGAAAATGTCGTTCTCCAATATGTTGGGATGAGGTGGGTGAAGAAACATTGTTGGGACCCGAAAGTTAATACGTATGACTACGAAAAAGACCCAAATGATTCGACAACGTATACAAACGGCACAAGATGGACAAAAGAGTTATGCGGATCTTCATCGAAAGGACGTGGAATTTAATGTAGGGGATCATGTATTGTTACGAGTTGCTCCATGGAAGGGAGTTACAAGATTTGGGAAGAGAGGAAAGCTCAATCCACGATTTATTGGTCCATTTCAAATTCTTGACCGAGTAGGAAATGTAGCCTATAGACTTGCGTTACCTCGAAAGTATGTCTCGTGTTCATAATGTGTTTCACATATCTGTACTTCGTAAATATGTGAAAGACCCGAACCACGTTATTGAGTTAGAACCGGACGAGATAGCCGAAGACTTAACGTATGAGGAGGTACCTGTCAAGATCTTGGATAGGAAGGAGCATGTCCTACGCGCAAAGGTCATACCACAAGTTAAAGTTTTGTGGAGGAATCATGCTATAGAGGAAATGACCTGGGAATTAGAAACGGAAATGAAAGCGAGGTATCCTCACCTTTTCGAAAACACAGTATACGCACGTCAATTTCGAGGACGAAATTTCATAAGAAGGGAGGTTGTAAGACCTCAAATTTTTTTAAATAAAAGGAATTTCCTTTATTTATTATTTTGAAATAGTAAGGGTTGATTTGATTAATGTGGATAGTTAAGGGTTAAATACGCAAATATTTCAAAATAAGCAAGTGGTTATAAAATATTCATTTTTTGGGGAATATTCGTTTGGTCGTGGAATATTCGCATCTTGCTTGGGAATATTAAATGCGACGGCAGCCCATGTGTGGGCCCCATAACGAAAAGCGATTGGATGAAGAAAAACAACAAATATAAGTTGTTAAAATAATAACAGTAGTTGTTACCGTTAAGACCATTGGAATAATTTGGTTAAAATACGAATGAATGGCTGTGGTTGCACAAGATAGACACAGATTGCATAAAGATTGTTGAATTATTGATCCTTACGTAAAGAAGGCACTACTCAATAATTTTTACAAAGAGTTACCGCTCAATATTTTATTTTATCGATTCAATAATTCTTTGCGTTGATATTTTATATTATTGTTGTTCAATAATTGTCACCGCACATTATCTCCATTATCGATCAATAATTCATATTATTTAAATAATATTATTAGATAGCATTATTGACAATGTCTAGAAAGTTCTCATCAAGGAGAGGTTTGGTCACCTAATTGCGCGCCAAGAAGGAGAAATCCTTATCTAAAGCCCCTCTTTCCTCGGAACTACTGGTCATATAATAATTGTGATTCGTAATATTATTTGTGAATAATTAATTATTGATTCATATGATAAAGAAATATTTATTTTATGTGGATATAAATGATGGATTTATTTATGTGGTTATAAATGAAGAAATTATTGTTGAGGTGTTTTATCAAGATTTTACCAGTTGGAGGTATTAAAAATTAAATCGGGGTTTTGAGATATATCATGCGGGGTTATAATTTTTAATCCTGACCGTTGGATTGTGGTAATTTTTGGGTATGTTATACATACATAAGTTGAGTATATGTCCACAAATTTTGAACCGTTAAAAATGCACGAATGATTTTTGTTGTGAATTTTAAGAGGTGTCTGATTCAAAATTAGGTTTATAATTGATTTTGGTGGAAAATTCTAGAATTGAGTGGGCCCCACTTGTGGTTGGTGAAGAAATGTGCTGAATTTTATTTCAAATGTGGTGGGTGGCAATAGTAGCGTGTAAAGCCATCGGTGGCAGGTCAAGTCCGCTTGTATGGCTAACATTTTCCTATAAATAGAGGGCTAAGTTAGAATTGAAAATCACACCGTAAACAAAGTTTTCTCTCTCTCTCTATATTATTGAGCGTATTTTGTGAGTATTTAGATACTTTGAGAGTTCTTTATTCAAAGATAAGTTTCATTCAAAGATCACTTCCGACCTTTCCTTCCAAAGTACTCGATTCTTTGAGGTAAGGATGTTATTTTTTTTCAGGATGATATTATTTCTTCAATATCATTATCTTTGAAATATTGGTTGGAACTTTTATCAAATTTGGAACTTTTTTCATGTGGGGGTTACTATTCATGAGTTACTATTCATGAGTTACTATTTATGAGTTACTATTCACGAGTTACTATTCACGACAGTACTATTCATGAAGCGTGAAAATGTTTTTGTGGAATTTCTATCTTTTGGTGTCGGAGTTACTATTCACGTACTCTGAGACTATTCACGATACGCAAGACTATTCACGATACTGGCACTATTCATCGAAAAATAAAATTTCTTCTTTTTCGTCCAAAATATCTATTCGGATACTAGCTTTGATTGTATCCATGTTTTGATCATTCTTGAATTTTACACCACTATGATTATTTTTGAGGTATTGTTGGACATGGATAAAACAAAGTACTAATCATTAATCCTTAATCCTTGTCATTTTGTTTCTTTGGATTCGTTCTTTAAAAATATTTTTCATCATCCTCGGTCTTAAATGATGATATTATTGAATATCTTTGGCCCGTAGCAAAAGATGAATGATTTTCAAGAATATCTTTGGCTGTAGTAAAAGATGAACAGTGTGTTTAAATGAACATGAATTAATCGATGAATATCTTTGGCTCAGAGTGCAAAGATGAACAGTGTTGAGATGAACACGATCGATTGATGAATATCTTTGGCCCCAGTGCAAAAGATGAATATTTGATTTGAGATGAAAATTGATTGATGTTACAGGATAAAATATTGATGATGAACTGTTAAATTCATAGATTATAGTAGATTTCATTCTCTACGTAACTCTTCTATGAATTATTATTTCGCTGCGAATATTGATACAAAACTTGTTGTCTATTGTATTCTATTAAATTTTTCCTGTTGAAGACTAACGATAATTTGTTGTATATTATCTTAGTCATAATATTCTTTATCGAGCTAGTTGAGCTCACCCTTTTCCTTTTGTTCCATTTTTCTCGTGGAGGCGAGAATATAAAGCGAGTACGAAGCTTGGGGGTATGGAATGAAGGTTTTAGAAAGGATTGTTTAGTAGTCCTCACCATTTTTGTAAAATAATGTATCAATAAATGTGATGAGGATTTATTTGAGTATAAATATTGTCTAGAAGATAATATTTGTATTTAAACTCACTTTTTTCTTGTTGTAATAATAAAGTTGTAGTTGTTTTACGTACCATGTATCGACAACTCAGAATGGGTGATGTATACCTATTTTGGGGCGCCACGGTTGTAAGACCCCGAAATTTTTTTAAATAAAAGGAATTTCCTTTATTTATTATTTTGAAATAGTAAGGGTTGATTTGATTAATGTGGATAGTTAAGGGTTAAATACGCAAATATTTCAAAATAAGCAAGTGGTTATAAAATATTCATTTTGTTGGGAATATTCGTTTGGTCGTGGAATATTCAGATCTTGTTTGGGAATATTCGCATTTACTGCGGCAGCGACCATGTGTGGGCCCCATAATGAAAGCGATTGGATGAAGAAAACGACAAATATAAGTTGGTTAAAATAACTACAGTAGTTGTTACTGTTAATTAAGACCGTTGAATACCCTATTGGTTAAAATAAGAATACGCGTGGTTGCATGAAAGAGAATACACCAGTATTGCACAAGTATTGTTGAATTATTGATCCTTACGAAGAAGGCACTACTCAATAATTTTCACATGAGTTATCGCTCAATATTTTATTTTATTGATTCAATAATTGCCGCGTTGATATTTTATATTATTGTTGTTCAATAATTGTCATCGCATATTATCTCCATTATCGATCAATAATTCATATTATTTAAATAATATTATTAGATAGCATTATTGACAATGTCTAGAAAGTTACATCAAGGAGAGGTTTGGTCACCTAATCAATTGCGCCAAGAAGGAGAAATTCTTATCGAAAGCCCCTCTTTCCGGGAACTACCGTTGTCATAATTGTGATTCTGTAATATTATTTGTGAATAATTAATTATTGATTCATATGATAAAGAAATATTTATTTTATGTGGATATAAATGATGGATTTATTTATGTGGTTATAAATGAAGAAATTATTGTTGAGGTGTTTTATCAAGATTTTACCAGATCGAGGTATTAAAAATTAAATCGTGGGTTTTGAGATATATCATGGGGTTATAATTTTTAATCCGAACCGTTGGATTGTGGTAATTTTTGGGTATGTTATACATACATAAGTTGAGTATATGTCCACAAATTTTGAACTGTTAAAATGCACGAATGATTTGTTATGAATTTTAAGAGGTGTCCGATTCGTAAATTAGGGTTATAATTGATTTTGGTGGAAAATTCTAGAATTGAGTGGGCCCTACTTGTGGTTGGTGAAGAAATGTGCTGAATTTTATTTCAAATGTGGTGGGTGGCAATAGTAGAGTGTAAAGCCATCAGCAGCAGTGTCAAGTCTGCGCTCTACGGCTAACATTTTCCTATAAATAGAGGGCTAAGTTAGAATTGAAAATCACACCGTAAACAAAGTTTTTCTCTTTCTCTCTCTATATTATCGAGCGTATTTTGTGAGTATTTAGATACTTTGAGAGTTGTTTGTCAAGATAAGTTTCATTCAAAGATCACTCCGACCTTTCCTTCCAAGTAATCGATTCTTTGAGGTAAGGGATATTATTTTTTTTCGTAATGATATTATTTCTTCAATATCATTACTTTGAAATGTTGATCGAAGCTTTTATCAAATTTAGAACTTTTTTCGTGCTCGGGTTATTATTCATGAGTTACTATTCACGAGTTACTATTCATGAGTTACTATTCACGAGTTACTATTCACGAGTACTATTCATGAAGCGTGAAAATGTTTTTTTTGTGGAATTTCTATCTTTTTGGTGTTGGAGTTACTATTCACGATATATAAGACTATTCACGATATCTGACTATTCACGATATCCAAGACTATTCACCAAAAAAATAAAATTTCTTCTTTTCGTCTAAAATATCTATTCGGATACTAGCTTTGATTGTATCCATGTTTTGATCATTCTTGAATTTTACACCACTATGATTATTTTTTTGAGGTATTGTTGGACATGGATAAAATAAAGTACGAATCATTAATCATTAATCCTTAATCCTTGTCATTTTGTTTCACCGGATTCGTTCTTTAAAAATATTTTTCATCATCCTCGGCCTTAAATGATGATATTATTGAATATCTTTGGCCTCAGTAGTGCAAAGATGAATGATTTTCAAGAATATCTTTGGGCTCAGTAGTAAAAGATGAGCAGTGTTGAGATGAACACGACCGATGATTAATATCTTTGGCTGTAAAGTGCAAAGATGAACATGTGTTTAAATGAACATGACTAATCGATGAATATCTTTGGCCTGTAGTGCAAAAGATGAATATTTGATTTGAGATGAAAATTGATTGATGTTACAGGATAAAATATTGATGATGAACTGTTAAATTCATAGATTATAGTAGATTTCATTCTCTACTTAACTCTTCTAATGAATTATTATTTCCGCCGCGTAATATTGATCCGAAACTTGTTGTTGCCTATTGTATTCTATTAAATTTTTCCTCGTTGAAGACTAACGATAATTTGTTGTATATTATCTTAGTCATAATATTCTTTCTCGAGCTAGTTGAGCTCACCCTTTTCCTTTTTGTTCCATTTTTCTCGGAGGCGAGAATATAATATAGTGAAAGTACGAAGCCTGGGTATGGAATGAAGGTTTTAGAAAGGATTGTTTAGTAGTCCTCACCATTTTGTAAAATAATGTATCAATAAATGTGATGAGGATTTATTTGAGTATAAATATTGTCTAGAAGATAATATTTGTATTTAAACTCACGCTTTCTTGTTGTAATAATAAAAAGTTGTAGTTGTTTTACATACCATGTATTGACAACTCGGAATGGGTGATGTATACCTATTTTTGGGGCGCGTCGCGGTTGGTATCGTAGCTATAAGTAAAGAGCCCCGAGCCTCTCGGTTTGGTGACTTCTGTTGATGGGGATGCAAAAGCGGACTCTCCGTAGGGGACGCCGGATTCTGATGGCATGGCAAACCGATAGGTATCAATGTGAGGTCTTGATACAAGTTGGTGTCCAGAGTCACAGGAGTATCGAGCTTAGGATATGATCTCTGGCGGAGATCGGGGAATAGAACTAGGAGGGAGAGACGAGTAAATCCTTTAAGCTAGTGTGTCCTACCTAAGCTTATTTGTTAGTTGGTCAAGATATAGGGATATTATGTGATATATTGATTTCCTTAATTAACCCTTTTTATACAAGATTTGAGAATGTCGATCGAGAATATTAACAAATGGGGTAAATGAGACCGTGGAGATGCTCAGTATTTTACCAACGAGGAGAACGTAACAGTCGGGCAATGTTCCTCCGTGAACAACACCACCGAAAGCAGATGATGAACGAGGGGATGTTTAGAAGCTTTTGCGATTCATGCAAAATCAGACGAGGAGACTCGTGTTCAAAATACTGGAGGAAATGATAGCAATTCACGGGTTGTCACAAACAAGCAATTCAAAGAGTTGGGACCACCGAATTTAAGGGAAAGCCGATCCGATCATGGCGGAAACATGGGTCAAACAAATTACCAAGATATTCGATGTCTTGGGATGCACGGAGGAACAGAAGGTTCCATTCGCCACCTTTATGTTCCGTGGCGAAGGCAGACTCATCGGTGGGAGTCGTGAAGCGCACTCCATCCAAACCGCACTCAAAGATGTCTTGGGAGACGTTTCAGAGACTATTTAATGACAAATACTTTCCCGAAAGTGTTCAATATATGAAGGAAGTGGAGTTCATCAGATTAGAGCAAAATAACATGGCGGTGTCTCAAAGACGAGGCAAAGTTTGCAGAGTTATCCGAGTTTGCACCTCATTTGGTGGAGAATGAGGAACGATGACGCGGATGTTTCTTAGAGAGGTTGAAAACCCGCATACGCCAAGATCTCATTTCTCATAAACTTTCTCTTTATTCAGATGTTGTAAATGTGGCTCAATTATTAGAGCGAGATAACGAGTACGGCCAACCGAGGACCATAACCAGGATCGCACGGTAGATAGCGCAATCAATGAATAATGATAACTGCGGAGAAAGAAACAGACGGATGAAATGGTAACCACTGGTGGTAATCATGGTCATGAAAATGTAAGAAGCGAGTCGGGAGGAGATTTTAAAAGAGGAGATTTAACAACGAATATGTGAAGACGAGCAAAGGCTTAAGAAGAATCGGGTTCTAAGGGAGGAGAACGACCACCGGTTATATGCTACAAATGCGAAAAGAGGGACATATCACCAAACCGCCACAACAACAGTTCAAGGTATGCTATAGTTGTGGAAAGGAAGGACATATCACCGAGAGATCAGACGCAGAATAAACCTAGTTCAATGAGGATGGTGACTCAAAAGGATGTCCCGTAAAAGTCAAAGTCAACGGTTCTTGGAAGAGCGCTTTGTCGTGACCGGTCAAAATGCGAGGAACCCAAACGAAGTTGATCAGGTTAGTTAATTATAAATTCTTTAAATTT
Source organism: Panax quinquefolius (assembly GCA_020205615.1). Classification (NCBI taxonomy): domain Eukaryota; kingdom Viridiplantae; phylum Streptophyta; class Magnoliopsida; order Apiales; family Araliaceae; genus Panax; species Panax quinquefolius. Next base: position 113,828,991 of record CM035152.1, read on the forward strand.
ATACCTTACTGATAATACAGGTTCTACCCATTCTTTTATCTCTCTTGCTTGTGCTCAACGCTTGAACTTGACTCACGAGAAATTAGACTTTGACCTATTTATGGAGACTCAGTTAGAGAAACTTTCATTACATCCAGTTGTTTATAAATCTTGCTTGATTCAAGTTGGCACCATCACATTACCTCGTTAACCTTATTTCTATAGAGATATTTGCTTTTGATGTGATTTTAAGGTTAACTACTCATCATCATGCCAAATTGATTGCTTTTGTAAGGTTGTTAGTTTTCATATTCCTAACCAACCTGTTATTCAAATTCAAGCAATCAAACCATTGTAATCAAACATTTTCATATCAAATCATAAAGTCATTCGTTTATTACGGATGTCAAGCTTTCTTAGCCCATGTTATGGATTTGAATAAAGACACGCCAAATTTGAATAATATTCCTGTTGTTATTGACTTTCCCGACGTATTTTTCAAGAACTTCCCTGGCTTTACCCCGTAACGTGAAGTTGAATTCTTTATTGATCTTGAACCCGTATAAAGCCCATTTCTAAAACCCCATATCGAATGGCTCCTATTGAACTTCAGAGTTAAAGGTCCAACTACAGGAATTGTTGGACATCGGTTTCATTCATCCCTAGTACATCTCCTTGGGGTGCTCCCTGTTTTATTTGTAAAAAAGAAAGACGGAGTATGCGACTTTGTATCGACTATCGGGAATTGAACCATGTCACCATCAAGAATAGGTATCCTCACCTCGTATTGATGACTTGTTTGACCGATTGCAAAGGCACAATTCTTTTCAAAAATCGATCTTCGCTCGGATATCATCACCAAAATTAGAACCGAGGATATTCCAAAGACCCGCCAGAACTCTTCCAGATGGGCATTATGAATTCTTAGTCATGTCTTTCTTGACTAACTAATGCTCCTCATGGCTTTCATGGATATGATGAACCGAGTATTCAAGGAATATTTGGATCATTCGTTGTTGTCTTTATTGATGACATCCTTATATATTCCAAAAGTCGTGAAGATCATGAGCACCATTTGAAGTCGGTACTCCAAAGGCTTCGTGAAAACCAACTATATGCCAAATTGAAGAAATGCGAGTTCGCTTGAGGAAGTAGCATTTCTTGGGCATGTGGTGTCAAAACATGGAGTATCCGTTGATCCGTGAAGATTGAAGCAATACAAAGTTGGGAGCAACCAAGAAGGTGGATCAAGTACGTAGCTTTTGGGCTTAATGGTTATTATCGGAGATTCGTGGAAGGGTTTTTCTAATCGCTACTCCATTAACTCAAATTAACTCGGAAGGATACAAAATTCGTTTTGGAGCGAAGAATGCGAGAAAAGTTTCCAAGAGCTTAAGAGGAGACTTATTTTGCAGACTGTTCTAACAATACCATCTGGTTCGGATGGATTTGTTATCTACTGCCGATGCTTCGTGCAAAGGGTTAGGATGTGTTCTCATGCAACGTGGGAAAGTCATAGCCTATGCCTCATGACAACTTAAAGAGTATGAGAGGAATTATCCTACTCATGATCTAGAGTTGGCGGCAATCGTTGCTTAAAGATATGGAGGCACTATCTATATGGGGAGAAAGTGGAGATATATTCAGATCATAAAAGCCTTAAATATTTCTTCACTCAAAAAGAACTCAACACGCGGCAATGACGTTGGCTCGAGCTATTGAAAGACTACGACCACACTATTCAATACCATCCGGTAAAGTTTAACGTGGTAATGACGACGCATTGAGTAGAAGATCATATGCGGAACGAAAAGCGATGATGTCAAGTATACGACAGAGCCAACTTTAATAGAAAAGTTAAGGTTGCTCAAGCCACCCAATTCCTGTGAACATGCGCATTATGAAGAAGAAAGTACAAGAAGGAGCTATTCCTAAGCGAGAATTGATGAAGAAGGAATACTTCGAGTCCACTCTAGACTTTGTGTTCCTAACGACTCGATTTGAAGTACAAGATTATGATGGAGGCACACAATACACCATTTGCAATCCATCTCGAAGTACTAAAATGTATCGTGATCTTCGACATACATTTTGGTGGAATAATACGGAAGAGAGAGAGATTGCAAAGTTTATCTCGATGTGTTTAACTTGCCAACGTAAAAAGCGAGCATTTAGTACCTAAGGGTCCCGCTGCAACCACTTGAGATTCCTGAATGGAAGTGGGAACACATTACCATGGATTTCAATTACGGGTCTTCCTACGGTTTTTCAAGGCATCAATGCTATTTGGGTTATTGTTGATAGATTAACCAAGTCCGCTTCATTTCTTGCCGATACGGAGACTTATTCTCTTGAACGCCTTGCTAGTAATAATACGTAAATGAGATCGTGAGGTTGCATGGCATGCCTGTATCCATAGTTTCGGATCGTGACCCAAGATTCACTTCAAGATTTTGGGTTAGCTTGCAAAAAAAGCTATGGGCACGATTTTGCGATTTAGTTCAAAGATACCATCCCCAAACGGACGGACAATCGTAGAGAGGACTATTCAAACTCTTGAAGATTTATTAAGACTCGTGGTCCTAGACTTCAAGGGCGTTGGGATAAGTATTTACCATTGGTGGAATTCTCCTACAACAATGCTTATCGTGCAAGTATAGGTGTGGCTCCATTCAAGCATTATATGGATGAAAATGTCGTTCTCCAATATGTTGGGATGAGGTGGGTGAAGCAACATTGTTGGGACCCGAGTTAAGTACGTATGACTCACCGAAAAAGATCCAAATGATTTGACAACGTGATACAAACGGCTCAAGATCGATAAAAGAGTTATGCGGATCTTCATCGAAAGGACGTGGAATTTAATGTGGGGATCATGTATTGTTGCGAGTTGCTCCATGGAAGGGAGTTACAAGATTTGGGAAGAGAGGAAAGCTCAATCCACGATTTATTGGTCCATTTCAAATTCTTGACCGAAAGTAGGAAATGTAGCCTATAGACTTGCGTTACCTCAAAGTATGTCTCGTGTTCATAATGTGTTTCACATATCCGCATTTCAGAATATGTGAAAGACCCGAACCACGTTATCGAAGTTAGAACCGGACGAGATAGCCAAGACTTAACGTATGAGGAGGTACCTATCAAGATCTTGGATAGGAAGGAGCATGTCCCACGCAAGAAAGGTCATACCACAAGTTAAAGTTTTGTGGAGGAATCATGCTATAGAGGAAATGACCGGGAATTGAAACGAAATGAAAGCGTAGGTATCCTCACCTTTTCAAAACACAGTACGCACGCCAATTTCGAGGACTAAATTTCATAAGAAGGGAGGTTGTAAGACCTAATTTTTTTTTTTTTAATAAAAAGGAATTTCCTTTATTTATTATTTTGAAATAGTAAGGGTTGATTTGATTAATGTGGATAGTTAAGGGTTAAATACGCAAATATTTCAAAATAAGCAAGTGGTTATAAAATATTCATTTTGTTTGGGAATATTCGTTTGGTCGTGGAATATTCAGATCGTTTGGGAATATTCGTACGACAGTTGCGCAGCCATGTGTGGGCCCCATAACTGAAAGCGATTGGATGAAGAAAACGACAAATATAAGTGGTTAAAAATACTACAGGCGTAGTTATTCACCGTTAAGATCGTTGGAATACCCGGTGGTTAAAATACGATGAATACGCTGTGGTTGCACAAGAGCACACCAGATTACAAAGATTGTTGAATTATTGATCCTTACGTAAGAAGGCACTACTCAATAATTTTCACAAGTAGTTTCGCTCAATATTTTATTTTATTGATTCAATAATTCTTTGCGTTGATATTTTATATTATTGTTGTTCAATAATTGTCACCGCATTATTATCTCCATTATCGGATCAATAATTCATATTATTTGAATAATATTATTAGATAGCATTATTGGCAATGTCTAGAAAGTTACATCAAGGAGAGGTTTGGTCACCTAATTGCGGCCAAGAAGGAGAAATCTTTATCTGAAAGCCCCTCTTTCCAGGGAACTACTGGTTGTCATAATTGTGATTTCGTAATATTATTTGTGAATAATTAATTATTGATTCATATGATAAAGAAATATTTATTTTATGTGGATATAAATGATGGATTTATTTATGTGGTTATAAATGAAGAAATTATTGTTGAGGTGTTTTATCAAGATTTTACCGATGGAGGTATTAAAAATTAAATCGGGGTTTTGAGATATATCATGGGGTTATAATTTTTAATCCTAATCGTTGGATTGTGGTAATTTTTGGGTATGTTATACATACATAAGTTGAGTATATGTCCACAAATTTTGAACCGTTAAAAATGCACGAATGATTTGTTATGAATTTTAAGAGGTGTCTGATTCGAAAATTAGGTTTATAATTGATTTTGGTGGAAAATTCTAGAATTGAGTGGGCCCCACTTGTGGTTGGTGAAGAAATGTGCTGAATTTTATTTCAAATGTGGTGGGTGGCAATAGTAGCAGGTAAAGCCATCAGTAGCGTGGTCAAGTGCGCTTTGCCATGGGCTAACATTTTCCTATAAATAGAGGGCTAAGTTAGAATTGAAAATCACACCAGAAACAAAGTTTTCTCTCTTTTTCTCTCTATATTATTGAGCGTATTTTGTGAGTATTTAGATACTTTGAGAGTTGCTGTTCAGTACAAGTTTCATTCAGCATCACTTCCCGACCTTTCCTTCCAAGTACTGATTCTTTGAGGTAAGGGATGTTATTTTCTTTTCAGATGATATTATTTCTTCAATATCCATTATGCTGAAATATTGGTTGGAACTTTTTATCAAATTTGGAACTTTTTCATGTCTGGGTTACTATTCACGAGTTACTATTCACGAAGTTACTATTCATGAGTTACTATTCACGAGTTACTATTCACGAGTACTATTCATGAAGCGTGAAAATGTTTTTTGTGGAATTTCTATCTTTGGTGTTTGAGTTACTATTCACGTATATCAAGACTATTCACGATATCTGACTATTCACGATATCTGCAGATTATTCATCGAAAAATAAAATTTCTTCTTTTCGTCCAAAATATCTATTCGGATACTAGCTTTGATTGTATCCATGTTTTGATCATTCTTGAATTTTACACCACTATGATTATTTTTGAGGTATTGTTGGACATGGATAAAACAAAGTACGAATCATTAATCCTTAATCCTTGTCATTTTGTTTCACCGGATTCGTTCTTTAAAAATATTTTTCATCATCCTCGGCCTTAAATGATGATATTATTGAATATCTTTGGCCTCAGAGTGCAAAGATGAATGATTTCAAGAAGAATATCTCTTTGGCTGTAGTGCAAAGATGAACAGTGTTTAAATGAACATGACTAATCGATGAATATCTTTGGCACGTAGTGCAAAGATGAACAGTGTTGAGATGAACATGACCGATTGATGAATATCTTTGGCACGTAGTGCAAAGATGAATATTTGATTTGAGATGAATATTGATTGATGTTACAGGATAAAATATTGATGATGGACCGTTAAATTCATAGATTATAGTAGATTTCATTCTCACGTAACTCTTCTATGAATTATTATTTCCGCCACGAATATTGATCTAAAACTTGTTGTCTATTGTATTCTATCGATTTTTTCCTCGTTGAAGACTAACGATAATTTGTTGTATATTATCTTAGTCATAATATTCTTTACTGAGCTAGTTGAGCTCACCCTTTTCCTTTTTGTTCCATTCTTCTCAGGAGGCGAGAATATAGCGAGTACGAGTCGGGGTATGGAATGAAGGTTTTAGAAAGGATTGTTTAGTAGTCCTCACCATTTTTGTAAAATAATGTATCAATAAATGTGATGAGGATTTATTTGAGTATAAATATTGTCTAGAAGATAATATTTGTATTTAAACTCACAGTTTTACTGTTGTAATAATAAAGTTGTAGTTGTTTCTGTACCATGTTTTGACAACTCAGAATGGGTGATGTATACCTATTTTGGGGGCGTCACAGTTGGTATCAGAGCTTAGGGATATGATCTCTGGCGGAGATCGGGGAATAGAACTAGGAGGGGAGAGACGAGTAAATCCTTCGCTAGTGTGTCCTACCTAAGCTTATTTGTTAGTTGGTCAGTATATAGGGATATTATGTGATATATTGATTTCCTTAATTAACCCTTGTTTTATGCGATGATTTGAGAATGTCGACTGAGAATATTAACAGTGGAGTAAATGAGACCGTGGAGATGCCTGTACTTACCAACGAGGAGAACGTGCAACAGGCTGACAATGTTCCTCCTGTGAACAACACCATGGAGCAGATGATGAACGAGGGGATGTTTAGAAGCTTTTTGCAGTTCATGCAAAATCGATCGAGAGGAGACTCGTGTTCAAAATACAGGAGGAAATGATAGCAATTCACGGGTTGTCACGCAAGCGGTTCAAAGAGTTGGGACCACGAATTTAAGGAAAGCCAGATCCGATCATGGCGGAAACATGGGTCAAAACAAATTACCAAGATATTCGATGTCTTGGGATGCACGGAGGAACGAAGGTTCCATTCGCCACCTTTATGTTCCGTGGCGAAGCGGCAGACCATCGGTGGGAGTCTGCAGAAGCGTATCCCATCCGGCCGCACTCAAAGATGTCTTGGGAGGCGTTTCAGAGACTATTTAATGACAAATACTTTCTCCGAAAGTGTTCGCTATATGAAGGAAGTGGAGTTCATCGATGGAACAAAACAACATATTGCGGTGACTCGAAAAGATCGGTCCCGAAAAGTCAAAGTCAACGATTCCGGAAGAGCGTTTGTGTGGATCGGTCATAATCACGAGGAACCCAAACGAGGTTATCACGGGTAAGCTATTTATAAATTCTTGCGAAGTTTATACCTTACTTGATAACGGGTGCTACCCATTCATTTATTTCTCCGCATGTGCTCAACGTTTAAACTTGACTCGGAGAAATTAGACTTTGATCTATCTGTGGAAACTCCGTTAGGAGAAACTTTCATCACATCCAATCGTTTATAAATCTTGTTTGATTCAAGTTGGCACCATCACCTTACACCGTTGACCTTATCTCTTTAAAGATACTTGCTTTTGATGTGATTTTAGGGATTGATTGGTTAACTACTCATCATGCCAAAATTGATTGTTTTCGTAAGGTTGTTAGTTTTCATATTCTAACCAACCTGTTATGCTAATTCAAGCAACTAAACCATTAAAATCAATCACCGCTATATCTAATCATAAAGCTATTCGTTTATTGAAAAGCGGATGTCAAGCTTTCTTAGCCCATGTTATGGATTTGAATAAAGACACGTCAAATTTGAATAATATTCTGTTGTTATTGACTTTCTGACGATTTCTGAAGAACTTCCGGTCTACCCCGAGCGTGAAGTTGAATTCTTTATTGATCTTGAACTGGTACAAAGCCCATTTCTAAAACCCCATATCGAATGGCTCTATTGAACTTCGAGGAGTTAAAGGTCCAACTACAGAATTGTTGGACATCGGTTTCATCTGTCCCTAGTACATCTCCTTGGGGTGCTCCCATTTTATTTGTAAAAAAGAAAGACGGAGTATGCGACTTTTGTATTGACTATCTGGAATTGAACCATGTCACCATCAAGAATAGGTATCCTCTACCTCGTATTGATGACTTGTTTGACCAGTTTTGCAGGGGCACAATTCTTTTCAAAATCGATCTTCGATTACGGATATCATCATTTGAAAATTAGAACCGAGGATATTCCAAAGGCGCCTTCGTAACTTCGGTATGGGCATTATGAATTCTTAGTCATGTCTTTCGGACTAACTAATGCTCCCTGCGGCTTTCATGGATATGATGAACCGAGTATTCAAGGAATATTTGGATCGGATTCGTTGTTGTCTTTATTGATGACATCCTTATATATTCCAAAAGTCGTGAAGATCATGAGCACCATTTGAAAGTTGGTACTCCAAAGGCTTCGTGGAAAACCAACTATATGCCAAATTGAAGAAATTTGAGTTCGGCTTGAGGAAGTAGCATTTCTTGGGCATGTGGTGTCAAAACATGGAGTATCTGTTGATCCGGCGAAGATTGAAGCAATACAAAGTTGGGAGCAACCGAAGTCGGTGACTGAAGTACGTAGCTTTTTGGGCTTAGCTGGTTATTATCGAAGATTCGTGGAAGGGTTTTCTCGAATCGCTACTCCATTAACTCAGCTAACTCGGAAGGATACAAAATTCGTTTGGAGCGAAGAATGCGAGAAAAGTTTCCAAGAGCTTAAGAGGAGACTTATTTCGGCACCTGTTCTAACAATACCATCTGGTTCGGATGGATTTGTTATCTACAGCGATGCTTCAGGCAAAGGGTTAGGATGTGTTCTCATGCAACGTGGGAAAGTCATAGCCTATGCCTCGCGACAACTTAAAGAGTATGAGAGGAATTATCCTACTCATGATCTAGAGTTAGCGATGAGTCGTTGCCGCTTAAAGATATGGAGGCACTATCTATATGGGGAGAAAGTGGAGATATATTGAGATCATAAAAGCCTTAAATATTTCTTCACTCAAAAAAGAACTCAACATGCTGGCGTGACGTTGGCTCGAGCTATTGAAAGACTACGACCACACTATTCAATACCACCACGGTAAAAGCGACGTGGTAGTATGACGCATTGAGTAGAAGATCATATGCGGAACGCGAGTGCGATGATGTCAAGTATACGCACATAGAGCCAACTTTAATAGAAAAAGTTAAGGTTGCTCAAAGCCAACCCGAATCTTGAGATGCGCGTATGAAGAAGAAAGTACAAGAAGGAGCTATTCCTAAGCGAGAATTGATGAAGAAGGAATACTTGAGTCCACTCTAGACTTTGTGTTCCTAACGACTGACGATTTGAAGTACAAGATTATGATGGAGGCACACAATACACCATTTGCAATCCATCACGGAAGTACTAAAATGTATCGTGATCTTGACATACATTTTGGTGGAATAATATGAAGAGAGAGATTGCAAAGTTTATCTCGATGTGTTTAACTTACTAACGTGTAAAGGCGAGCATCTAGTACCTAAGGGTCCGTTGCAACCACTTGAGATTAGGAATGGAAGTGGGAACACATTACCATGGATTTCGTTCACGGGTCTTCCTACGGTTTCTCAAGGCATCAATGCTATTTGGGTTATTGTTGATAGATTAACCAAGTCCGCTCACTTCTTTACCGAGCACGGAGACTTATTCCTTGAACGTCTTGCTAGTATGCACGTAAATGAGATCGTGAGGTTGCATGGCATGCCTGTATCCATAGTTTGGATCGTGACCCAAGATTCACTTCAAGATTTTGGGTTAGCTTGCAAAAAGCTATGGGCACAGATTTGCGATTTAGTTGGCATACCATCCCCAAACAGACGGACAATCAGAGAGGACTATTCAAACTCTTGAAGATTTATTAAGACTCGTGTCCTAGACTTCAAGGGCGGTTAGGATAAGTATTTACCATTGGTGGAATTCTCCTACAACAACAGCAGTTATCGAGGCAAGTATAGGTGTGGCTCCATTCAAGCATTATATGGACGAAAATGTCGATTTCTCAATATGTTGGGATGAGGTGGGTGAAGCAACATTGTTGGGACCCGAAAGTTAATACGTGATGACTCACCGAAAAGATCCAAATGATTCGATTAACGATATACAAACGGCTCAAGATCGACAAAAGAGTTATGCGGATCTTCATCGAAAGGACGTGGAATTTAATGTAGGGATCATGTATTGTTGCGAGTTGCTCCATGGAAGGAGTTACAAGATTTGGGAAGAGAGGAAAGCTCAATCCACGATTTATTGGTCCATTTCAAATTCTTGACCGAAAGTAGGAAATGTAGCCTATAGACTTGCGTTACCTCGAGTATGTCTCGTGTTCATAATGTGTTTCACATATCTCGTACTTCGTAAATATGTGAAAGACCCGAACCACGTTATTGAGTTAGAACCGGACGAGATAGCCAGAAGACTTAACGATGAGGAGGTACCTATCAAGATCTTGGATAGGAAGGAGCATGTCCCTACAGCGCAAAGGTCATACCACAAGTTAAAGTTTTGTGGAGGAATCATGCTATAGAGAAATGACACGGGAATTGGAAACGGAAATGAAAGCGAGGTATCCTCATCTTTTCAAAACACACGTATCGCAAGGCCAATTTCGAGGACGAAATTTCATAAGAAGGGGAGGTTGTAAGACCCAAATTATTATTTTTTAAATAAAAAGGAATTTCCTTTATTTATTATTTTGAAATAGTAAGGGTTGATTTGATTAATGTGGATAGTTAAGGGTTAAATACGCAAATATTTCAAAATAAGCAAGTGGTTATAAAATATTCATTTTGTTGGGAATATTCGTTTGGTCGTGGAATATTAAGATCGTGGGAGAATATTATTATTTATTTTGACGGCAATGACCATGTGTGGGCCCCATAACTGAAAGCGATTGGATGAAGAAAACGACAAATATAAGTTGGTTAAAAATAATTGGCGTAGTTATTACCGTTAAGACATTGGAATACCCGTTGGTTAAAATACGATGTCTGGGCGTGGTTGCCAAAGTAGCACTGCGGTATTGCACAGAGATTGTTGAATTATTGATCCTTACGTAAGAAGGCACTACTCTAATAATTTTCACAGAGATTCTTATTCAATATTTTATTTTATTGATTCGATAATTCTTTGCGTTGATATTTTATATTATTGTTGTTCAATAATTGTCCTTTGCACATTATCTCCATTATCGGATCAATAATTCATATTATTTGAATAATATTATTAGATAGCATTATTGGCAATGTCTAGAAAGTTACATCAAGGAGAGGTTTGGTCACCTAATTTGGCCGAGAAGGAGAAATCCTTATCTGAAAGCCCCTCTTTCACAGGAGCGGCTACCGTGGTTATCATAATTGTGATTACGTAATATTATTTGTGAATAATTAATTATTGATTCATATGATAAAGAAATATTTATTTTATGTGGATATAAATGATGGATTTATTTATGTGGTTATAAATGAAGAAATTATTGTTGAGGTGTTTTATCGATATTTTGCAGATGGAGGTATTAAAAATTAAATCGGGGTTTTGAGATATATTGCGGGGTTATAATTTTTAATCAAATTCGTTGGATTGTGGTAATTTTTGGGTATGTTATACATACATAAGTTGAGTATATGTCCACAAATTTTGAACCGAATTAAAAATGCACGAATGATTTGTTATGAATTTTAAGAGGTGTCGGATTAGAAAATTAGGTTTATAATTGATTTTGGTGGAAAATTCTAGAATTGAGTGGGCCCCACTTGTGGTTGGTGAAGAAATGTGCTGAATTTTATTTCAAATGTGGTGGGTGGCAATAGTAGCAGTGTAAAGCCATCGGAGTTGCTTGAGTCAAGTCCGCTTTTACGGCTAACATTTTCCTATAAATAGAGGGCTAAGTTAGAATTGAAAATCACACGTAAACAAAGTTTTCTCTTTTCTCTCTATATTATTGAGCGTATTTTGTGAGTATTTAGATACTTTGAGAGTTGTTGTTTAGTACAAGTTTCATTCAAAGATCACTTAGACCTTTCCTTAGAAATCTCGATTCTTTGAGGTAAGGGATGTTATTTTCTTTTCGGATGATATTATTTCTTCAATATCATTATCTTTGAAATATTGGTTGGAACTTTTTATCAAATTTGGAACTTTTTCATGTCTGGGTTACTATTCACGAGTTACTATTCACGAGTTACTATTCATGAGTTACTATTCACGAGTTACTATTCACGAGTACTATTCATGAAGCGTGAAAATGTTTTTTGTGGAATTTCTATCTTTTGTGTGTGAGTTACTATTCACGTATCGGACTATTCACGATATCTGAGCACTATTCACGATATCAAGACTATTCATCGAAAAATAAAATTTCTTCTTTTCGTCCAAAATATCTATTACGGATACTAGCTTTGATTGTATCCATATTTTGATCATTCTTGAATTTTACACCACTATGATTATTTTGAGGTATTGTTGGACATGGATAAAACAAAGTCACGAATCATTAATCCTTAATCCTTGTCATTTTGTTTCTTTGGATTCGTTCTTTAAAAATTTTTCATCATCCTCGGTCTTAAATGATGATATTATTGAATATCTTTAATTCAGTAGTGCAAAGATGAATGATTTTGAAGAATATCTTTTGCTTTGTCAGTGTAAAAGATGAGCAGTGTTTAAATGAACATGAATTAATCGATGAATATCTTTGGCCCTGTAGTGCAAAGATGAGCAGTGTTGAGATGAACATGACCGATTGATGAATATCTTTGGCTTTGAGTGCAAAGATGAATATTTGATTTGAGATGAATATTGATTGATGTTACGAGGATAAAATATTGATGATGGAATTTTTAAATTCATAGATTATAGTAGATTTCATTCTCACGTAACTCTTCTATGAATTATTATTTCCATTGCGAATATTGATCCGAAACTTGTTGTACATTGTATTCTATCGATTTTTCCTGTTGAAGACTAACGATAATTTGTTGTATATTATCTTAGTCATAATATTTTTCTTGAGCTAGTTGAGCTCACCCTTTCCTTTTTGTTCCATTCTTCTCGTGGAGGCGAGAATATAGCGAATGCAGTGGGGTATGGAATGAAGGTTTTAGAAAGGATTGTTTAGTAGTCCTCACCATTTTTGTAAAATAATGTATCAATAAATGTGATGAGGATTTATTTGAGTATAAATATTGTCTAGAAGATAATATTTGTATTTAAACTCACAGTTTTACTGTTGTAATAATAAAGTTGTAGTTGTTTCTGTACCATGTTTTGACAACTCAGAATGGGTGATGTATACCTATTTTGGGGGCGTCACAGTGTTGTAAGACCCGGAAATTTTTTTTAAATAAAAAGGAATTTCCTTTATTTATTATTTTGAAATAGTAAGGGTTGATTTGATTAATGTGGATAGTTAAGGGTTAAATACATAAATATTTCAAAATAAGCAAGTGGTTATAAAATATTCATTTTGTCGGGGAATATTAGTTTGGTGGTGGAATATTAGATCGTCTTTGTGGGAATATTAAATGCGACAGTAGCCAATGACCATGTGTGGGCCCCATAACTGAAAGCGATTGGATGAAGAAAACGACAAATATAAGTTGGTTAAAAATAACTGGCGTAGTTGTTACCGTTAAAGGCTGTTGGAATACCGTTGGTTAAAATCTGATGTCTGGCTGTGGTTGCATAAAGAATGCATTACCTGTGATATTACATGTATTGTTGAATTATTGATCCTTACGTAAGAAGGCACTACTCAATAATTTTTACGATGATTCTATGCTCAATATTTTATTTTATTGATTCAATAATTCTTTGCGTTGATATTTTATATTATTGTTGTTCAATAATTGTCAACGCACATTATCTCCATTATCGGATCAATAATTCATATTATTTAAATAATATTATTAGATAGCATTATTGACAATGTCTAGAAAGTTACATCGAGGAGAGGTTTGGTCACCTAATTGCGGCGCCGAGAAGGAGAAATCCTTATCGGAAAGCCCCTCTTTCTCACAGGAACTACTGGTTATCATAATTGTGATTCTCGTAATATTATTTGTGAATAATTAATTATTGATTCATATGATAAAGAAATATTTATTTTATGTGGATATAAATGATGGATTTATTTATGTGGTTATAAATGAAGAAATTATTGTTGAGGTGTTTTATCAATATTTACCAGATTGGAGGTATTAAAAATTAAATCGGGGTTTTGAGATATATTGGGGGGTTATAATTTTTAATTTAATTCATTGGATTGTGGTAATTTTTGGGTATGTTATACATACATAAGTTGAGTATATGTCCACAAATTTTGAACCAGATTAAAAATGCACGAATGATTTGTTGTGAATTTTAAGAGGTGTCGGATTCGAAAATTAGGTTTATAATTGATTTTGGTGGAAAATTCTAGAATTGAGTGGGCCCCACTTGTGGTTGGTGAAGAAATGTGCTGAATTTTATTTCAAATGTGGTGGGTGGCAATAGTAGCGAGTAAAGCCATCGGTAGCAAAAGTCAAGTCGCTTGATGGGCTAACATTTTCCTATAAATAGAGGGCTAAGTTAGAATTGAAAATCACACCGAAACAAGTTTTCTCTCTTTTCTCTCTATATTATTGAGCGTATTTTGTGAGTATTTAGATACTTTGAGAGTTCTTTTTCAAGATACAAGTTTCATTCAACATCACTTGAGCCTTTCCTTAAATCTTGATTCTTTGAGGTAAGGGATATTATTTTTTTTCAGTAATGATATTATTTCTTCAATATCATTATGTTGAAATGTTGATCTGAAGTTTTATCAAATTTGGAACTTTTTCATATCCGGGGTTACTATTCATGAGTTACTATTCATGAGTTACTATTCATGAGTTACTATTCACGAGTTACTATTCACAGTACTATTCATCTAAGCGTGAAGATGTTTTTTGTGGAATTTCTATCTTTGGTGTTGATTTACTATTCATGTATACTGCAGATTATTCACGATATTTAAGACTTATTCACGATATCACTGGCACTATTCACGATATCGGCACTATTCACCAAAAAATAAATAAAATTTCTTCTTTTGTCCAAAACATCTATTTTGGATACTAGCTTTGATTGTATCCATGTTTTGATCATTCTTGAATTTTACACCAATCGTGATTATTTTTGAGGTATTTTTGGGCGATGGATAAAACCAAGTACGAATCCTTAATCCTTGTCATTTTGTTTCATTTGGATTCGTTTTCTTTAAAAATATTTTTCATCATCCTCGGTCTTAAATGATGATATTATTGAATATCTTTGGCTTTGTAGTGCAAAGATGAATGATTTTGAAGAATATCTTTGGCTTTGTGTAGTGTAAAAGATGAATGATTTGAAGAATATCTTTGGCTTGTAGTGCAAAGATGAATGATTTTGAAGAATATCTTTGCTTTTGTAGTGCAAAGATGAATGATTTCGAAGAATATCTTTGGCCAGTAGTGCAAAAGATGAACAGTGTTGAGATGAACACGTAGGTGATCGATTAATATCTTTGGCACAGTAGTGCAAAGATGAGCAGTGTTTAAATGAACATGACGGTGATGAATATCTTTGGCTGTAGTGCAAAAGATGAATATTTGATTCGTATGTATATTGATTGTTTATTTGGGGATAAAAGATAGGCGATGAACTTTTAAATTCATACATAGAAGATAGTAGTTTGCATTCTCTACTTAACTCTTCTAATGAATTATTATTTCCGCTGCGAATATTGATTGAAAATTTGTTGTCTATTGTATTCTATTAAATTTTTCCCCGTTGAAGACTAACGATAATTTGTTGTATATTATCTTAGTCATAATATTCTTTCTTGAGCTAGTTGAGCTCACCCTTTTCCTTTTGTTCCATTCTTCTCGGGAGGCGAGAATATAGCGATACAGTCTGGGTATGGAATGAAGGTTTTAGAAAGGATTGTTTAGTAGTCCTCACCATTTTGTAAAATAATGTATCAATAAATGTGATGAGGATTTATGTGAGTATAAATATTATCTAGAAGATAATATTTGTATTTAAACTCAGCTTTTTCTTGTTGTAATAATAAAGTTGTAGTTGTCTACGTACCATGTATTGACAACTTCGTAATGGGTGATGTATACCTATTTTGGGGGCGTCGCGGTTTGGTATCGAGCTTAGGGATATGATCTCTGGCGGAGATGGGGAATAGAACTAGGAGGGGAGGCGAGTAAATCCTTCGCTAGTGTGTCCTACAAGCTTATTTGTTAGTTGGTCAAGTATATAGGGATATTATGTGATATATTGATTTCTTAATTAACCCTTGTTTTATGGCGTGATTTGAGAATGTCGAATTGAGAATATTAATGATTGGGGTAAATGAGGACCGTGGAGATGCTCGTACTTACCAACGAGGAGAGCGTAACAACAGTGGCAATGTTCCTCCTGTGAACAACACCATGGGAGAGATGATGAGCGAGGGATGTTTAGAAGTTTTTGCGATTCATGCAAAATCGCACGAGGAGACTTCGTGTTCAAAATCTGAGGAGGAAATGATAGCAATTCACGGGTTGTCACAAAGCGATTCAAAGAGTTGGGACCACGAGAATTTAAGGGAAAGCCGAGATCCGATCGGCGGCGGAAACATGGGTCAAACAAATTACCAAGATATTCGATGTCTTGGGATGCACGGAGGAACAGAAGGTTCCATTCGCCACCTTTATGTTCCGTGGCAGGCAGACCATCTTTGGTGGGAGTTGCGTGAAGCGTACTCCATCCGGCCCTTTTCGGCATGTCTTGGGAAAGCGTTTCAGAGACTATTTAATGACAAATACTTTCCGAAAGTGTTAAATCATATGAAGGAAGTGGAGTTCATCAGATTGGACTATTCACTCTAGTATTATTCACTCAGGTATTTGGAGCACTTTTTGTATCAGAGTACTAATCACGAGTTACTATTCACGAGTTACTATTCATGAGTTACTATTCATGTGCTAATTTTTCAATCCGTTGGATGAAATTATAATAGTAAAATCAATATGGATCGTTGATTTAAAGTTTTAATAGTAACTTGTCCCTTTAGTTTTCCAAGGGTTATTTGCCCCTTCAATTTTCCAAGGGTTATTTGCCCCTTCGGTGTTTCAAGAGTCATTTGCCCCTTCGGTGTCTCAAGAGTCATTTGCCCCTTCGCAAATAGTAGTTGTCTCTTCAATATTACCAAGAGACATTTTGACCATTCGTTAAGACCAAGAGCCACTTTCAGTTTTTCTATAAATAGAAGCTCATTCCTTCATTATTTTTCTTAATTCCTTTGAAACTCTAGAGAGAGAAATTATAGAGAGAAAGAAGAAGAGTATTCTGCTACTTCACTACTTCGATATCCAGTGTCTTTTACGGTAAGGGATATTATTTATTGTACTTGTAAGGGGTGTTATTCTTTCTTATTCATAAAGAGAACTTCTGTTATTCCATTCTTTATTATTCATTGGAATAACTCAGATACGCAAAGATAACCTATAAACTTTGTATCGTGGCATACCCTATACTTGGTGAAATACCTCTGTTATTCCATTCTACATTATTATGTTGGAATAACCTGTTTATGCAAAGTACCACATATATGGTGAAATTCTTCTATTATTACAGCCGGAATATCACAGCCGGTGCGTATGCGCTGACCTGGTTCCATTAATTATTCTATTGGAATAACCTGTCTGTGCGGTCTATCGCATGGATGGTGATTTCTGTTGTTATTTCATTCTTTATTATTCTGTTGTGATATCTCGTGCATGCGTTTTACGTGGGACCGGGTTAAAATCTTTATTATTACGTTGAGAATAACCTATCTGTGCGGTCTCTATCGCATGCATGGTGAATCCTTCTGTTATCTCATTCTTTATTATTCTGTTGGAATAACCTGTCTATGTGGATTACCACATGCATGGTGAATGATCCTTTGTATTCATTCCTTGTTAAATTGTGGAAATGATCTGGTTATGTTGATTATGAAGGAAGTCATAATAAAAGCAATGGATTGATGAAAACCATGGGTATATGTAGTGTTAGTAAGTGTTATGATAAGTTATGTTGGTTAATATGTGAAAACATGAAAGTTTCTTAAAAATCACAAAGGGTTGAAAATCATATTTTGGTGAAAACGGAACATGAAATTCAATTGACCATATCTCCTATTATATTTCGAATTTTGTCAGGTCCTAGAGTTAGATCTATGAGTTACCTAACTAATCCAAGTGGAATCACTGGAAAAGGTGTTATATATTTTCGTGTGGACTGATTTTGGCAAATGAGTGCAAAGCTGCCAATACCGAAAAAGCTACTGCCCACATTTTTAAAAGGGCTGTTTCGGCCACTTATTTTGTGAGAAAAATTCCGGCCTTTTGGGGACATGAAATTATATGGTATAAAGTACCTCCTGTCCAAAAATGAGCTCATTCTGACTTAAAATTAGCAAGTTATGACCATTTCAATATTTAGGTTTTTTCGACGAAAAACACTATAACCGGAGTTCTATAACTCCGATGACCATGAAATTTAAACTGGAAGCTCACGTTAACATGTGTAAGATTCTGCCAAGATTTGGGAATTTTTGGAGTTAAACTTAAGGTAGCTAATTTCTTAAGGAATTAATTAGAAATTAATTTTTGAAAAATAGTAAATGAATTTTAAAAATTCAGAGAAAAATATATGTTCATTATGGGACTATATTATGATAAATCCCAAAAAAAAAATATTTTTGGGACTGATTTGGTATTTTTCATGAAAATAGTTTAGTTACGAACATATGAGTTAAATGTGTTATGTGAAGTAACAAAGTTGAAAGATAGGATTTTATGGCTTGGAAATCCTATATAAGGTATATATAGATTGTTGATAAGGAATTTGATCATTGGTGATGAAATCTTATGAGTATGACATGTTTGAATGATTAAATGCATTATTTGGTAAAGTGTAAACAACTGAAATAAATTGTTTATAAGTTTAAGAAGTGATTAAAATATTGTTATGATATTAACAATATTAGATTATGAATTTATTATGTGATTAATAATATTTGGATAAAGTTAATGTCTTTAATATTTATCCTTATTTTAGTTTGATTAATGCTTATATCATTGTCATCATCCTCATGCTTATATTTATGGTGATGAAAGTTATCTTTGGCTTACGTGCGAAGATGGGCTGTTGTTTATTGTTGTATATTTTTGGCTTACGTGCAGAGATGGACTTGGTATGATTATGACCAGGGATTATTCGGTATAGTCATGACCATTGATGATTTAATGAATATCCTTTGCCCGTAGTGTAGGGATGATTCGATGATTGGGTTTATTTATTAAGCTGAGTCTTAACGATAAAAATTGATGAAAACCTTTTAAAATATAGAAGATAGTAGATTTTATTCTCTACTTGACTCTTCTAATGGATTGCTTGTTCCGCTGCAATTAAACTTGATGTCTATTGTATTTTATCAGTTTAACATTGTTGAAGACTATTGATAATTTATTCTGCATTATCTTAGTCATAATATTTTTTACTGGGCTAGTTGAGCTCACCCTTTCTTTCATTGTTCTCTTCAGGAAATGAGAATATAGCTGGGATGAGTCGGGAAAAGGAGTGACGGTCCAGATGACAGCATTAGTAGTCCTCACTATTCTGTTAAATAGTGAGACAATAAATGTAACGAGGACTGAATTTGAGTTTGTATACTGTCTATGAGGACTCCATTGAGAATGGATATTGTCTAGAAGGCAGTATTCTTGTTTAAACTCTCAGTTTATGTTTTGTCGTATTTTACACGACAGCTGTATAGTTAAGTTTGTATTTGTATTTTGTACCATGTATTTGGCGACTCAAGATGGGTGATGTATACCTAATTTTGGGGGCATCACAGATTTTTTTGAATTCATGAACATACTTTTCTGTAAGCCACCTAGAGTTAACATGCTTATTTCTAACATCTCTCGAACAAGTATGGGGGCCATACAACTTCTTCACTTGCAGTATATTCTTCCTCCGCAACTTACTAGCATATATTTTCCATGGACAAGGAAGATTGCATTTATAACCAACCTTGAAAGCTTAATTCTTATATATTAATGGATTTCTTCCATGCTTGACTGAGTGAGATCTAGATGCCTTCTTGAATACCTTGTTGTCCTTGAACAACATGCCCTTTTCAAATGTAGGATCATCCATCATAGTTTTAGGATCAAACTCTGGCCATTTTGGTCCATCTTTATCTTCATTTACAGCCATTTTAGGAATTCTTTCTTGCATATGATCCTCCTCATCATTAATTTCCTTCCCTTTTGCAGTCATCTTATCCTTCCCTTTTGAAGTGATCTTCTTTTTCCCTTTTGCAGTCACCCTCTCTTTCTGTCTACTTGAGACCCCTACTTCTTTTTACTCTGTATCATCTAGACCATATATGTCTTCTAAGCCACTATCCACATTAGCAGTGAATGCAATGTCATCTTCCTCATATGAACTATCATAGAATTGTTCATTGAATAAGGTATCTTCACTATCATCATCATTGAGGTAAATGTCTTTCTCATCACAAAAAGGTGTATAAATGTCTTCCTCATCACTACTAATTTGACACTGGAAGCCTTCTTCATTATCAGGAACCTAGTTGTCTTCCTCCTCATCATCAAATATCCTCAATGGAGACTGGATTTGTAAGGGCTGCTGACTTGTCACTAATATATCCACCTCTTTAGACTTCAAAATAAATGGCTTCAACTGTTTAATATCATCAACCGAGTTCAATTTCTTATATCCCCCAACTGAACTAAAATGGTAGAATAATATTAACCCATAAAGACCAACCTCCATTGCCATAGTAACCAACTATTATGGGGTTAACTGATTAAGTTCATAATAGTCAAAATACTGATATCTACCCCCTCATACCCCCCATCTACAAAGTCACCACCATAATACAATCTTATAGAAAATAAGATATCATCATACAACTCTACAGTCAACAAAAGCATAATAAATACACCAACAACAAAAAAGACTAATTATTCAATACTACTTCTAAACATAATCAGTTAAAAAACAAAAAGGACATAAAGAATATTTTGGGACCCAAAGAAGGGAGCACACAATTGTTAAAGAATGAAGAAATAAAGAGGAGAAATGCACAATCACTTTCTCAACAACCAATACTAACTGATATTTATATACACACACCTATATCATAACTTTAACAACTACCATAACAATAAAAGTACCCATGTCTTTAAAATTTTCTTTACCTCCATATTTTGGAATTCGTCTGCCTCCCAAATCTCGATTTTTCACCACCCACACCATTGCAACCTCCCAAATACTGATTTCAAACCTCGAAGACCTTCTTCAGAGCTTTGCAAGCCACAAATTGCCCCCAATTTGACACAATCATTGCCGATCATTCAACTGTGAGGGCAAACCTAACCCTAGCTTTTACCGAACTCTATTTTCAAAAACCTTGCTTCAGCCATATATGTCAAAGTGAATAAATTAAATCGCCTACCTTGTATTTCAGTTCTATTAAGTAATTAATTATGTATATTGTAATAGTATATACATTTAAACCGTATTAAATAGCATTCAGGGGTATTTTTGGTTCGAAATTTTTTTTGGGGTTACTTTTGTTTACTTAAGTGTACTTGGAGTATGCTAATGTAAAGTTTTAAACATTAGGGTCATAAGTATAAAAGGGGTCATACTTCGAGTGATAGAAGTGTATTTAGCCCTTATGCCTTTATGGGGCATCTTATTTGGGTTTCCACTAGTCACACAACCAAGTCACGTGCTCTTAGTGGCCCTCAAAGTCAAACATATTTGTATAGCTAATTACCTCCCTTCCAAATTATGACATTATTATTAATTTTAAAAAAATAATATAAGATATTTTTAAATAATTTAATAATTCAAAATAACATTAAATAGGAAAAAAGACAAATAAATTTAGATAATCGAAAAAGAAAATTAAGATAAATAAATTTGGACGGAAGGAGTATTATGTTACCATTATTAAGACAAGTAACTTTTGCAAAGAGTAAGTTGATTATAAGTTGTCGTGATATTTTCTTTAAACTTTTTTGATTTTTTTAAATAAGTAAAAATATAAATTTGAGGAATTAACATTAAATAATTAAATAAAATAAATGTTATAAATGATAGACATGCACATTATCATTTATGTAAAAGGTAAAAATAGTTTTTACTAAAATGAGAAACAGAGATAAAAATAAAGGAGGGAAAAATACTAAAATGAGAAAGAGAGAAAAAGAAAGGAGGCAAAAGTGGAAAAGTGGGCTGGTGGAACTTGGTTCAGGAAGGAGTATGTGAAGTTGAGGGTATAGATTTACTCCCCTTGCAAATTATAACATCATTATTAATTTTTAAAAAATAAATTAAAATATTTTTAAATTTAAAATTAAAATAATTCAATAAAAATATTAAAATAATAAATATGATGAATAATATTTTTTAGATAATTTCAATATCCATCATTAATTAAAAAAAAAAAATCACATTTATTTTAAATTAAAATTGTCTAAAATTGACTTCTGAAAGTCAATATTCTTATTTTGGCACAAATATATAAAGTACTTATCCGAGTAAAAATAATCCACCTATAATGAGTTGTCACGTATTATTTGTAGACCCCTATTAATGAAGGACAATTTGATACTTTTGTTCGTAAAGTATCCTAAAAGTATATTAAATCTAGTAAAGGATATAATTTTCATGAAATTTAATCAACCAAGTATTGACAACCTAGAAGATTTCTAAAGCCAATTCGAATTTTAATTCCTAACTCTTGAATAAGATGTCTCCCATGCTATAGATAAGGGATGTTCAACACATTCAAAATACACAATTTGAAACCCCTTAATAATTATCTCTCTCCATATCAGTGGTTTGACTAAAGCATCAGAGAGTCCTCCCGGAGAGCCCCCAACTCTGGTTAACCTTTTACAGGTTTTTCGGGGAGATCGAAGGAGGTTGTATGGTGGTGAAAATTCGCGAGTTGTCCGAAACCCTTATTTGGAGGTTGTTGACTGACACATCAGATTCTCTTTCTCACAATTCAAAAATTTATGGTGAATACTCGCGCTTCAGTACAAAATTAATCTATGATCAATTTTTTTGTTGTGATTTCATTATAGAACATAATTCTTAGTAAGATATGGCTGAATAAATTTAAGGTTATCCCCTCTATGTATCACACAAAATTGAAGTTCCCAGCAACAAGTGGAATCAGGGGCGGATCTGTTTGAGGGACAACATAGACAACTGGATTTGTTTTATAAGTATAGGGACAGAGAAGATATGTAAATTAGATTAATGGAAACGTTAAACTTGGAGGGTAAAATTGTTTTCATAAACTAATTATAAATACAAGTACAAAAATCTTCTTAGTTTTAAGGTTTAATGAAATCGTAGAAGTATACACAACATTTTAGAAGTACTCATCTTTCGCCCAAATAACCCAATAAGGCACCAACATAGAGCGAGAGGAGTACCAAACGGACCAAACATCGCCACCAAATCAGTCCTCTCTTTTTCCCTTGTGTAATATTTGCATTTATTCAAACTTTTTATAACCCTCTCTCAGTCTCTCATTCATCGAAAAATAATTTTGATTCCATTTTTTGGGTTTTGATTCTCTCAATGTATTTTTTGTATAGTTTTTGGTTTTGAATGTTCATCAGCATGTGAACTATGAGGGATTGTTTTATTCAAGTTCGATTTTTTTGTTTTGTTATTGATATAGTTAATTGTGGTTACTATTTTTTTTGGTCTGATTTAGTTTATATTTTTGGGTTATTTAATCTTTAAATGAAGATGGGATCATTTTGACTAATTAGTTTCTATTTTTTATTGTGATATCTTATAATTATTTTTCCTTATTTTATAACGAAAAATGGAAAATGATTATGAGCCTTTAGTAGCCCCTCAATTCTAGTTATTATAATCACTTTACTTTCATGCATCTAACTAATGGACCATGTAAAATTTTTGGTGTTGTGAGTATAAATTTTGGAGGGTTTGTTTCTCTTATTTCAAGTAAAGCTTATTTGAAACTTATAAAAAAATACCAAAACTAGTTTATGCTTTGAAATTAATTCATGATTTTGTTTGAATATAAAAAACAAATTTGGTTTAAGGCTTTAAGCATTTGAGGAATCATTCAAATTGAACTATGACAAGTAACCGAAAAAAGTTTCTAAATTGTATCTAAATTTTTTTTATTTGAAATTTCTTTTTCAGTTTGGATTATGAATATTTATTGCAATTTGTAAACATTATTATGATTCAAGTTTTCTTTATTTAATTTTAACAAAAAAATTAGTTAAAATCCGCCTCTGTTGGGAAAAAATTCCTGGATCCGCCTTTGAGTGGAATAAAGGAAGCCAAGATAAAAAAGTGTCTAGGGGGAAAGTTTTGCTTATTGATTCTTCAGATGAGAGAGAGGATGATACAGACCAAATAGAAAAACATGTAGTGGAACTAATTCCCATTATAGACACTCGAAATTTAATTTTGCATTCTTATTACTAACCATGCGGGAGGGAAGAATCGTCTTTCAGAGACAACCCTAGAAATCACATCAGCTTCCAGCCCCAAAGATAACCCCAAGAGATCAATTCTAGTCTGACAGATAACCTCAGGAGATCCAGTTCCAAGCCCAGAGATAACCCCGGCATATCAAGTTCAAGTCCCGGAGATAAGCCCCGGAGATCCAGTTCCATGCTCGGAGTTAACCCTGGGAGATCCAAGTTTCAGTCCCGGAGATAACCCTGGGAAATTCATTCCCAACCCTGGAGATCCAGTTCTAGTCCTGGAGATAACACCGGGAGATAAAATCTTGTCCCAAAGATAACCCCTAGAGATCCAGTTCCAAGCCCGGAGATAACCCTGGGAGATCCAATTTCTAAACCCAGAGATAACCCCGAGAGAGTTAGCGTCCAACCCCACAGATAACCTCGGGGGATTAAGTTCAAAGCCCAGAGTCATCCCTAGGAGATCAAACCAACCTCAGAGATAGCCCTAAGAACTATTAAAGTCAACAACAGGCCAATCT
Source organism: Panax quinquefolius (assembly GCA_020205615.1). Taxonomy (NCBI): domain Eukaryota; kingdom Viridiplantae; phylum Streptophyta; class Magnoliopsida; order Apiales; family Araliaceae; genus Panax; species Panax quinquefolius. Next base: position 113,853,631 of record CM035152.1, read on the forward strand.
TAGAGACAACCTTGAGAAAAGACTGCTACAACTGTACCCAAAGCCGGAGACAACCCTGGGAGGGGCAAAATGGTTGATTTGCCACCTCAAAATTGTCTCAACATAGTTCAACTCAAACTGCATTCAAAGATGTCCATAAGAACCATAACTTAAATCCTGAGTGACAACTACACAAAATAGCTCAACGAATAGATTGTGAAGACTTGGAGATCTAGTCATGGACCCATCTTCTCGTCTTCGGATAATGTCTAATCCCATGTCATTGTGTAAATCTCATCAATGACTTTCCGAAAAAGGTACAACACGCCTCCACTGGATGCCCGGATTGAAAGTTTTGAAGGTTCGAACAGACATCGCATAGCCTAAGTTCACGTACTTGAGATGACGGGACCCACAAAGCTCGGGGCAGCCCAGGCAGCCGCAGGTAGACCCGTGACACATTTGGTCTATAAATATGTGTCTCCATCAGCTCATTTGAAAAAAAAAGAAGAAAATAGAGAAAACTCTGTCCATTAAGCACTTAACCTCTTCTAGAGTGCTCCAAACTTTGTGATTCTTCTTTCTAAACACTTGTAAGCTCGTGTTCAACAACATACTAAAATTTAACCGGTAGAAACCAAGTTTGCAGGCCCCAAAAGTTATCTGAAGTTTTCTTGGCAGCCTACTGTAAGATTTTTTAGATTTTTAAGCTTTCTACTACTTTAATACACACACACACACACACATATATATATATATATATATATATATATATATATATATATATATATATCGAGAATCTCATCGAATAGTTATGCTTGGATCGTCGATCCGTGGCTTTTTCCTTCTTATATATATATATATTTACTACTTTTATACATATATCTGCTTTAACTATTTTCTCAATGTAGATATTTAATATTCCAGCCTGTGGACTAGATTTATCTAAATCTGGTTATCTCTAACTTTGACCGGTTTAAAAGCGAGTAAACTGGAACCATTGAAGTTAGAATAACTTAGATTTATTTAAATCTAGTTTTCTTTCTAGCTTTTGTACATATTAATCTATCATGTGAGCCTAAGATCCATAAGATCGAAGATTCAGCCTGTAAATCTAGATCTGGTTCCCACGATGGACACTTTCTAGCTGCAACCAACTTGTAAATTATCTACGGTGTTTGGATATCCTTGGATGACTTTCATGCCCATAAGGATCCCGACATTGCTATGTATCTTATTTTCTCGAAGATGCTTCACATCTCGAAAATAAAATCAATCAAGCCGGATACCGAATAACATGGAAGTATCAAAGGCCTCAAGTACTATTGAGCATAAGGGTTTAAAAACCTATTTTTCAAAACATCACTGCTATATCTTGCCTAAAATTAAATTTTTATACAATTCAAACCCTTTTTATATAGGTGCAAACGAGGCACAACACTACTTCCAGATAATTGCACATAGGCCCAATAAACACACACACATGCAGATATTTAGGGTAATTGAAAAGTTACGGTAACCATATTTTCACGGAAGTTGGGGCGTGCCTAACACCTTCCCCCTGCTTAATCAAGCCCCCAAACTTAATGAATCTCGGTTTCCAAGGCCTGTTAAACAGTGTCCAACTATTGGGCCTTTGTGTAAAACTTTTCAAAATCGGTTGAGTTGTTACAACCATTTCAAAACTACCAACTGGCTAATCTAATTTTCAAATCATTGATATTTATATGTCGGACCTTTTCAAACTCGCTTTTTCAGACAAAACTCAACCAATTGAGAACACAAAAAGGCGAGAACAGAAAGGGACACAAATTTCTCGACGTCGACGGGTGGCAACTCTATTGGGTTCAGTAGAGGGCTTAAGGCGCTGTTCAACCTTTTCAATAACCTGTTTTATCTTCTTATGTGAATGCTGCATTTACATTGAATAGATGTGTAATAATGCTTTATTTACAGCACTTTAGTGCTTCGCACCATATCTGCCTGTGATATTAGTACTTCGCACATGTCATCATTTCCATACAGTGAGACACGATGTATGTGAATGTATGTTGTGTAATTCCTCCACCAGGAGGCAATCCCGCGACGCTCAGGAAAGTCACCACCCAAATTCTCTTCATTTGAAAGATCGGATAAACTTCCCATCTAGTAAATTGCGATGATCTGGGGACCTTCATGCTGAAAAGCCACGAGAGTAACCTAAGATAGGTCAGCCTCTGATAACCCAAACACAAAGGGAAGTCTCTTCATGCTTTCCCCTTTCAATTACATATAATTTCAATTCCATGCAAATCTCAATGTAATGGAAAATAGAAAGGAAGATGTAAAATATGCTTTCCTATTCATATCAAGAACTGTCATGCTATCCTGTCATCAAAACATCTGACATTTGTTTTGCAGTAGAACACTAAAACACTCCTAAAATAAACACATTACATAGCATGCAGCCTCTTCATACCCAGACTTAACTACATAGTCTTGTTGTAGGGAAATGATTGGTCCCGTTACCCGTTCAAAGTCCAAAAAGGCACTAAGCCCACTTTCAAACATGGCTGCAAGTGCCCAGCTTGAACTACTCATGTTTCCTGAGAGGAGTTCGAGGGATTAAGGAATCAGATAATAGAATTGATTGTCCTTTTGAAAGAACTAAACAAGCAAACTCAGGGCCCATAAATGCCCGTTCAAACAGAATCCTCTGCACAGTGAGGACTCTAGGGTATTAACAAAGAAGTCCAGATACCTGAGTCTTAGACTGAGAAGTCCAATAAAACTCTTGAAATCACCCATCTTAAAGAAGATCAAGACACCGGTGATATTCAGAAGAAAGTCCAACAAATGGAAGAGACCATTCGGTCAATCAAGAGGACTGGAACACATGGAAGTGTTACGTACTCAGACCTTTGCATCTTCATTAGGGTTCATTATCTTGACAGATTTAAGGCTCCCGATTTTGAGAAATATGATGGATTGGGAGATCCTTACACTCAATTAAAAGTGTTTATTGGAGAACTTGGATCCTATACCGAGAATGAAAAACTGAGAAAGCAGTTATTTCTAAAGAGTCTAATTTGAGAAGCTAGAGCATGGTATACCAGATTGGATAACTCCAAATCTATAGCTAGCCCATGTTTTTTTAAATCAATACAGCTTCCAAACACAAATAGCTCCAGATAGATATCAAATCACCAACGTCAAAAAATAAAACACTGAGTTATTTAGAGAGTATGCCCAAAGATGAAGGCGTCTAGCTTCTCAAGTGATCCCATCCATGACAGAAACTGAGATGGTAATGACCTTCATTGACAATCAAGAAGCTCCATTTTATGAGAGGGTCCTAGCAGCATAGGAAAACCATTCTCAGAAATAATAAAACACAAAGAAATGGCTGAGATGGGGTTAAAATCTGGGAAGATTCAAGACCTCACTGCTTTAAAAGCCGTGGCTGAGCATATTCAAGCTGGAAATTATGGGAACAACCCCCGAAGGGTCCATAAGAAGAAAGAAGAGGATGTCTTCTTGGTGCTACAAGGACAAACTCAGTTGGGCAATCAAAACTTTCCCATTCAAAGGAGAAATCATTCCCTTTTTCAAGCACAATCCTCAAACCCTCCATTGCCCTGAGGTGGAGAAGTCAGACATCCAAGAGTGTTCACACCCTTAGGGGACTCAATGGAGAATATATTCAAGCTTCTGACAGCGTATAAGAAAATTGTCTAGCTCCTTCCACCAGCTAATACAAGTGGAAAGAATTTCAACACAAGAAAGAAATGTGCTTACCATTCTAGAGCTCAGGGGCATGACACCAAAGATTGTTGAGCCCTTAAGCACAAGATCCAGGATTTGATAGACAACGCTGAGATCGTGGTGACAAAGTTAGAACAACCACATGTTCAAGATAACTCTCTCCCTAACCACAAGGAAGAGAATGTCAACATGATTAACAGAGGGAGTGGAGAAAGTTCCAATTACCTTAGATACGTGGGTGGTTCTCCCCAAACCAGCAAAGATAATTTCAATAAGTGGGATTATTCAAAATTTGGTTTATGGTAGAATGGGAAATGAAGTCTATTAGTGAATGGGTTAATTAACTAGCAAAACTGGTGATACATCAGCACCAAGTCACACGATAGTTGCTCGGTCAGGAGCATGCAAGTCTTCTCTCCCTTATCACTAAAAATCAATAACAAGTCCAAGAGAATGAAACCTTGGAAGAAAGACTTGCAAGAAAAGCAAGATCCCAGGTTCGTCAGGACTATGCCAACCAAAGGGAGTTCACCCATTTGGGTAAGCCAATGGAAGAAATCTTGCAGAAGCTAATCAACAAAGGGAAGATCACAACACTGCTACCGAGGTCTGTCGATACCACTCCAATACTTATGGTCATAACACTGAAAGCTGCTAGGCACTTCGCCATCTCATTCAAAATATGATTGATAGTGGTGACCTACAAATTGCAGACAATGACACCGTATTACCTGAGATTATGAAGATATTTCCTCTAGGAACGCAAAGATGGAGGGAAGTCATAGCAGTCATATCCTCTGAGGGAGACTTATCGGTAACACCTCTTATAATTCAAGTAATCGAGCTCAAAGGAGTTGAAAACCCTTTAAAGGTGGCTGCACTAGAACCACTAGCCATTCAGGCCGCAATATCCTATCATCAGCCTGAAGAAAGTCCCATGGAACTATGGGGAGGTTGAGGGATCAATGCTAAATTAAACTGCCGTGGTATCAAAAGAAAACCCACTGTATCTACTCAACGAGTGATGAAGCCAATCATCAAATCTAAGGGGACAGTGCCCGAGGAGAAAATTGAAGAATTCCTCCGCAAGATGGGATATCATAATGCCAAGGTGGTGCAAAGATTGAAAGAAGCACCTTAATAGATATCCGTTCTGAACTTGGTATTCTCTTTTGAAGATCATTGCAAGGTCTTAATGAAGAAACTAGAAAAAGCCCACCTGCCAAAGATGGTGGATGTTGAAAAGTTTCATTATCTGGTAGATCACATTTTTAACAGCAATGTGGTATCTTTCACTGATGATGACATACCCCCGAAGGGTCGGGTCATTGCAAGCCACTGCACATAGCAGTGATGTCTTCAGGATATGTGGTCGGAGGTGTGCTAATAGATGGGGGATCTTCCTTGAACATCTACCCTTATGCCACGTTGGAAAAAATGAAGATTAATCCCAACCGAATCTGAAGCAGCCACACAATCATATGAGCCTTCGATGGGTCTCGACGAAATGCTATAAAAGAGGTTAAATTGCCAGTGGAAATCGGTCCACATACCTTGCACATATCCTTTCAAATGCTTAACATCACTACATGATATAATTTGCTATTGGGAAGACCTTGGATCTATATGGCAAGGATTGTTCCATCCAAGCTTCATTAATAGGTCAAGTACATCATCAATAATAATCTGGTTACTGTCAATGCTGAGCAAGAGTATCCTGTCCCTGTCCAAAGTGATATGCCTCTAATCAGTTTCAATGAAGGATTTGAGCCTGTCAGCTTCCATACCTTTGAGGTGAGCAACACTCACTATCAACCTATCGGGGTTCCAACTTTGAAACCCAGAGTTTCTGCCGAAGTAATGTCGGCTAGTCAAGAAATGATATACTTGGGTTTCTAGCATGGACAAAGGTTAGGGAAAAATGAGCAAGGAATCAAAAGCTCAATTTAAATTCCCAGCCAGACATGGAAGGCTAGATTAGGCCATTCCTTTGGATCAAATCATAGGAACCCGCACAAGCATACATCGGTTCCTTCCTTAGTAATTTTGCTGCCTAACCCAACAGATGCAGATTCTGTATGGCCTCTAAGGAAAATTCTTATTTTCATGGTGGGTATGCTAATTCCTAGGCCCAGACCGGCCAGTGGGAAAGAAGTTCTAATTCCAGACCCAGACATTAAGGATAGGAAACAAAGACGCAAATAAGATGTGAAGAGACGGTTATCAAAGATGTACTTCCTGGTACATATCGAGGGTATGAAAGAGGATATCCCAGATAATGACTGCTCGGAAGATCATATCTTGATCCCTTGCATCAATAGGGCTAAGGAGAACCGGTTAAAGAGAAACATTAACCCTGGTGTGAATTCATTCATGGTCATTATTAAAGAGGAAGAGGATGACAACCACCCCTTCATCATAGTTGTCCACCAGGACTTAACCCTAGGAAATTAGAGCAACACTCCTTGCATTTGCTAAAAAGGGTAAAAAGGGCAGAAAATTCCTCTGCCCTGCTCTGTAGATATCATTAACTGCTTTTTTTGTGGCATAGTACTAGCAGTTACTTTTGTCATTCTTTTGCTAACACTTTGTATGAAAAAATAGTTTTATATATTGAGTGAATGCATTTTTTTTCAGGACTCTAGAGTTAGGTTTTATTAACCTTGCTGATGGAATGCCAAATCATCACAATGACTGCAACTTTGACGTAGTTGGACTTCAGCTTGATGGAGATTGAGCAAGAGGACTATGAGGTGCCTGAAGAGATCAAAGAATGGGTCAAAGATATACCCAAACTAAACCTTGATCTAACCACCTCTATTAACATTGGAACCTCAAAAAATCCTAAACAAATCCAGATTGGCATGTACCTTACCCCAAGCCAAAGGAAAAACCTGGTTGCTCTATTGACCCAGTTTCAGGATGTGTTTGCATGGTCTCATGAAGACATGATCCGGGTTGTCTACTGATATTGTCATTCATCGCATGCCCATTAAAGAAGGATTCATGCCAGTTAAACAGAAGCTCAAGCGATTGAAACCTGAGTGGAGTTTGAAAGTCAAAGAAAAATTGTCAAACAATTCAAAGCCGACATCATCATAGTATCAACCTACCCTGAGTGGCTATCCAACATAGTTCCCGTACCAAAACCCAGAAGGAAGGTGCGAGTCTGTGTGGATTGCCAGGATTTGAACAAATCTTGTCTCAAAGATAATTTCCCGGTGCCATTTATCCACATACTCATAGACAACACGACTCAGTATGACATGTACTCTTTTGTGGACTACTATGCTGGGTACCACCAGATCATGGTTGCTGAGGAGGACTGGGAGAAAACAACCTTCATCACTCCTTGCGAAACCTTCTATTATAGACGCTTGTCATTCAAACTCATCAATGTTGGTTCTACCTATCAACGAGCCATGATGGCTCTTTTCCATGATTTATTGCACAAAGAAATAGATGTATATATGGATGACATCATTGTCAAATTCCAAAGGGAAGAGGACCACATAGACCATCTCAAAAAGCTTTTCCACCGGTTGCGCAAATATAACTTGAACTAAATCCAGCCAAGTGTGCCTTCGACGTCAAGTCACACAAGTTGTTGGGATTTCTAGTGAGCCATAAAGGCATTGAGCTGGATCATGCCAAAATTTAGGCCATCACTGAGATGCCCTTGCCCTGGACAAAGAGGGAAATACGAGGGTTTTTATGGAGAATCAATTTCATCAGCAGATTCATCTCCCAACTCATAGCAATGTGTGAGCCCATCTTTAAGTTGTTAAGGAAAAACTCCTCCAAGAAGTGGAATAAAGAGTGTCAAAAGGCCTTCCTTTCCATCAAAGAGCAATTGGTTAAAGCTCCTGTCCTGGTATCTTTAAGGGACGACGTTCCCATATTTATGTACCTATCCATCAATGACAATGCCATGGGCTTCATGCTGGGTAAAAAAGATAATAGAAACAAATAAAGAGCTATCTATTACCTCAACAAAAGATTTAGCAGCGGCAAGCAACAATACACCTTGATTGAAAAGACTTGTTGTGCATTGGCATGGGTTTCCATGAGCTTACAACATTATCTCCATGGTCACACGACCCATCTCATATCTCGCTTGGATCCTTTGAAGTACGTATTCAACAAACCCATGTTAAATTGTTGATTGTCCAAATGGCAGTTGATCCTCCAACAATTCGATATCATCTATGTGACCCAAAAGTCTATCAAAGGTCAAGAAATTATGGATCAACTGGCCGCAGCACCGTAGGGTAGGAGTGAGCATTCGGTTATTATCTGAACCGAATAAACATTTCGGTTATAACCGAAAATCAAAATTGCACTGTTTTGAATATCCAAACAACTAACCTAAATATATGATAACCGAATAACCGAATAACTGAATTAATTATTCAGTTATTCGGTTAATAATCGAATTTAATAGTTTACAACTCTGCCTAACTTAACAGTACACAGTGATATTAACATCAGTGTTTACAAAACATATATTTGCCAAACATATACTATAAAAAATTAACAGTAGGTTAGCAGCAGCAATCAACAAGTCTCAATGTCTCATAGTCTCAATAATTATTGCATTATTTGCCAAACTGTAATGAATAAAAAGAAACAAATTACATCTGTTGTAATTCCACATAATATTCAACAATAATTTTGACCTCAATAAAACTTTTTGACCCCAGGACCAGGTTATCATCACCATAATCCAACTCAAGATTTTGACCCCAATAAAAAAAGGTTAGAATTGGACATTTGATTTGGAAAATGATATAATCATTACAACTTTATATTTTATCTATCTTTTTTTTTTTTTCCCTCCATGAGATGAGATGGGAAGGATGAGAGAACTGAGCAACTTTGTGCATTGTGTATAATCTTTATGGCTTTTATTAATCTCAAGAAAGTCAAGCAAATTTAAACATTTGTTCTCCTTTAGTTTAGATTATGGTAGAACAACATAAGCCGAGTTTTAGTACATGATTGGCACTTATAGTTGCAGAGTGAAAGGAAAATCTACAACATCCATATACCCAAACTACTGAATAGCCATGACAAGAAGTAAAACCAAAAAGAAAGAAACTTCAATATAATGTAAATTCTTACTTTAAGCCCAACAAAAATTGGAGCCTTGATATCATGTACATCTAGGCTAGCTATAAACAAATAAAGAACAGAAAGCAAGGTGGTTAAGTTACAAGTTCATATGTTATGTACTAATAGTTCTGCCATAGGAAACTCATTTGCACTAAGTTTTCCCCTCAAATAAGTTAATGGTGATGTTGCACAATGTTTGGACCAACTCCAAATCTGATTCACCCCAAGTTAATGTTCCTGCATCACTTCGATTTTGTTGCCTTTATACTATTATTACATCACATGATCAGAACCACCACCAAATTCAAAATTAGAATCACGGGGTGAATAAGTCTAAAAGTGGTCATGATAAAAACACACTTGTGTTCCATCAACCTGAGCCTCTCTCCATTTGTTTGTTGTATAGCATATACTAGAGCAGATGTCAACTTTCAGCAATAACTTGGTATACTAGAGCAGATGTTAACTTTCAGCAATAACTTACTCAATTAGTAGTCACTCGATTCCAATCAAAAAGCATTAGAAGACTTGAGCTAACAACTATGATGCTCTAAAATCGGACTCTAAACAGAAAGAACATGACTAAGTTAAGAAATTAAAGGGAATGATCTAACAAGTGGGAATTTAGGATAGATACATGAACAAATTACCTTCAAAAGAGACAATATTCCCAGAACTATAACCTCTAAGGAAACAAGGATTCATTCAAAATTGGAAAAATATCCATATACCTTCATTTTGTGATAAAGTAAAATATCCAGGTACTTTCCCATGCAACCCTTTATTCTAGTACATATAACTGTTGCAATACTTCACTATGCTTAAAGTAAAATTTTAATTTATACCCCATCATAAGTCTATGGTTCCGGGAATACTAGTCGAAAGAGGGGCACTCCAAAACACTATAGTACAAAAGCAGATGCCATAATTATATGATACTACCAAAAAAATAACCAAATATTTGGGTATAATAAACATATAAGACCATCTTAATAGTCTATCATGGTCCATACAACAACATCAAAAATATTCGACACTGCAGAAAGTTAAATTGGAGAAGTAACTAAATAAATATTCATACTATGAGACTAGGTGTGTAGTTTTGTAGAAAAAAGGGTATCTCCTCATTAACAAATACCAACCAATTTCAAACATCCAAAATTCGAGTAAGAACTTACTTTCAAACAGTTCAGCCGATGAAGAATTGAAGATGTCACACACTCAGACTGGATGAGAGATCGAGAGTTCGAGTCTTCATCTCTTTGACTTTGAGATTGACTGATGATGACTGATGAAGGGTCGCCGAAGCCGATGGCCATCTGCCGATGAGAGATTGAAACTTTTTGACTTCCGAGTTCGAGATCTAGGTTTGGGATGAGAGATTAAGACTTGAGAGTTCGAGATCTGGGTTTGGGAATTGAGATTTAAGAGTTACGACTTCAGTGAATCAGTTCAGAGTCTAGGCTAGTGGAGTAGTAATGGGATGGCTGAGTCCTGAGTCAATAATAGTTATATTATTATTTTAAGTAGGAGTGACTAGACACTAGTGAGCAAGGCTTTGTTCGGCATTCAGTTAAACCAAATAACCCAAAAGTAAGACCCGTATAAACTAACCAAAACCCGTAAATAATTTTGGATATCATCAAAATGTTAAAAATAACCGAATTATTAGAAAATTTTGGTTAAATTATTTCGATTCGATTCGATAATTCGGTTATACCCATTTGTTTCTCAGTCTTACCATCGGGGGATTACAAACCCTTAGAAACGTATTTCCCCAATGAAGGGGTAATGACAATTCAATAACACCATCAGGAGAATACAATTCGATCGTGGAATATATATTTTAATGGAGCTGCAAACATGGAAGGTGCCGGAGCAGGGGCAGTTCTTGTGTCTACTTTAGGAGAACAGTATCCCGTTACTATCAATTTGCAGTTTGTCAGCACCAACAACACAACTAAGTACGAAGGTTGTATAATGGGGTTGAAACTGGCCCAATCCATGGGTGTCAAGCGGTTAACTGTCTTTGGAGATTCTGAGCTGGTAATCAAACAAACCATTGGGGTATAAAACACCAAAGAATTGCATTTGCTACCTTACCATTGGTAAGTTACCAAGATGGCTGTGGAGTTTAAAGAAATATCCTTCCTACACATTCCTCAAAAAAGGAATGACTTCGCAGATGCACTAGCAACCCTAGCCTATTTGATCAACATATTTGAGAGGGGAGGCATTTTAAATATCAAATTACAAAAGGGATGTAGGACTAGGCCTTCTAAGATGCCTATACAAAGACTAAGCCCAGAGACCCATGGATGAAATTCATGGTGGAGTATGTGGCCCATACATGAGCGGTCCTCTACTTATCAAAAAGATCTTAAGAGCGGGGCATTACTAGATCTCTCTCAAATCTGATTGTGATTATCACGTCAAGAGATGTTATAAATGCCAAATTCATGGAAATGCTATCCACGCCCCTTGTTGCCTAATTTCTTAATAGCACTTTAACACGCAAGCATACACGTTCAATTATAATATTCAGTAAGCAAGGATATCTTTCCCACGAGAAAATAGACTAATATTTATCAATTACTAATTCCAATGCAATTAATCCTATTTTAAACTACAAAATATTGTTTGTGATTTGAAAATTAAACTTAAGAAAACTAATAATTAAAATCAGAATTTCACAAGAATAACTGCAGATTTAATAGGTTAAGATTACAACTTCCCTTGGTATTTCATTTAAACCAAATTACTTCCCATGTAAATCAATTAATTAATATGAATCATTATCCAAGAATGTTTTATAGTGTTCACGCACTTCTTCCAAAGACACGTGAACAAATCCTCCTAAATCCCATCCTAAAGACACAGAATTACAAGGAACACCCTATTTAATTAATTCACTATATTTCTATATGAAACAAGTTAATTAGGGTTTCACGCACAAATTCTTTCAATGGATACAAAAGACACATAGATATATTCTTATCCTACATGCAAATCATATTAACCCTAACCAGATTATATGAACAAATGTTATTATATCCATATCTAAATTTATATTCCATCTTCCAATTTTATATAGATTATCATAGTAATTGCTGACCAAACAATTAATCAATAACCATAAGATATAATAAACAATTCAATAAAAACAAACTTTCATTCAATGGGAAGATTTAATTTAAACTACATACCAAGTTCTGTTGCAATCTTAATGAAAATTTAGTTCATGATAATAATAAAGAAAAACATCATCCAGATTAATAATCTAAACATCCCAGATAATTACAAAAGATAAAACTAGAGAAGAGAAGAAGAAACTCTGAATTTGCTCTAATACTCTCTCTTTGATCTTTAGCCCTTGCAATCCTCCGTGTTTTTCTTCGTTGTTCTGTTAGGTAAAATCTAGTTACGCACAACAAGCAAGTATACGTGGTCAACAAGTAATAAAGTGAAAGTAGAGTATTGTTCCCACAAAGAAATTTAGTAAGAATTTAACCCTCACAATTACCAATTTCCTATTAATTCAATTTTATTAAACTATCCAAATTAATGATTAAAATTATAAATTCTTAGCTATTAAAAATACTAAAATCATAAAACAATCACAAAAACTGAATTTTTAAACAAATATTGGAGAATTTTGCTTACAACTTCACCCTAAGCTTCACTCTAGTTATTATCCTTTTGTTCCAATTTAATTTACTATCCCAGTTTATTAATCAAGAACACGAAAGTAGAATTAGACACCTCTCGATGCACTAACACCATATTAACTCAAATCCACAATTTGGATATAATTAAGTTAAAAACCTTAATTAACTAACTCACTATATCTCTATGTGAATTAAAATCAAAGAAGGTTTAAGTTCAAGTTCTCTTTCCGATTACATGTGATGTTAACCATATCTCTACCCTAACATTCATCATGATTCCATTCATTCACAGAATTCAAGAACACATGCTATATTAACTAAGTCTAGACTTTTACTTCCTCTCTCGAATCCATACAAGTCCACAAAGAATTGTGGATCATGCAATTCATAAATTCAAACACAAATTAATATAGATAAACTGGATAATAGCTTATTAAACTGAAAATCAAAGTTACATAACCATCGTTCCACTTAAAGATCCATCATAAGCCTAAAAAGTAATTTAGTTCATTATAAATGAAATAAACACTGAATAAATTAAAGATATCATCCTTTCAATTACAAATAAACTAAAAGAAAAGAATAAACTCAGAACCACCCTTTTCACCAGCTCAGATTGCAACTGATATGAAAAATCCTTCAAAATCTTCTCTCCAATGTCTGCTCTCCAAAATCTGTATTCTTGTTCTCTGTTAATCCTCTTATGTCCTCTATCTTCTTGTTTCATGTTAATTATATGGTTTCACACATATTTTGATTGCAATCCCACGCCATCTAGAGTCCCAAAGCATTCCAAATACTAAAGATCACAATCCACCAGTGTTTGAATCAACATTGGACTACTTTATTTTGGGACCCCCGCCTAGGAAGGGGTATTGACTTGAAAAGGGCTGCTACGGGCTTACTTACTCATCAGAACTTGACTTGAAGACCACCCACCCAGGAAGGGGTGTAAAGGTATAAAAAGTCCACTACGTGAAGCAGTGCTCGACTTTCGATCATGTTTTGCTCCAAACTTTCTCCATTTCTTGCCACGAGTTCACCCTTGTTTTGATCATGTACCACACCACCAAACCTACACATCAAATAATAATAAAACAAGTAAAATAAGACATAAACGCAAGGAATTAACACCTATTAAGCTTGAATTAGGACCCGATTCGTGGGTATAAAACCCACGTATCAAAATCCTCCAAACTTAAACCGTGATATTCCTCGAGCACAAAACAACACAAACATGCTATACAATGAAATGCAATGACGTGTAATGCATCTAATCTAAAATGCCTAAGAATCCAACAGTGTCATATAATCAAAATTATTCCACCAGCCTCAGAGAAATCAAGCAAACGGTACAACACTTCATATCAAAACCCATCAATAATTCCTTGTTAATCTTTGAATCTTAAACCATTATCACTGGTATAGTGTGTGTGTGATCAACATCCGTGCTAACTAAAATAGATTCAAATTTAATACATAACTAATTTCTTATAAGGAATCATACAGAGTAAACTCAAAAAATTCAACCGCAGACAAGTTCCAACTAAAACTAAGCAATCACCACTTTCAAGGGTTCACATAGGGTACTTACGCTTTCTATTTTTTTAATATAATTATCCACGGGGGCTTTTTGCACTTATTTCCCATTTTATTATATTTTTTTTCTTATTATATTTTTTTTCATGACTGTGCAATGTCTCATCCCATTAGGCTAACATGCTACCCCTTAGTGAGCTTTCGACCAACGACTCCCAGACCATATAAGATCTTAGAGCCCTAGGTGTAGAGACAATCCCCTCGGGCATACTTGCTCAAGTAATAAAGGCCCCGAAACAAAACTAGCCACAAATTTATATATATATATATATATATTATTATTTTTAAAGCTTATGTACCCAACATTTATCCCCCCAAACTTAGGTTTTTGCCTAATTCTTAGTCTTCACCACCTATCCTTGTCATTTTCTCATTTACACTAACATTATCCTTTAGAAACCCTTTATGTATCAATTTGAACTAATCAGTCGACATAGATTTTATTAGCGTGCTACCCTTTTTATATCAGTTTCAAACAAGAATAAGATCCAATTCATAAAAGAAACGACGTCAAGGTTGTAATAATCAGTACTGTAATTGTCAACTTAACCTCAATCTCATCATTGGCCAAAATAACATGAACTACAACAACTGTTGAACATATTCAAAATTAACACAATATTTAACTTTTTTTTATATGTATGGTAACATAACATGCCTGCAATAATAAATAAAAACTATTTATGCAACAATAATTAAACACTATTTATGCTCCTAAGCTACTATGCAACTATATGATTACATGAATGCAACATTTGATATTCCTAAAACTAACAATGAACTACTATATGCAATCCTAACTAATGAATGCAAACATGGAAACATGAAATTAAAACCCACCAAACTTAAAAGTTACAATGCCCTCATTGTACAGATATAGCAAAAAAAATATGAGGACTTCCCTATAATCCATTAAGCCTGGGGTGGTGGTGTGTGTTCTTCTTCATCGGAGTCACTTGGTTGAAATCATGGCATTGTGGCTGGTTGTTAGTACGGAAATTGAGCAGTGGGATTGAAGATTTGGAGCGTTTCATTCAATGAGGCGAACGATAGGTTCATGGTGTCAAACATGTGGTCCTGCCTCACTGCGAGTCGCCGCATCTCTCTACGTGCTATCTTATTTTGCTCATCCACGTGATTTTGAAAGTTGAGGAACTGAGGACTAGATATGGCCTCGGACTGTGGTGCCTCCCTTGCTCCTTCCTCTCCCATTGGTGCCACCTCCTGGAACTCTTCATCATTTTTACTGTCAGAAGCATCATCATCACCCTTCGAAGCAGATGGAAATATAAAGCCCAATCCTCGAGGATGTGATTCGCCTCCAGGCCATACTACATATTGTGCAATCATTCTTGAATCCAGTGTTTGAAGTGGCATTTGGGTGATCTCATCATCCGACCATCGAACTCCCGCTTGCCTACAAAACCCACAAATGAGTGACAGGTGTGGCAAGCCACCCGAGAAATGTCCTCGTAAGCACTGTTGGATTGAAAAATTGATTATTGCCCCGACGTCAATGATGAAATCTTGTACAATGGCATACAAGAGCACTACCTTCTCCTTGGTCACATCGGACGTGTGAGTGGATGGAAATAGTTTGGCGAACAAGAAAGCATAACATATCTTACCATATCTGCTGAGATCCGTGCTGTGAAAAACCGTGCCCCCTTTTCGACCCTTGATCCATTTTGTGCCCAGTTTAGTCATTTCCTTCAGAATGGCCACATAATCGGGATTATTGTCACGTAAGTGAACATAATTGCAATGTCTGGGCACCCGTAATTGATAATATGTGTTGATGGCCTCAACACTAAAAGGGACTAATCTACCCCGTATGAAAGCATTAAAAGAGACCTTGTCCTCGGCGTTAGCATAAAACTCTTTGACCACACTTAAAACGGCGGCCTCAGGTTCCTCCATAAACTTGTTCCACCCCTTTTGATATATCTGTTGCATCATTTCACCATCGACGTGGTCCGATGCCAACCTCCGCTCCGGTGTGAGAGCTTTAGATACTATGTAATTGTAACGGTTGGCGGCGGCGGCACTTATGAATTTGCGTCGGTCGAAGGTTTGTGATGGTAGTGTTTTTCAGAACTCTCTCCCCGTTGCCTCTTTGATGTGGGTCTAGATTCCATTGAATACAAGAAGTCCTATCTAAAATATTACCCCCAAACTTCACTCACACAATCTGACAAACACTTGGTGTGAACACTATTTTATCCCCCCAAACTTGATGATTTTGCTTTTACTATGGTGCTAGGAAGGGAAGAATTAGAAGACAAGGTACTCACTCTCAATTGCTAGACACTTACCTAAATGAGAACCCTAATTCGTGGCTTTTGGAGATGGAGTTGAAAGCATTTGGTGAATTTGGGTTATGAGGGAATGAATTTATAAAGATGGTGGAATAGAGAGGAATAGGAGTAATGGATTGAAGTAGTGTGTTGGTGTAATGGGAAACTATATTAATGTAGTGGGATTGAAGTACTAGTGTGTTCTGTTAACTGGGTTTATTTTGCTTATTTCTTACTTTCAACTCCAAACCAGAACATTTTAAGATCTTGCAATACCATGAAACATAAATGTGAGTAGATTTTTAGCAATTTTAAACATGATGGAGAGATTATCAAGAACATGCAACTTAAGTAATTAGTAAATGAACTTATTCTATATTACTAATTATTATAAACTATATTTTGATGGTTATGAATAAAAATATGAAGAATAAAAGTACGATTGGGTTGCCTCCCAATTAACGCTTGATTTTAAGTCGTTCTGTTGAATTCAATTTCGACTACCCTCGCTTATGGTGCGTCTGCTAGTGTGATTGTGATGACATCCATGTTTGAATTTCCACCCCAATAATGCTTTAGCCTTTGACTGTTGACCTTGAACGTTTCCAATGTATTCCTACAATAGAGCTCAACGCACCATGTGAGAAAACTCTTTTAATGGTAAATGGACCCGACCACCTTGATTTTAGCTTCCATGGGAACAACCTCAGCCTTGAGTTGAAAAGTAGTACTGATTGCCCCGGTTGAATGTACTTTGCATGATTTTTTGGTTGTGCCATTTCTTGACCTTTTCTTTGTATAACTTCGATTTCTCGTAAGCTTGAAGTCGGAATTCATCAAGCTCATTTAACTGAAGTAGTCTCTTTTCACCCACAGCTGCTTGATCAAATTTTTGTTCCTAAATAGCCAATGAAGCTAACACGATTGTTATTCAACAAACCTTTCAGAATTAACTCATTGTCTAAAGAAGATAAATCAGCTTTTCTTGTTGTAATAATAAAGTTGTAATTTGTCTACAATAACTAATTAACCACTTGTTTATACCAGTTTTGAGAATGTCGTCGAGAATAGGATCTCATTTCTCATAAACTTTCTCTATTATTGACAATGTCCATGGTGCTTTCGGTCAGAATCTCCACAGTGTGACGGAAGACATGTTTTTAAAGGTCCAACCATAAACCTCCTCGTGGTGCTCTGCTTTTGTTCAGAAAAAAGAAAGACGAGTATGGCGACTTTATCGATATTGATAGGTATCCTCACCTCGTGATTGATGACTGACATACCAATATTCCAAAAGTCGTGAAGATCATGAGCACCATTTGATTTGTTGGTACTTCAAAGGCTTCGAAACCAACTATATACAAATTGAAGAAATCAAGTTTCGCTTGAGGAAGTAGCATTTCTTGGGCATGTTTTGAATCGCTACTCCATTAATGCAGCTTATTTCTAAGACTCTATTCCCAACAATACCATCCGGTTCGGGATGGTAGAGCCCATAGAGGCATCATCTAACCCGAGAGACCAATCCTTTCTATTCGGGTTCGATGGAATTTAATGTGGGGGATCATGTGTCATGAAGTCATTCCATGGAAGGGAGTTACAAGATTTGGGAAGAGAGGAAAGCTCAATCCACGATTTATCGTCCATTTCAAATTCTTGACCGAGTAGGAAATGTAGCCTATAGACTGCATGCGTTACCTGAGTATGTCTCGTGTTCATAATGTGTTTCACATATCCGTACTTATAAAATATGTGGAAAGACCCAACCACGTTATCGAAGTTAGAACCGACGAGATAGCCAAGACTTAACGATGAGGGAGGTACCTATCAAGATCTTGGATAGGAAGGAGCATGTCCCTACGCCGCAAAGGTCATACCACAAGTTAAAGTTTTGTGGAGGAATCACGCCATAGAGAAATGACCAGGGAATTGGAAACGGAAATGAAGCGAGGTATCCTCATCTTTTGAAAACACTGTGTATCGCAAGGCCAATTTCGAGGACGAAATTTCATAAGAAGGGGAGGTTGTAAGACCCGAAATTATTATTTTTTTTAAATAAAAAGGAATTTCTTTATTTATTATTTTGAAATAGTAAGGGTTGATTTGATTAATGTGGATAGTTAAATACGCAAATATTTCAAAATAAGCAAGAAGGTTATAAAATATTCATTTCATTTGAGGGAATATTCGTTTGGTCGTGGAATATTCGCATCGCTTGAGAATATTCGTGATTTACAACGGCTGACCATGCCGTAGGGCCCCATAACCCGAAAGCGTATTGGATGAAGAAAACGTATAAATATAAGTTGGTTAAAAATAATCGTGAGTTGTTACCGCTAAGACTGGTTGAATACCCTATGGTTAAAATACGAATACGCGTGGTCGCAAAGTTATTACCAGATCGCATGCATTATTGTCAATTATCGATCCTTACGTAGAAGGCACTACTCAATAATTTTTACAGAGTTATCTGCTCAATATTTTATTTTATTGATTCAATAATTCTTCGCGTTGATATTTTATATTATCACGTTCAACAATTGTCACCGCATTATACATTCCATTATCGATCAATAATTCATATTATTTGAATAATATTATTAGATAGCATTATTGGCAATGTCTAGAAAGTTACTTGGAGGAGAGGTTTGGTCACCTAATCAAGGCTACCAAAGAAGGAGAAACTTTATCTGAAAGTTCTCTTTCTCGAACTACCACTTTGGTTGTCATTTAATTGTGATTACGTAATATTATTTGTGAATAATTAATTATTGATTCATATGATAAAGAAATATTTATTTTATGTGGATATAAATGATGGATTTATTTATGTGGTTATAAATGAAGAAATTATTGTTGAGGTGTTTTATCAAAAGATTTTACTGCATCGGAGGTATTAAAATTAAATCGGGGGTTTCAGATATATTATGTGGGTTATAATTTTTAATCCGTTAGTTGATTAATGGTAATTTTGGGTATGTTATACATACATAAGTCGAGTATATGTCCACAAATTTTGAACCGAATTAAAAATGCACGAATGATTTGTTATGAATTTTAAGAGGTGTCCGATTCAAATCGGGGTTATAATTGATTTGGTGGAAAATTCTAGAATTGAGTGGGCCCCACTTGTGGTTGGTGAAGAAATGTGCTGAATTTTATTTCAAATGTGGTGGGTGGCAATAGTAGCGAAAGTAAAGCCATCGCGTAGCAGGTCAAGTCCGCCTTTACAAGCTAACATTTTCCTATAAATAGGGCTAAGTTGGGGAATTGAAAATCAACACCTAAAACAAAGTTTTCTCTTTCTCTCTATTATCGAGTTTATTTTGTGAGTATTTAGATACTTGAGAGTACGTCTTCAAGATAAGTTTCATTCAAAGATCACTCACCTTCCTTTCCTCCAAGTACTCGATTCTTCGAGGTAAGGGATATTATTTTTTCAGAATGATATTATTTCTTCAATATCATTACGCCTAAACGTCGATCCGAAGTTTTTATCAAATTTGGAACTTTTTTCATGCTAAAGTTACTATTCATGAGTTACTTATTCACGAAGTTACTATTCATGAAGTTATTTACTATTCTAGTTACTATTCACGAGTACTATTCATGAAGCGTGAAAATGTTTTTTGTGGAATTTCTATCTTTTGGTGTTTCCGAGTTACTTATTCACGTGATATGGTAATTATTCACGATATCGGTGACTATTCACGTGATACTTTGACTATTCATCAAAAAATAAAATTTCTTCTTTTCGGTCTAAAATATCTATTTTGGATACTTTAGCTGATCAGATTCATGTTTTGATCATTCTCGAATTTTTACACCACCGTGATTATTTTCGAGGTATCACGGACATGGATAAACAAAGTACTTAATCATTAATCCTTAATCCTTGTCATTTGTTTCACCGATTCGTTTTTAAAATATTTTTCATCATCCCCTACCCTTAAATGATGATATTATTGAATATCTTCGCCTCAGAGTGCAAAGACGAATGATTTTCAAGAATATCTCATTTTGGCCCAGAGTAAAGATGAATGTAGTTTGAGATTGAATACGATCGATTAATGAATATCTTTCACCAGAAAGTAAAGATGAATATTTGATTTGAGATGAAAATCGATTGATGTTACAGTGGATAAAATATCGATGATGGATCGTTAAATTCATAGATTATAGTAGATTTCATTCTTTCACGTAACGAATTTCTGGCGTAATTATTATATCCGCCCGCAATATTGATCTCGAAACTTGTTGTCTATCAGATTCTATCGTATTTTCCCTCGTTGAAGACTAACGATAATTTGTCAGATATTATCTTAGTCATAATATTCTTTAATCGAGCTAGTTGAGCTCACCCTTTCCTTTTTTGTTCCATTCTTCTCGTGGAGGCTAGAATATAATGAGTACCTAGCCGGGGAATGGAATGAAGGTTTTAGAAAGGATTGTTTAGTAGTCTCACCATTTTTGTAAAATAATGTATCAATAAATGTGATGAGGATTTATGTGAGTATAAATATTGTTTAGAAGATAATACAATCCTTTCTATTCTAAGGGTTCACCACCTTTTCTAAGATTTTCTTCACCTCCTGTTTGAAAATTCACTTACCCACTTGTTTGGGGATGATATGTTGTCGCCAATTTTATGGTTGACCCCATACTTTGCCAAGAGAGTCAGAATGATCCGCTGCGTAAGTGACTACCTTCATCACTTATAATAGCTCTTGGCATGCCAAATCTCGTAAAAATATTCTTCTGCAAGAATTTGAGAACCACTTTAGCATCGTTAGTTGGGAGTGCAACGGCTTCAACCCATTTCGATACATAATCAACCGCAAGCAATGTGTACTGATTGTTGAAGGAGGAAGGGAATGGTCCTATGAAATCCATGCCCCATACATCGAAAGTCTCAACTTCTAAGATTGTTTTTAGTGGCATCTCATTCCTTTTCGATATGTTGCCCACCCTTTAACATCTATCACAACTTTTAACAAATTGGTGGGTGTCCTTAAATAATGTAGGCCAATAAAACCCGGCTTGAAGAACTTTTGATGCTGTTCTCTCACTCCCTTAATGTCCCCCATATGCAGACGAATGACATTCATGCAATATATTATTCACCTCACTATAGGGTACACACCTTCTAATCATCTTGTCGGCACACTGTTTAAATAGGTATGGCTCATCCCACATATACCACTTGACGTTATGTAGGAATTTCTTTTTCTGTTGATGTGTAAGACCAGGGGGAAGTATATTGCTCACTAGATAGTTGGCAAAGTCCGCGTACCATGGGAATTCCGCATTGACTCCAAACAGTTGCTCATCTAGAAATGATTCATTAATTACACATTTATCCTCTTCATTTTTACTTTGATTTTCTAGCCTTAATAAATGATTTGCAACTTGATTCTCCATCCCCTTTCTATCTTTTATCTCCAAGTCAAATTCCTGTAGAATGAGAATTCATCGGATAAGGCGTAGCTTAGCATCTTTCTTTGAGATTAGGTATCGAACGGCTGAGTAATCCGTATAAACTACAACCCTTGTTCCAATCAAATATGCCCGAAATTTATCGAAGGCATAAACTACTACAAGCAATTCCTTTTCCATAGTTGTGTAATTCATTTGGGTCTCCATGAGTGTCTTACTTGCATAGTATATAGCATGAAATACCTTCTCTCATCGTTGGCCCAAAATGTTTCTAATCACAGTAGTCACTCAAAGGCACACACATTAACTCAAACGGCATTGTCCAATCCGATGCGATGATAACTGGATCTGTAGTGAATTTCTTCTTCAATAGCTTGAATGCTAACTTACAACCTTCATCAAACTTAAAACTGAATCCTTCTCTAAAAGACTGCACAATGGTTTTGAAATTTTAGAGAAGTCTTTTATGAATCTACTGTAGAACCCAACATGTCCCAAAAAACTGCGTATTGCCTTAGCTGAAGTTGGTAGTGGGAGATTTTCAATCGTTTCCAGCTTTGCTTTATCAACCTCTAATCCTTTTGCTGAAACCTTGTGACCCAAAATTATTCCTTCCTCCACCATGAAGTGGCACTTTTCCCAATTAGGTACCAAATTCGTTTCAGTGCATCTCTTTAACACCATCACCAAGTTCTCCAAACATGCATCAAAATTGTCTCCATAGACAGAAAAGTCATCCATGAAGACTTCCACGTTTTCTCCACCATGTTCGAGAAGATGGCCATCATACACCGTTGGAAGGTAGCGGGTGCATTACATAAGTCGAAGGACATTCTCCTGAATGCGAATGTGCCATATGGGCACGTGAAAGTTGTCTTCTCTTGATCTTCAGGAGCAATGACTATCTGATTATACCCTGGATACCCATCCAATAAGCAGTAAAATTTGTGGCCCGACAATCTATCCAACATCTAATCGATAAAAGGCAAAGGGAAACGGTCTTTTTGGGTTGCCTTACTCAATTTCCTGTAATCCATGCAAACCCTCCAACCAATCACTAACCTCGTCAGAATTAGCTCGTTATCATCATTTTGTACCACGGTCATTCCTCCTTTCTTCGGCACACACTGCACAGAACTGACCCACTTACTGTCGAAAATTGGGTAGATGATACCGACATCTAACCATTTCAGTATTTCTTTCTTTATAACTTCCTTCATAATTTGGTTGAGTCATCTCTGTTGCTCCACCGTTGGCTTTGCATCCTCTTCCATCAAAATTTTGTGCATGCAAAAGGCACTACAAAAAAATGAGGCTTCAGCAATAACCGATTTTTGTTGCTAAATATGCCAAATTTCGTAGCTAAAGAGTTTTGGCAACAACTTTCATTGTCGTTCGTCTTTTTTGTTACAAGAATGAGCGTTTGCTAATTGTTCCGCAACGAACATATTTTTTTCATTGCCAAAAGTAATACATTTTGCAACGAAATTTGGCTTTCGTACAGAGACATCGATCCTTTAGCAACAAAATGTATTGTTGCTGAATAATTAAAATGTCGTTGCTAAAAACCCCATTTTGTTGCAAAAGCCTGCTAATTGGCAAGGAAATGAAATCTATTTTTTTTTGCAACGACCATGCATTTTTGTTGCAATTGACACCATTTTGCAACGACATTTTTCATTGCAAAGAAATTATAAAAATTGTTGCATTTAAGCTTTTGCTTTTCGTTATGAATGTAAACTTTTTAGCAAAGATTTTTCATTCGATTATATTATTTGGCAACGACATTATCTTTGAATCAAGAACTAAAATATTTATTTCTGGTTATTTTTCAATAGCAACGACAGTCGTCGATTAGCAACGACATTATATGTTGCTGTTTTTTTATATGTGCAACGCAAGTTGTTATGATTTGCAACGATAAAAAATGTTGCCTTTTATTTTAGTATTAGCAACAATATCCTTTCCATTGTTATTAGGTTAATTTTTTGTTGCCAAATATTATACTTTTAATTCCATTAGCAACGAAAATTTGTTGCTAAATGTATAAAAAATTGTTGCTATATTAAAACTTGTTCAATGCTTTGGTAACGAATTATATTGTTGCCAAATCAAAATTTTACATTCTTTTTGTGTACCTGGCTGGCTCAATGTCCCCATAGCAAATAATGGCAAAAATATAAAAAACTAAAATATTATTAACTTAATAAAATCATCCACTACATAATCATGCATTATCTTTATAATTAACCACCTAAAGCTACCACAGTTCTTTAATCAAAGTATATATCTACATATATAGAGAGAGTACACTTCATAATTTCGTCCTTTGTCTTCCGTAAACGTAGCACGAAAATTTGATACCAAAGATTATAAGGCGTGTCGTGAGAAGGGCCTTTCCGCATATTTAAAAATAATAGAAGTCGTGAAAATGAAACAAATAGGTCACTAGATGTACTTAGGGCCAAAATCAATACACAAAGACAATAGAGTTGCTATGTGGTACTAATGTACACCGTATTGCTCATAAGAAGAAAAAAGACAAATAGGCAATCACAATATCATTTGCTATAAATCCAAATAGAAAAAAAGAACCTTCAATCATGATTATATGATTGCTCTTATAAGAAAAAATTGGAATCTTAATCGGCCATTTCATGAACCTTCAGTCGCACTATAAATGTTGACATATACATATACTTTTACAACATAACTTAGCTAGACAATTGTGTATGAGTTTGCACACCAACCGCCCTAATATATATCAGAAGCAATCAATTTTGGTTGATAATTTTATTTATATACCGCTTTTAGTGAAGACAAACCAATTAACAACCTCGGACTCCACATCGTAATCTTTTCCACACTATAATCATTATAAATTGAACTTTTAAATAAAGTTTGGGAACTTTTTAGTAATTTTATTTAAGATAATATATAGATGTAGCACAAGCACACATGTCAAGTACTGACTTACTTTACCATATGTAGTAGATTAAACAAAGATGAATTTATGCTAAGAAACAAACAAACTTCTGAAAATTTATTGTAGACTGCAAGAAATTAAAAACTATTGTAAATAAATAAAGTTACCTTGTATTGTCATGATTAGGGTAGTTATCTACATATGAAAGATCCCCGACAAACAACACATCTTTTCCTTTCGTTGGATTTAGTTCATAATGGTTAAGTGTCTGATTCGAATCATAACTCTGACCAAGATCCCATGCAATAAAATTATTAATAAAGTGAATAAAAGGTATATAGACAACAAAAAATGTCATATAGATTCATGATGTTACATCGCAACTGTGTTTTCCCTTTTGAGATTCATCTAAACATGCAAAAAACTCTAGCAATTAGTCTAATTAAAATTTCTTCTTATTTGGTACTTCTTTATTAAGTCCAGCTGTCCAAGGTAGTACACTACATTCACATTTATTCAATTCAACACTTTGAAAGGCATAAAGTAAAAAAGCTTGGAATTCGCCAACAGGACAGAAGATTATTGAACAAATGTCAAAACTTTATTCATTAACCCTTCTTTGGAATGCTAATATAGGAAGAGCAGTTTACCAATGAGGCCAAAAGTATATGGGACATCAGGTCTAACTACAGGAGGAGTGATGAACCAGAAAGTTAGCAGAGAATGTCCAATCCCAACATTGTAGTAATACTTAGTATCAAACTGCCAAAAAGTAGTAACTAATTAGTATTAATGCTTGATCACATTCATCATTTTTGAGAGAAATCCTCATAATTCCAAACATATTTCATACCAAGAAGCTCAAAAGTCGAAACTATATTAAAATGAACCATGAATATAAAGAAATCACGAAAAAGCCAGAACATCCAAAATAACATAAATTTACCTTCAAATTACAAGTACTGTACTGTACATTCAGTACAGTATTATCCAAAACATTGTTAGTTAGTCTAACTAAAAAGATTTCAACACTTTAATTAAAACTCATCTTAACACAAACATTCCCTTCATATAATTCTCAACAGTAGATTATAAGAAAAAGTAGCAAGTTGGTGATCTGACTTTGTTATCTCCTAGTCTACTAGTATTGTATTGTCATAGGTGATAGGTTCTCCACGTAAATGGGTTATGCATCACTCATCACCTTTTCTTCCCATATATAATAAATTACTATATGGATAAGATATTACTCCCTACCTCCGTTACTTATTATAAATCGTTTTAGAGTTGTGCACAAGTATTAAAGAAATAATTGTATAATATTAAATATAATATCAATTGTCTATATTTTCCTTGTATTGAAAAAAAATAGTGTTATTTATTGGATAAAAATAATTAAATAACCGAAGTTACAGTTATTATTTGAAATAATATTGAAAACTAAATAATTAATACTTACTTGAAATTATCAAATAATTCAATTTATATTTTGACAAGTACTTGTAATATTCAATTTGTTGATACATTACAAGTACTGTACTGTACAGAACATCCAAAATAACATAAATGTTTTGGATAATTACAAGTAATGTTTTTGACAAATACTGCACTGAATTCTTTCGCCCGCATTTTGCACTTATTGCCAAGTGGAAAGGGTTGGAGTACCATGCTATATTCCTGAAGGGATCTTATGCAAAACCTGCAGATGTCATAAATAAGCTCAGTGGCATATTGAGAAGTCTTGGATGCTAAAAGAATTTGATTGTTTTGGT
This sequence comes from Panax quinquefolius, assembly GCA_020205615.1. Lineage (NCBI taxonomy): Eukaryota > Viridiplantae > Streptophyta > Magnoliopsida > Apiales > Araliaceae > Panax > Panax quinquefolius. Next base: position 113,880,167 of record CM035152.1, read on the forward strand.
AAAGATACGTTTGATCCTTGATTACTGGAAGGTAGAAGCATTTGACTGACAATGGAGTCGAGATATACATGTTCAAATTGTTAAATATTCTCCAAGGTGTCTGCTACTGCTGCTTTTCACAACATTTAGGAGGTAGTTTATATTAATATTAAATATAAATTACAATTACTTGTCAAAATATTAGAGCTACAGTTCTATACGATCAGCCTCCTGAGTTTTTTCATCCTACTTCACTCGAAGAGAAGCACAAGGTAAATCATATTTATATCTCAACTCACTCTCAAGAATACATTGACTTCGAAATTTATAATTGGATTGTGGATTCTAGTTATTTTGCATGATTAGTAAAAATCTGGATGAGTCTTATGGTCTTCAAGACTGCATCAACAATGGTATTGTACTTGAGAAATTCGACTTTCAATTCTATGTCCGGTGAAGTTGTGCAAGAGCAGAGAGTCTTACTTTGTTATTTACACACATTTGTGATTTGTATAAATGACAGGTACAGATAGACATGATTTAAATGCTACTTTATTTACAACCCAGGTTGGCACTGATATAGTCTTGAATCAGAATAAGCCAGTACTCATAGTTAGCAGTACAAGCTGGTGAGTTCTTACTGAACTAGCTGCTCATTATATATATGTGTTATGTATGAGCTCTTTGTTTGTAGTACTGATTTTGAGGTGAATATAACCTTTATATTTCTGGTGTTTGTTATTTGCTCTATTTTATTCTAGTGATGCATCATACAATGATAATCTTAATCATTAGTAACCCATGCCATGTCTGGGTCAAAAAAAATAATGACCCGTTATATAGTAACCCATGCCATGTCTGGCGTAAGAATTCAGTAATGATATTTGACAGGCTGCAGTCTTAAATTACAGGGATAATATAAGTCCATAATTTGATAAACATATTTACTCCAACATCAACATCAACATCAAAATCAACGTCAATATGTGACCACCGGTCATATATTCAACATCTAATGACATTCAGTACAGTACTTGTCAAAAATTTGTATTAAGCCTTAAAAACATATAGTCCAATAATAAGACTAAAAAACCAACATATTATCTATTATATCCAATTACAGGCTCCCTAATCAGTATCAAAGCAATTAGGCTCTAATGAGTAATAAATCCCTCTATTGAACAAGTAATGAAATCATTTGGGTTCCACATTAAACATCAAAATATTTATAGGGCCATATGAAACATCACGAAAGGAAAAAAGGATAGAAAGAAATTGCCAATCAAACAGATATATCAGTATTCCAAAAACCACCATTCCTATTCCCAATCTCAAAACCTGTAAATGACTACCAGAAAGATTATTATCCTAGCTTTTCATTAAAAGCATAAATTGACAACTGTAATTCGTTAAACATCCAATCAGTATTTAAGTTAATCAACAATCAAAGATAAACAAAACAAAGTACACTAATAAAAATCAAGCATGCTATTGTAAATTGAGGTTTATTGAGAAGGTATACATACCTCAAGAAACAGTGCACTCCTCGCATGTAGTACCAAAAAATACCTTAAAGACCTCGCAAATCTGACCAGAAGGGCACAAGACGACCAATCTGATCAGAACGTTAGAGATGAGAAGCGATCCAACGATGTCTAGGGTTTCACAATCCAAAAAAGTGCGGCCAAAGATCACTAGCGACTGATCGAATGAGAAAGGGTAACAAGCGGCGCCGAGGTAGACGAAGAGCCACGCACCAAAGCAAAAAGGGTAGAGAGGAGATAGAGGACTGAAATTATGAGTGAGAAGACAATTGGAGCTTATGAGGGAGAAGTGACAAAGATAAATCTAAACCTAAATTTTAGGATATTATAAATTAATTATAACAAATTGAAATATAACACTTTTGTAGAACAAAAAGTAATATTTTAACATTTATAATTTGTTCCATAAAAAGAGTCATAATTATTATAATTTTATTTACTATCAATTTATAACATTTTAAAATTTAAATTATTATAACTTAATATTTTAATAAATACAATTAATATTGTAAATTACTTAAAAATTATTATTAAGAATAAAATATTAATTACATTACAATTTTAATTGTAGTATATTATAAATTAAAGAACAAACTCAAATTTGACTCTTTCTATAGAACATATGAGTATTTGCTTTTGGCATTTGTACTCTATTCTACGAAAGTGCACCACTACTTTTTTTGTCATGATCAATGTATAAAATTTTAAAGTTGTGTAAAGTTATTTACTTTATAGTTTGTTAAAAGAAATAGTCAATACAGTAAGTTAATTAAAAAGTGTTATTAAAAGTAAATTTACTACAATAAAAAAATAAATGTATTTATATTACAATTTATATTCACTATAATTAATTCTAAAAAAATTATTTAGAACAAAATAGTGACCAATTTTATCTCTCACAAAAACCTTTGAATAATAATATATAGTGAGTAATAATTCCTTCATTAATATATATACCGAGTAATAATTAACATGCTTGGCAATCGGTTGTCACGAGTACTATTTCAACAACCATAATCTATACCGTTGATCACAACATTGGATGACACGGATTTAAATGGATTTCTCCATGTTGTTACATGCTGTAGCGACATGAGAAACTACTCATTTGCCTCTCATTTGCTCATGTGCTACTGCTTACCGCTACAAGTTATGGCGGTAGTTTAGTTAACTAATAAATTAGAATGGCTTAGTGGTAGCTTAATGGCCCAATTATCCATAGGTCTTAGGTTCGAAACCTAACTGTGATATTAGAATATATATATATATATATATATATATATATATATATATATATATATATATTCGTAAAATTGGTATGGTGTTGAATCAAAGTTTGCACTATAGAGTTATCAAGAATGAGTTCTTTAGATAAAATCAATATATAGATAGAACCCCAATATAATAATTCGATGGATCAATCCTTGGTGTGTTAAAAAGATTTTATTTTTAAACTAATATTTTTTTAAAAATAAAAACTTCAACGACTGCCGTTGGGAGTAAATGCTCTTACATCTAATTTGGAAAAAACTACTGAACGCTATTTGAAATGGCTTTGAATTTTTGGATATTTTTTTGGCTAAAAATCAGAAAGGCAACCAACGCCACTTTAAAGAATATTTTTTTTAAAACGAATTTTAAAAAAAATTATCTTAATTTTTTTTAAAATGATTTTATTTTTTTAAAGAAATTTGAAAAAAATAAAAATGTGATCCAATGCTAAACTAACCGACATTGTAACTTTTTTAAATTTTTTTATAAAGCAAATTTGTAAAAAAGAAGAGTAAGATGTAACATCACTTTAACTGACATTGGATTCTTTTTTTTAAAATTTTTTTGATCTCTTGTACTTGTTTACAAGCATCAATATTTTTTTATGTTTATTCTCTGTCATCAGCGTTGGAAATGAAGAAGTATATAAGACTTCAACTATAAAAAAATAAAAATAAAAATTCTAATGCAAATTAAAGTGATGTTGCATCTTACTCTTTTTTTTTTTAAATTCATTTATTTTTTTTTAAAAATAAAATAAAATAGGGATAAAATTGATATTACATTAATATGGGTCAAACTAACTTATTAGGAATAACTTATAAGTCATTTTAAATAAGTTTATTCGTTTTTAGTTTATAAAACATAATAAAATTTTTTTCATCTTTTATGTTTCTCTTAGAACTTATAGTATTATAATTTAATTTTATAATATATTTGAAAAAAAAAAGGTAAAAGAGAACTAGGAATAGCTTAGGGGTATACCATTGCTATTCTTCTTTTTATGTTTTATATTTTTAGACTTAAAAATATGTTCATGATTTAAGTTATTCCCTCCGCCTAAGAATAAAAGTTCTTATTATTTTATGTAATCTCAAGTTAAATATTTACTTATATTAAATAATCTATTTTTTACAATAATTTGTGTGTAATATCCTTAGTATGAAATGTTATATTTTATTTTTATATAATATCACTAGTCATGTATAGAAAAATATGCAATAGTTATGGTAATACTTTAGTTAACTAATAAATTAGAATGACTCAAATTGGTAACTTAAATGACTTAATAACCTATAGGTCTTAGGTTTCAAAACCTAGTTGTATATATTTTTTGCTTCTTATGTTATATTTTTTGTGTATTAGATAAATATATATATACCCATATATATATATATATAAATTAACTAAATATATTTATATAACGTAATATTTATATAATAATTTTAATATATATATATATATATATATATATATATATATATATATATATAAATTTATAAAGATTTCATCTAAAATTTATAAAATTTAGATATGAATATTTTTTATAAATATTGATATGAATATTTAGAGATAAATTTCTAAATATTTATATGAATATTTGTTGTTATTATTATTATAATTAATATTACTATTATAATAATATTATAATTATTATTACTATTATTATTATTATAATAATAATAATTATTATTATAATTATTACTATTACTATTGTTGTATTTTATTATTATTATTATTATTATTATTATTATTATTATTATTATTATTATTATTATTATTATTATTATTATTATTATTATTACTACTATTATTATTATTATTGTTATTATTATTATTATTATTATTATTATTATTATTATTATTATTATTATTATTATTATTATTTATTATTATTATTATTATTATTATTATTATTATTATTATTATTATTATTATTATTATCTTAATTTAAGGCAACATTTTAATAGTCGTTGTAAAAAAGTTTTATAAAATATGCAACGAAATAAAAATTGTTGCTAAATGAATGTGGTCCATATTAGGCAATCGAAATATAAGAACAAAAAACTTTTGTTGCCCTTACGATGAAGAGAAATCAAGTGGTTAGAAATTTTGCAACGAATTTCTAATGAATTTTGTTTTCAAATTTTGCAACTGCTTATGAATTTTGTTGTAAAAAGTGAAAGCCTGACACAATCTGCAACAAAGGACAAGTTTTGTTGCTAAACATACACTTTTAGCAACGACTTATAAAGTCGTTGTCTGAAAAATCGTTGCTTAAGCCCCATTTTTTTAGCAAAAAAAACTTTCGTTCACAAGCATTTACGATGGCGGAAAAGCAAGTGGTAGAAAAGTTTCAGCGGCTAATTTCTAACGAATTTTTTTCCATCCAATGAATTAGCAACGAAATTTTGCAACGACTTATGAATTTCATTGCAAAAAGTGAAAGCCTGACACAATCTGCAACGAAGGACAAATTTCATTGCTAAACATATACTTTTAGCAACGACTTATAAAGTCGTTGCCCTAAAAATCGTTGCTATAGGCCCATTTTTTTGTAGTGAGGATGGGCTGATTCATTTGATATCCGCGATTGTCCATCCTATCGCCAATTTATTTTCTCTAAGCACCCTCAACAACTTACTTTCCTGTAATTCGTTAAGTGCAACAAAAATAATAGCAGGTAAAGTATTAGAATTGCCTAAATACGCATACCTGAGGTGTTTAGGTAGTGGTTTTAGCTCAAGGGCAGGTGGCTCCTCCAATGATGGTTTCATTCTTGTTGCGGCTCTTTCCTCCATGTGCAATGGTTCAAATGGTGTTTTAAATCTGCTAACTCGTGGCAGGGAGTCTAGCATCTGCAAGTAATCCACAAATTCTGGATTATCCAACTCTTCATCTCCCAATAATGTTGTTTCTAATGGATTATTAGCCAAACTTTTACCCATGTCTTCGCTGATTATCTGGTCAATGATATCCATCCTAAAACACTCTTCTTCATCCGTAGGGAATTTCATGGCCTTGAACACATTGAACTTTACTTCTTGATCTTGGACCCTCATAGTTAGTTCACCTTTTTGTACATCGATGAGTGTCCTACCCGTAGCCAAAAATGGTCTCCCTAGGATAATTAGGATGTTCTTATCTTCCTCAAAATCCAGAATTATGAAATCTGCAGGGAATATAAATTTGTCAACCTTGACCAATATGTCCTCTATAATGCCTCTCGGGTATGTGACTGACCTATCTGCTAACTGCAATGAGATGTTCGCAGGTTTTGGAGCAGGTAGACCTAATTTTGTATACACTGATAATGGTATAAGGTTTACACTTGCTCCCAAATCACATAAACACTTATTGAACACCGTGTTCCCAAATGTGCATGAAATGGTAAAACTCCCTGGATCTTTCAACTTTGGTGGCAATTTTTACTGTAAGACTGCACTACACTCCTCTGTTAATGCCACTATTTCGAAATCTTCCAACTTCTTTTTCCTAGACAGAATACCTTTCATAAATTTCGCATAACTTGGCATCTACTCTAAGGCTTCTGCAAAAGGGATGTTAATCTAAAGTTTCTTAAACACTTCCAATTTTTTTTCAAACTGCTTATCTAATTTCTGCTTTTGGACTCTCTGCTGAAACGACGGTGGAGGATACACAACTGGCTTGTCATCTAACTTTGTTTGCTCAAATTGCTTATCCTCACCCTGTATTTCTTCAACCACTTTGTCATCTGGTTTAACTGAATTTTCTGAACTTTTCCCATCTACATGTTTTCCATTTCTCAACGTGATTGCCTGACTCTGTTAATGATTTCCCTTCGGATTTCTCTCGGTGTCACTCAGTAGAGTCCCTTGTGGTCTATTGTTCAATGCTAAAGCAATTTGTCCCACTTGATTTTCTAAATTCTTGAGGGCTATTTCTTGCGATTTCATGGCCATTGCTTGGTTTTTCATAGCTGCCTCGTTGCTTGTTATATACTTTGACAATAACTCCTCTAAATCTGATTTCTTCTCTTGATGTTGAGCTGGTTGTTGATGATTCTGAAATCCTAGGGGAAATGATGGTCGTGGAGCTTGCTGATGCTGATTATTACTCCATAAAAAATTTGGGTTATTCCTATTCCCCTGATTGTATACATTCTGGTACATATTCTGTGGAATCCTATTGTAGCCACCCACAAATTGCACTGACACTGGGTTAATTGCACATTGATATGTAGGATGTTCACCTGCGTATAATTCACAAATAACTGCAATTTGATATGGTCTGTACCCTTGACAAAACATCCAACTTCTTAGAGAGTGCTAAAATTTGCGCTTGTATTGCCGTCACTCCATCTATTTCTAACACGCCAACTGCCTCAGGTTGTGTTATTTCTGCCATGGGCCACTGGTAGTTGTTAGCCGCCATTGTCTCTATCAATTTGTAAGCCTCCTCACAACTCTTAGCCATAAACACTCCACCCGAAGCTGTGTCAATACTGGTCCTGAGATTCCCATGTAATCCATTGTAGAAAGTATTCATTTGCAACCACTTAGGCAAACCGTGATACGGACACTTTCTAAGTAATTCCATGTATCTTTCCCATGCCTCATACAGTGATTCCCCATGTTACTGTTCAAACATAGTTATCTCATTCCTCATTTTTGCAGTTTTCGTTGGTGGGAAAAATTTTGCAAGAAATTTTTGAGCAAGGTCTTCCCATGTAGTTATTGATCCCAGTGGTAGAGAGTGTAACCAACTTTTTACCTTGTCCTGTATGGTGAATGGGAACAAGCGAAGCCTAACTGCGTTATCTGATACCCCATTATACCTGAAAGTGTTACAAATCTCCAGAAGGCTGACTAAATGCTCGTTCGGATCATCATTTGCCAAACCCCCAAACTGCGCCAAATTTTGAATCATCTGAATAGTCCCAGGCTTGATTTCAAATGTGTTCGCGGCTATAGCTAGCCTGGTGATACTCGACTGCAACTCGATCACCTTGGGTGTAGCAAAGTCCCTCAATGCTTTTCGATCAAAGCAGCCATTTATCGCTTCTTCTTTTTCGTAGTTTCATAAGTCTTCTCTTGTTTCTTGATCCACTTACTTTAGCCTTTGAAACCGTTTCTCAATGTCGTCCTCAAAAGGAAGCAAGTCTGGATTTTTGGAACGCGTTTGTATAAACCAACTTCAAAAAGCTGAAATAAGATGAACAAAAACAAAATTTAAAAAAAATGTTTAAATAAAACTAGACTAATTAAACTGATATCATAAAATATTAAAATCTATACTAAATAATCCCCGGAAACGACGCCAAAAACTTGTTGGGTAAAATCTAGTTACGCACAATACGCAAGTATACGTGGTCAACAAGTAATAAAGTGAAAATAGAGTATCGTTCCCACAGAGAAATTTAGTAAGAATTTAACCCTCACAATTACCAATTTCCTATTAATCTAATTTTATTAAACTATCCGAATTAATTATTAAAATCATAAATTCTCAGCTATTAAAAATGCAAAAATCACAAAACAATCACAGATCGCAAAAACTAAATTTTTAAACAAATATTGGAGAATTAGGCTTACAAATTCACCCTAAGCTTCACTCTGGTTATTATCCTTTTGTTCCAATATAATTTACTATCCCAGTTTATTAATCTAGAACTCGAAAGTAGAATTAGCCACCACTCGATGCACTAATACCATATTAACTCAAATCCACAATTTAGATAGAATTAAGTTATACACCTTAATTAACTAACTCACTATATCTCTATGTAAATTACAATCAAAGAAGGTTTATGTTCAAGTTATCTTTCCGATTACATGCGATGTTAAGCATATCTCTATCCTAACATTCATCAGGATTCCATTCATTCATAGAATTCATGAACACATGCTATATTAACTAAGTCTAGACTTGTACTTCCTCTCTCAAATCCATACAAGTCCACAAAGAATTGCTGATCAGGTAATTCATAAATTCAAACACAAATTAATATAGATAAACTGGATAATAGCTTATTAAACTGAAAATCAAAGTTTCATAACCATCGTTCCACTTAAAGATCCATCATAAGCCTAAAAAGTAATTTAGTTCATTATAAATGAAATAAACACTGAATAAATTAAAGATGTCATCCTTTCAATTACAAATAAACTAAAAGAAAAGAATAAACTCAGAACCACCCTTTTCTCCAGCTCAGATTGCAACTGATAAGAAAAATCCTTCAAAATCTTCTCTCCAATGCTTGTTCTCCAAAATTTGTATTCTTGTTCTCTTTTAATCCTCTTGTGTCCTCTATCTTCTTGTTTCATGTTAATTATATGGTTACACACACATTCTGATTGCAATCCAACGCCATCTAGAGTCCCAAAGCATTCCAAATACTAAAGCTCATAATCCACCAGTGTTTGAATCAACAGTGGACTACTTTATTTCGGGACCCCCCGCCCCGACGGGGGCATTGGCTTGCAAAGTGCCCACCCGTGAGGCTTAATTCATCAGAATGTCGACTTGAAGATCCCCTGCTTGACGGGTGTAAGTCATAAAAAGGCCCGCCCCGACGGGGGTAGGCTATTTTTCACTAACGGGCTTTTTGATCTTATTTCTCGTTTTATTCTCTCTTTTTTGTACTCATGGCTGTGCAATGTCTTATTCCTTTAGACTAACGGTGCTACCCCTTAGCGAGCTTTCAACCAACAACTCCCAAACCATTCAAAGGCTTTAAGGCGCTAGGTGTAGAGATAATCCACTCAGGCGTACTTACTGAAGTAACAAAGGCCCAGAAACAAGACAAGCTACAATTTTTTTCCAATAGCTTGTATTCCCAAAATTTCCCCCAAACTTAGGTTCTTGTCTAACTTTAGCCATCACTACCTATTCATGAGTTTCTTTCATTCAAACTAGCATTATGCTTAAGAATTCCATTATGTGTCAATTTAGACTCAATTAGTCAACATAGTTGTTTTTACTATGATCCCCTTATTATATCAGTTTCAAATAGGTAAAGATTCAAATCATGACAAGAAATCACATCAAAGTCTTAACAGTCAATGTAATACCCACGAATTTTATTAAATAATAATATTGAGAATAATTTTTTTTAATATTTATTTGAATATAAATATATATATATATATAGTGTTGGCATGAGTTGTGGTAATTAATTTAATTGAATAAGTATGTGATAATTAATCAATGTAGCAAAAGTGATGAGAAGCTTAGTTTAAGCTTGTGGAATTATCCCTAGTGTGACAAAGTGGTGAAATGAGAAAGTACTAAGTTAATTAAAGATGAAATGGTTTAAAATAATTAGTACTATCAATAAATAAATAATTACATAATGTGATTGACTAATTCCTATTATCATGAACAATAACATGTAAGGAGAAATCATATATAATAAGGTTTTTCATTCAATATAAGATGAGGTGTGACATTGGAATATAAATAATTATTATATAAAACTATATGATAAAAGTAAGCTTAACTTATGTAATTTATTAAGTTGTGTGAAAGAGTCTTATGTGACCCCATGATGTAAAAGGGAGTATTTAAATGTGTATTCTAAACCTATAGGAGAAAATAACTTTGATTAAATAAATAAGTAATATTAAATGATTATTTTAATATTTATGTAGAATTGGAATAATGAGTTTTACAGAAAGTAATATTGGTACCCAACTAAGGTATATCCTAGTCTAATGTAAATATTATTTGAAATAAACCAATGTACATGGATTATATAAATTCTATGTGTAATGTATAAGTGGGTGTATATGCTTATTTGTGAAAAAATATCAAATAAACCCATGTATGCTAGTAGTGGTTGGCAAATGCTAAGTATTAGAGAGTTGTCCCAAAACGAGTGTCTTGTTTAATTTCTTTTTCACATAATAGGCCATTGGCCTAGTCCCTCATTACCAAACCCAGAGCTATCAAATCATGAGGAAGGGAGTGGACTACATGGTACTCCTCTACAAAATCCTTCATACCCATCAGCTTCTTCTTCATTCCAATGATTTAATTCATGGAACAAAACCCAAACTTGGTCCATGGTTCTTCTATAAATAGAGACCCTCTTCTTCATTCTTCACATTTGAAATTCTGAGAATTCTAGTGAATGAGTGGTTGTGAAGTTGGGAGAAATCAGAAGTTAAGATTCAAGGATTGTTAATTTAGCTTCAAGAGGTATAATTCTTAAAATATGTTCTTAAATTAAAGTGTAGCAAAGTTCTTAGAAAAGTACTAAAATATTTGTTTTGAGTTGAAAAGTTTATGGTTGAAACATAATTAAATGTGTCAATTGATGCTAGACATTGTTAATATGGTTAAATACGAAATCAACAAAAGTTAAACGAAGTAATTTGGTCGAGTAACGAATCCATAGTGAAGAGAAATGCAAAATGTGTTAAACTTTGGAAAAATGGTATAAATCTTGAATTGATTCTTGAATTTGATTGTTTATATATTTGGAATTGTTAGAAGCATGCTAGGGATGTTTAGTAGTAAGTTTATATCAATTAAGTATTAATACATTGCTGTTTGGATGGGAGTTTGGCATGTTAGTTCGTAGTAGGGGAGTGCCAGTGTTCTAACAGTAGAAGTCATGTACCTTGGATGGGGGTTATACGATGTATAAGGCCCACTTCCGGCCACGGGTGGGGGGGGTTGCTGCAGTGACTTATATTTTTGTTTGATGGTTTGATACAAGAAGTCCTAACTTAACTTAACTTATGAAGCATTCATAATCCCTAAACATGTGTTAATGCATGTTTCAAGATGTTTTAGTAGGTTTGGAGTTTGAATTATAACCTTTTGAAAGAAAAGTTAAAAGATGAAAACTGTTTATAAAACCTTACGCCTTTTTGAAATCTAACCTTTTGAGAATATGTTTATAGCTTAGTTAGTCTTATAAATACATATGAAATGTAAACTCAACGTACTTTGCATGTGTAGTTTTTTTGTCATGAAATCTTAATAATTGAAAACTAATTGAGTTGAAAACTCTATGACTTGTATTGTGAACTTTTGAACAACTATGATAGGATGTTTCATGCCTCTAGAGATAACCAACATATTCGAGCATCTAGTTAAACACGTTATAAACTACGGAAGCATGAACTAAAAGAGGTTCTAAGTAGAGAGTTATACAACCAAATCTAATACATGCAAGCATGTTTAGCAATGTTATGTGGTTTAATGAACTCTATGGCTAGTAGTTGGTATAATGAGCTCTTTTAACTTTGTAAAATGGAAATTTATGAGTAAATTTAACAAAGGGCCAAACTTAGCCTAGAGGTTCTTTAACATGTATGAGTAACTTAAGTAATGTTTCACATATGAAGTGAGTATAAGAGATCTAAAAATGTTTCTAAAGATTTTAAAAGTAAGATCAATGTGAGTTATACATCTATGAGTTAAATGTGTGTAGCCTACATGAAATTAGATATGTGTGATGAAGGTATGTGAATATGTATATAAAGAGTGTGTGACTAATACCTATACATACATAAATAGCGTAATATAGTTCATTGAGGTGATTTTACGCTATAAGTGGTAATCAATGCTACAGGCAAATATATAAACCTTATCTCTTTGATGCAAGTATCCTAACCTATGCATTTATTTCATGCAAGGAATTTATGATTTCGCAAGTTCCTTAATTCTTACACTGTATATATTTGTATAATCCAAATTGTTGCCATATCAACCATATTTATATCGAGCAAATATCTATTACTATTTGGAAATCATTTGTATACCTTGACGTTGTTACAAGCATTGAACTTATCTTTCTTAATTGCATTATAAAAGTTGTCTAAGCCTTTGATTCGGCTAGACTATTATCAGGTGTTAGAAAGCTATCCAAACCAATTGACTTGGTGCAGTCTCTTGTAAATCTACTAAGATGAATAACCCTCTTAAGAAGGGGAAATTTTATATTGTCGGGGAACCGATGTGCGCACATACTAGCATGTTCAAATGTTATGCATAACATAGGGTACTTTAGGCTGATCACCTGTTGTACTCATTTATATTGGATTATAGTAAAATACTGTTAATTCTAGTAAGAGTTCTTAGTCCTTAGTGACTGCTCAGTGTTCATTTTTATTGAACCTTGAAATGAATAAACTTTGAAATTTTGTTGATATCCTTCAGTCCATAGTGATACTTATTGAAAACACTTGATACTTCTTGATGTCCTTGAACTATCAATTTTTGTTATACCTTTGAAGATTCAAATGTTATAACTGCTTATTCTTATTGCATTATTACTTGCTGGGCAAACTTGTTGCTCATTCTTGCTTCCCTAAAAATATTACAGTTAAGGTAGAGCAAGGTGGTACATCGGGAAAGGACAAAGGAAAGGGCAAGGCTACAGAATAGCTTAGTCCTTTAAGTGTAGAAGTATTATTATTATTATTATTATTATTATTATGATTATAATGATGTATTAAGGATGATTAAATTATGTTTAAGTGTAATCACCAGATTATTGTAGTAACGGTTACAGTACCTTGGGACGCGAATATTTATATTATATCAATGTAAATTATTCTATTATTTTTGTTGTTAATGATTTTAGTATAATATTAGAATTAGCACGTGACAAACCAAATTCGAGATATGAGTGTTTGAATTTGGGGGCGTCATAGTAAATACTATACTTGTCTACTCAATTCCAATCGCATCATTAGCCAAAATAGACTTAAACTATCTAACAACTGGAAACATGCAAATACTTGACTTTTTTATTTTTTTAATTTTTTAATTTTTTAATTTTTTTTAAAGAAATTAGAATGAAAACTACATGAAAAACTACAAAATGAATAAGTTATACTAAATGAATGTAACTAAATGACTGTAATGCAACTGGAAGAATCCACCCCCAAACTTAACATATGCAATGTCCTCATTGTATATAACAAAAAAAAAAACTTAAGAAATTAGGCAACAAGTTTTTTTTAAAGAAATTAGAATGAAAACTACATAAAAAACTACAAAATGAATAAGTTATACTAAATGAATGCAACTAAATGTCTGTAATGCAACTGGAAGAATGCACCCCCAAACTTAACATATGCAATGTCCTCATTGTATATACCAAAAAATATAAGAAGTTAGGCACTGAGGACTTCCCTGGAAGATCGAAGCCTTACTCCTCGTCAGTATCCTCTTCTTCTTCCTCATCAACCTCATCTTCAAGGGTAAATCAGCCGAGGGGTATGCAGACAAGGGTGGAAATTGGTAGAGAGTGCCTGCTAGATTCATGCGGTTGAACATCTCTATGAATGCTGCACTACAATTCTTATACATCTCTGTTTGTCGCTGAGCCAATCTATCCTAATTTCTATCCACCCTGTCAAAACCCTGTTGAACTTGAGTAACCACCATGTCAATCCTTCTAGTTTGATTTCTTAATTCTCGACGAATATCCTCAAAAAAGATTGGTGGTGGCCCGTAACTCCCAGCTGTAGTAGGATTGTCATTTGATTATTGATTAGGCTCGTTAGCAGGCTCTGGAGGTACAATAATGAAACCTAACCCTCTTAGATGTGGTGTACCCCCAACCCATACCTTGTACTTTTTTATAACGAGCGGTCAATTGGGGCTAAACGAGGTTGTCTAGCTTCCTCGACATCCCATTTTACTCCAGCTTGTTGACATAGTCTAGTAATAAAAGATGGATGAGGCAGTCCACCTGAAGTCCCTCCTTGAATTCCTCTGTCGATTGAATCATGTATAACCTAACCCACATCTATAATTTTTCCATGTGCAATGAAGAAAAGCAACGCTGCCCATTGATTTATAACATCACTCATATGCCTACACGACATCAACTTGGCACAAATAAAGGCATGCCATGCTTTCTCGTAAATACTTAGTGCGGATGCAAGGAACAAAACAACTTCTTGTTGATCTGTTAATTTTCAATTTGTTCCAGGTACACACAAAGCTTGAATGACCTCACTATATTCCAACTCATCCTCTAGATATTACATGTAGCCATTATTAGGTATTATGTCCAAGCCGTAATAAGCATTTATTGTCCTGAAATTGACCTCCACTGATTTTCTGCGAACCCAAACCATGTTACCAACAACATCTTTTGCATTAGCATAGAATTCCTTAACAATTTTAATAACCGATGGATTCTGTTGAGCTATAAAGTTCACCCATCTTCTACTTCCAATCATTTGTAGTAACTCCCCATTTTCTGCCTCTGGAAATAATCCACGCTCAGCGTTTTACTAGAAAGCAAATTGTAATATCATTCGGACGCACTAGCACTTGTAAATCTCTTTTTGTCAAACTTTATCGAAGTGCCCGAAGTCTCTCCTCTATGCCTTTTAGTAGCCATAAGTCTTGCATGTTAATTTCTTGCCCAACAAATGATGTTCAGTGGCTTAGTATGGGAAAATCCTCTTTGTGATAAATTATCGAACACATGGTGTGCAAAAATTTTGAACACTGTTGCTAAGCACTCCCCCAAACTTAATTTTCACCAAATTTGTCAATTAACTAAGTACACTAGCCTTCCAATGCAATACAAGAAACAATTTAGAGTACCCAAACCCACTTGAGCCAACACAATTAAAGAAACTAACTTCAAATTACTGACTTAGATACTATCCAAGCAAATCCAAACAATTTGCAATAAAATCTTGCACACTTACTTGGTTATAGCAAGATATGATGTTCCAATCAAAGTAGCAGGAGCAATGTTTTTGAGGTTTGAACACTTACTTCAAATAGATGTGTTTTGAATGTAAGTTGGTGCCCGAATTGGTGAGGAAGGATGACAAGATGGAGATTAATTGCCTTTGAGTTTGGGTAGGAGATTGAGTGTTTGGTTATGCTTATACAAGAAGAAGCTTGATTATCATGGGCTAGATTAGATGAGGGATGTAATTTGAGTGAGTTTGTGTTGGAGTAGGAGAGAAAGAGAGTGTTTGATTTGGGTTTGGAAGAGTTATGCTTGATTAGGGCTTTTTTTTTCAAGTTTCAGCAGGAGCGCCTAGGCGCTTGGCATTGTATGGGTTGGACCACCTAGGCGATTGAAAGAAGAATGTTTTGGACGTTTAGAGCGCCTAGGCACTTGATTTGGCCTAGGTAGGGGAGCTTAGATGCTTGGGGCACGTTTTGGCTACTGTAGTTAGGCGCCTAGGCGCTTGGTTTGTGCATGGCTTGGGCGCCTAGGCACTTGGGGTTGTCTTGGTGACTTTTGTGCTTCTTGTATGCTTTTAACCTACATACCCCAACTTGAATTCTTAGTTTTTGTTTGCAAGGAGATTAATACTTATTCTAAAACCCTAAACTAAGATAAAATGTATATTTAACTAAACTAACATACTAAAATAAAAGAAACTAACCAAAATTAAAGATCACCTAAAGTACTAAAAAAAATAAGATACGATACACTACTAAGAAATTCAATAACCCTAAAAATGAAGGAAAATGATTAGGAATCTGAGAATTTGACAAATTAACATTCTGCAATTGAGCTCATAAGTGCTTGGCTTCCAGGGGGCGCGAGACCCTCAACTGGGTAGTCGTAGTGGCCATTAGTCGAACCTGTCAAATATGAAATCTTGTTTCCTATCCTGAAATCAATTGAAGATCGTGTTAGAGAACATAAGGGGTGTAACAATTCCTAAACTATAAAAGTTTAACCACTAAATAAACTAATAGTAAAGCAAATAAAAAATAAAAAATAAAAATAAAAATAATAAATAACAATAAAAATTCATGGGTTGCCTCCCAGTTAGTGCTTGGTTTATAGTCTTCAGCCTGACTTTCTTCTCTGTTCTAATCAACAAGGTTGAACGATGTCTTTTCACGATCAACACAACCCCCATAATAGTGCTTCAATCTCTGACCGTTGACTTTGAAATTATGTTTAGCATCCGGGTCTTCCACCACCACAACTCTATGAGGATAAACTTTTGTAATGATAAATGGCCCCGACCAACGAGATTTCAACTTTCCTGGAAATAGTTTAAACCTTAAATTGTATAATAACACTGTTTGTCCTGCTTCAAACTTTCTTTCTAGAATTTTCTCGTCATTCCACCGCTTAACCTTTTCTTTATATAACTTTGCATTTTCATACGATTAGAGTCTGAATTCATCCATTTGGTTCAATTGTAAGAGGCGCTTCTGTCTCGCAACAGACATATCAAAGTTTAACTTTCGGATGGCCCAATAAGCATTATGTTCTAGTTCAACTAGAAGATGGCATGCCTTCCCATATACTAATCTGTACGGAGACATCCCTATCAAAGTTTTGTAAGCTGTACGATATGCTCATAAAGCATCATCCAACTTGCTAGCCTAATCTTTCCGACTAGGGTTCACTATCTTCTTGAGGATTCGTTTTACTTCACAAGTGGATACCTCGGCTTGACCACTTTTTTGTGGATGGTAACCAGTAGCTATCTTATGAGTGACTCCTTACTTAGCGAGAATAGCTGAGAACTGCTTATTATAGAAGTGCGTGCCTTCATCACTAATGATTGCACGAGGAGTGCCGAATCTAGAGAAACTACTCTTTCGAATGAACTTAACCACAACCTTAACATCATTTATGGGCGATGCTATAGCTTCAACCCCCTTCAAAACGTAGTTAACTGCTAGAAGTATTTAGGAGTTGTTAAAAGATGATGGAAATGGTCCCATGAAGTCGATGCCCCAAACATCAAACAATTCAACTTCTAGGATCATGTTTAGTGGCATCTCTTGTCGTTTTGATATATTACCAACTATTTGGCATCTATCACATTTCAATGAAAACACACAGGCACCCTTAAAGAGTGTTGTCCAGAAGAATCCACATTGAAGCACCTTAGCTGCCGTTCGTTCTCCCCCAAAATGTCCACCATAGTCAGATGCATGACATTGGTATAGAATATTCTCCATTTCAACTTTCAGAATGCACCTTCTTATTACTTAATCTCCACACTGTTTAAATAAAGATGGCTCATCCCATAAATACTATTTCACATCATGGAGAAATTTCTTCTTCTGCTGACTCGTCAAATCTGGCGAAAAACCTTACTCACAATGAAATTTACATAATCTGCATACCATGGTGTATCCATCCTTACCGCAAATAGTTGTTCATTCGGGAAAATTCATTGATCACTGTTGTGTAATCTTTTTTTAGTTCTGCATTCTCTAACTATGATAAATGATCAGCAACCTAATTTTTTGTTCCTTTTCGGTCCTGGGTCTCCAAGTTAAACTCTTGTAGCAATAATACCCATCGAATTAATCTCGGCTTCACATCCTTCTTTGCTATCAAGTACTTAATTGTCGAATGGTCTGTAAACCCGATCACTTTTATTCCAATCAAATATGAACGAAATTTATCAAATGCATAAACAACTGCTAATAACTCCTTCTCGGTAGTGGTATAATTCAGTTGGGCATCCGTTAACGTCTTACTAGCATAGTATATAGCATGAAAAATTTTATCCTTTCGTTGGCCAAGAACTACGCCAATCGCAAAGTCGCTAGCATCACACATTAATTCGAACGAGATACTCCAATCTGGCGCTATGATTACATGTGAGGTAATTAGTTTCTTCTTCAACACATCAAAAGCTTCCAGACATGCTTGATCAAAGTTGAATGGGACATCCTTCTCCAAAAGATTGCAAAGTGGATTCGTGATTTTGGAGAAGTCTTATAAATCGTCTATAGAAACTAGCGTGTCCCAAAAAACTTCAAATACCCTTTACTGAAACTGGTGGTGGGAGGCTCTCAATGGTTTCGATCTTAGCTCTATCAACTTCAATTCCTTTTGATGACACTCGATGACCCAAGATTATCCCCTCTTGCACCATAAAATGACATTTCTCTAAGTTTAAAACCAAATTCGTTTCCATACAACGTTTGAGCACAAGAGTGAGATTTTCCAAATAATAGTCAAACGAATCCCCAAAAACTGAAAAATCATCCATAAATATTTCAAGATTTTGTTCGACCATATCGGAGAAAATTACCATCATACACCATTGAAATGTTGCCGGCGCATTACATAATCCAAAAGACATTTTGCGAAAAGTAAAGGTACCATATGAACATGTGAATGTCGTCTTCTCCTGATCCCTGGGTGCAATGGAAATCTAGTTATAACCTTAGTATCCATCCAAGAGACAATAATACTCATGCCCAGCAAGCCTGTCCAACATCTGATCTATGAATGGTAGAGGAAAATGGTCCTTACGAGTGGCCTTGTTCATCTTTTTATAATCCATACACACCCGCCAACCCGTAACTATCCGAGTCAGAATCAATTCATTATGCTCATTTGCAACTACTGTCATTCCCCCTTTTTTGGCACACATTGAACCAGACTTACCCATGAGCTATCTAAGATAGGGTAGACAATTCATGCATCCAACCATTTAATGATTTCCTTTTTTACAACTTCCTTCATAATGGGATTGAGTTTTCATTGTTGTTCAATAGTTGGTTTCGATAAATTGATGGGCTTATCCCCTTGATATCCGCAAGAGTCCA